>OX578133.1:166483906-167083906 GCA_951213105.1 Amaurobius ferox
GTAAAATATTTTTTTTTTAAAACCAATTCCACAAGGTCCAAATATCTTCGATAGGTAATGAATTGTTTCAAATCGTATTCTTCATGTAATTCTTTTAAAATCAGATGCAACTGATATATATATATATATATATATATATATGATTAAATAAATCACGAAAATCATAGCTTTTAAAACATATATCCCTGTGACAATATTTAAGCCTGTTTATCACTTCTTGTCCATTTTTTATCATAATGTTACTTTGTTTTTTTATATCTATCATAACATGTTTAAGTACATCCAAGAGTTTCACATTTGCATGTTCTAAATATGATCCACATCCTATCGTAACTGTTCGGAATTTCACAGGATCCTTGTGCAATTTGGGAATAAGAACAAGGTATGGGAATTTAACAGTTTTTAAATCCACGCCTATACGTTTGTAAAGTGCCTTTATTCTCTTATTCAGAACCATTTCGTTACTTGTCAGAGGTGCATACATTGTGTAATCTTGATAAAATATATTGATAAAAATTATGTTAATTTTTCCGATCTCCTGGAATACAACTCCACTCTTACCTAGGATATCTGTTTGTTTCTCTTTCTGAATGTGTTCTATATTCGACGTGACTTTTATATGTATGCTTCAATCTCCGAAGTTTATACGCTCTATACGCCTAATGCAACTCTTCCATGACTCTCATCATGCTGGTTTGTAAAATTTCCAAATTTATTGTTCTATTGATCCTTTATATGTTGTCTGGGATTCGGACATTTTATCCCCACGGACATGATCGATTGTTGTTTTGAGCGTGTAGTGTCTCTGGAAGTGTTTTCATGAAGTCAAAGCTAGCTTCTAACCAGGAAAAGGGGTCGCAATCCCCCTTGCCCTTTCTGCAACCCTGTAAACACAATTAATCCAACTTTATAAATCGTTTTTCATCTTAAATCTTATATTTCAAGTCTCTGATAGTCTCTGATGCGCCTTTCTCTTTCTTGAATTTTTAACTTTTTAGGATTGTATTTATTATATATATATATATATATATATATATATATATATATATATATATATATAATATATATATATATATATATATATATATATATATATATATATATAATATATATATATATATATATAAAATATATATAATATATATATATATATAATATATATATATATATATAATATATATATATATATATATATATATATATATATATATATATAATATATAATATATATATATATAATATACTGGATGGTCAGAATTAAAACACCCCTACTCTGAGCTCTCTATACATCGAACTACTCAGTGTAAAGGCTCCAAAATTGTTGAACCTACTATTCAAGACATGGGGAAAGGGATTACGCGAAAAAAAAATTAGTTCCAGAAACACCGATAGGTGGCGCTGTACAACAGAAAATATGCTGAAAAGGCACAAAATAATCACAAAAAAACAAACACGTGCGATATGGAATTTTTCCTTTTTAATTTCTTTTGCTGATATGAAAAAAAAGAAGATAAAGTGAAGAAACTTAAACTGTCATTGTAACTGCAATTTCGCACTGTAAGCACAAAAATTTGCATAAACCCTTGGTTTGCAGCTACTATGTTCTGGGCATAAAAGGGGATAAAACTGGGAAATTTTCATTCTTATCAGCGATGGCTGTCACACTGTCAGAACGCGCTTTGCTTGTGAAGCTGTTTTATGAAAACAAAGGACATGCTGCAGCTGCACTTCGAGAGTTTTCGTCGACTTAAGAATTTGCGCAAAGGACCATTACTTCCACAAGCTCTCAGGAGAATGATCGCTCGATTCGAGAAAACTGGACATCATGGAGTTCCAGCCGGGTCGAGGACACAAATCGACCCGTTCAGATGTCGTTGACGATCTTGCCACCACTATTGATGAACAATCAATGGATAACGTTATAGGCTGTAGTAGTGCACGTGGAGTGTCACGACACTTGGGTATTCCCTACAGCACAGTGCGGAACGTACTGAGAAACATAGTGCATTTTTTCCCGTACAAAATTAGTCACAATAACCACTTGCTGACCATCAACAGGGAGAAGCGACTGACTTTTGTATTGACATTTCTGGCTAGAGTTGAAGTGGATGCATCGTGGCCATGGCAGATTCTATGGAGCGATGAAGCGCATTTCCATCTAAGTGGAACAGTCAGCACCCATAACTGTCGCAAAAAAAATTGCAACTCACAAGTCTGAAGGTCGCCATCGTAAATAAACTGCATGGGAGTCCACTACGTGCACCAGCCTGAATGCTCACCACGCGAAATACCACGTTGGAATAAACCGGACCAGAGAAAGTGAAAGTAGGTGTACATAATTTCGGTGAGACAAACCCAAGAGTTCAGAAACTAACCGAGAAGTGACCACTATTATCGAAAACGTTTAAAGTATGGATAACACTGTTTTTTGGAGCCTTAGCCTGTTTTTCTTTTATTTGCTTTTTAGATATCCGCCTTAACGGTTTTATGAGTGTTTTAAACTTTTTTCTTTACCCGCCGAGGCGTTTTTTTTTAAAAAAAATTTGCACGTTTGTAGTGTAATCGAAATTACTGTTTTTTTAATAATTTTCATATTTTTATTATTGCCCGCCGGGGAGGTGTGTATTTTATGGTGTTTCCACTACTATTGAATACCGTATATATATATATATATATATATATATATATATATATATATAAACTTAATGACCAAAAGAAAGACAACAAATATATATGTATTATAGTAATAGAAATGTTTAATTGAAATATCATTTATATTTCTGTTATATAGTGTGTTTAAAAAACTGTTCTAGCTTAGAACTTTTGAACCTTTATTGCTACACACAAATTTCCAATTAGGAAATTGTTTGGAAAGAAAAAATTGGCTAACTTATTTTCAGAACTGGAGAAGTTATATACATAAAAATACGAATTCTAATGTTTTATTCCTCCCTTTTAAAGCAAAGTGTCACGTGACACGTAAATGTTTATAAACTGTTAAATAAATGATTACCTAGTTTGGCATCTGTACCTATAAAATCGTATCTGAGGAATAAAACAAAGCTCCCGACAAACACGAAACACATAAAAAAGTAAATAAATAACGCTCTGTGCCAAACAATTTTCGAAATAATTTAAGAACCGTCCACAAAATAAAGCTTTAATGTACTTTTTGTACTTGTTTTTGCTGCAAACCATTAAACAATTGATATGATAAAAATTTGTCCCACAAATATCACCGCGATTTTTTTTACTTAGAACCGTCAATATTTTAATTGACGCCAATTGTATGCAAAATTTTCAAGTCATCGAACTTTCTTCGCTAAGGGGGCAATATAAAATATACTTTATATATTTTTCTAATACGTCATACAGATTTGAAAGTATTTTAATTTTATTTTCCTTACGATTTTCAAACAAATTTCCAATTGGAAGTATATGTCTACCACTAACGATTCAAAGTTATACGCCTGATCAGTCGTTTCGAAACACCCTGTATATATTAAGTATTTCTATTTAGTATTCTAAATATATCCTAACTTATCAGCAAAGTAATAAACTTGATGTGCCACGAATCTATTAATGTAACATTATAAATCGTATATTTATCAAATAGAATCTTCCAAACTGTTTATTGATACTGAACATAAAATTTATGCCTTAACCCTTATTCAATATTCACCGTTGAATAACAAAACAATGAAAAAATTTATCCAAATCATTAATATGTCCAAAACTTTAAAAATATATACTTTAAACTGATTTATAGAAAAATGTAAAACTACAGATTTATACGTAAATATATACAACTTAGCATGTCTTACTTATGAACCAACGTGATGAATTTAAAAAAAAAAATTATTGCACGTCATATGCTCAAAAATGTCTGTTGTCGAGATCAATATATAAAACTTTTGATAATGAAAATTTCAATTACACAATTTAAAATAACATGCTATTAAAGTGAAAATGAATTTTCTTTTTCTTCGGTGACCATTACATGGTCTGCTCCACCTCCTAATTTTTCGCAGACGTTAATTTTCCCCTATGAATACCATGCGGGCTATGCTTCTTTTAAATCTCTATGTACGGGCTGCGATAATGATAGGAAGAAGTGACCTGGGGACTTGTCCGTCCAACAATAACAGAAATGAAATTTCAGGGTACAATCCGCAAGGAGCACTATATATTCTAGAACTTCTCATTACGTTGAGAGCAGGTCTGTTATTTCACGGATGAACGGGTTTCAAACCGACGTCTAGGAATTCGAAATTCCAGACAACGTTTGAAATTGCTATATTTTTCTTCAAACATATCAAGGGGAAAAAAACCTTTTTAAAGATTTTAAGCATAGGGTATTTCCCTGCATGAAATGGGGTATCATCGCACAGGTTTTAAAACTCCGTAAATGTAAACAACGAATATAAATTGGTTTCAAGATTGCAGTTCTTACGGGAGATGTTTGTGTTTAGATACACTTATTAGGGCCAAAATTGCTTTCAAATGAAGGATAACAGCGTCTGCAATCGGGGAAAAGGCTTTTCATCAGCAATAGTGGGCGTAAAATGGACGCTACCGTTGAAAAACTAGACGAAACACTGAAGACGTATAAATTACCATTAAAAGTTAGAGCGTAGAATAATCATGTTAGAAAAACCTTGGAGAAGTCCCAAATTTCTAAGGAAAAATATGGAATAACATTGGAAGATAATAAAGTCTTTATTTTACGTTATATATGAATATTCCGTCTGGGTTTTCATCCAATTAAAATGTTCCTTTTATTACTTATCCTACCTAAGGCTTTATTCTTCTGAAATTGGCGTATGACATCAAAATTACATGTTTCCCACACTGTGTATGAATGCGTGTATGAGGCCACTAAAAAATGTAACATCTTGACAGAAGCGTTGTTAGGTTCCTATTCTTAACCGTCGGTTTGTTAAACTGATTCGTTTAAATTATTGAAAATAGTAATAGACATATGTATACAAATAAATCGATATATTTATATATGACCTCACGATATATCAATATTTCGTATCCATGCATTTATACAGGATTCCTAGAAAAATCCGTAAGCACCCCAATAGCTTTGCAATGAAAGATCCATGAGTGTATACGTTAGATCTCTCTATAGTAAAGTGGCCATGCCCGATCGAATGAAGATGACTGCAGGATCTCTCAAGGAGAATTTAAAAAGTTAGGATAACAAACTCGGCAATAAAACAGGATAGACAAAAATAAGCCAATTACAAAGTTGCAGAGCATTGTCTAAAGAGTATAAATCGGCAATAAAACTGTTACCGAATATATTTATTGGACACAATAGGGTTGGAGAATGGCTATCCTATGCAGAAATGATACAATAAACAGCACTTACATTAACAGAAATCTAGTGCAGAGACTGTTTAAAATGCCCTACACACATTTGAATTCCAGAAATAATATGACCGCATATTTTGACAAGCATTGCGAATGTCACCCTGCTAAAGACAATAATAATAGAACTTTTTGGCATACAAATATCACCCTGTTAGAGTGCCTGATGATACAACTTTTTGGTATACATTGCAAATGTCACCCTGTTGGAGATCCTGATGACACAACCTTTTGACATGCATTACAAATATCACCCTGTTAGAGAGCCTGGCGATGCAACTTTTTGACATTCAGTGCAAATTTCACCCTATTAGAGGCCCTGATGATACAACTTTTTGATATACATTGTAAATGTCACCCTGTTAGAGGCCCTAATGATGCAACTTTTTACAAAGATTGCAAATATCACCCAGTTAAAGACTCTGGTGATACAACTTTTTGACAAAGATTGCAAATGTCACCCTGTTAGAGACTCTGATGATACAACTTTTTGACAAAGATTGCAAATGTCACCCTGTTAGAGGCCCTGATGATACAACTTTTTGACAGGCACTTTTATTGCATTCCATATACACGTTTCATTCATTCCTGGTGTCTATTACTACTAAGATAATGCTCTGCAACTAATTGGATATTTTGGACTATCTCCTTTTGTTGACGACTTCGTTATCCGAACTTTTTTAATTCACTGGTAGAAGCGCTGCAACCACTTTTATTCAATCGATCGCGATCCCTTAGATATACCTAATGTGTACATTCGGGGACATTTCCTTACAAAATTATTGGGCCGCTTAAGGGCTTTTCTAGGACCCCTGTTGTTGTTGTTGTTGAGACCCAGACCGTCCGACCTACTAGAAAGGTGTAAGGTAACCGCTTTCTAGGACCCCTGTGTAATAGTTTTAAGAAATGAAAATTTTCAGCCGGTTTCTAATTTATTCTTTATACATTTCCAAATTTCAGTCTTTATACATTCCAACTTTAAAATTAATAAACGCAACTATCGGAGAATTATATTACTCAGATCAGAATATTGAGGACATCTATACAATAGAGTATCAATACATTGAGAACAGGTATTGGCATAATAACGATACATCAGTAAATAATATGTACAGTTGGCCTAAAATAAAATCGAACACCGATCTTCGGATCGTACATTCAAATTAAAAGTATCATTAGACTCGGTAAAAATGTTTGCTTTAAATAAATGTGGGCCTAATTTGCAAAAGGTGTCATTTTTAACACTTTCCAACATAGATGAAAAGTGTTTATAACATTGGCCATTCTGTCTGTCGGTCCGTTCACACGATAACTTCGATAAAAATAACTTTATCGAAATGGCATTTTAGTATGTTGTTGAGACTGTCTGAAGGATGTTTGGGAATGAAACTGAGTAATATCACCCAATTAGTTTCGAATTTAATCCGAGTTGAAAAGATGAATTACATTGAACCCTATGGGATTTCATTTTTCAAACATTTTTCAAGCGAAGTTAAAGTTAAAAAATTTTAGGAAATATTTAAATTATCACGTTGTAAAAAGACTTGTTGCCCCAACCGGGAATCGAACCCTGGATCACCGAACTGTCCAGCCGACGCTCTACCGTTGAGCTACTGGGAAGAAATTGCTCTTATTCTCGAAGTACAACATAAAATGTGTAAAAGAAATTCAGCAAAATATGTTGGGTAGTTTTTTAAATAAAAATAGAAATAATAATTACACTCATATTACAGAAAGAGATCACGTGACACATTGCAAAATAAAATATGGTTTCCATTTTCCTCCGCTGTGTGTTTCTTTTTTTGTAGATGTTTAAAGTTCCCTTAAATTTATATTTAGTGTTGCTGCCATCATAAAACCGCTTTTGTTTTACGTATTATCTGTGTATATAAATTCTGTGCCAACGCAATTACAATATTTTTCATTTTAAATTATCACTAAATTTCTTTATTCCCACAGCGAAACCTAATTTTAACCCTAAACTATAGCATACAGAATGCAAACAAATCAAGCGACTGTAAGATGAGTTGTATAAGAATTGCTGATTTCTTTTTTACGCAAAATTACTTAGCTCTGGAGTCTGGAATATAAGTGATATGAATGAAACATTCATTGATTTTACTCAGCGAGGCAGACGATTTATAAAATGGAATGGTTTGTCATGTAGTTACAACAATTTTGAAGAACTAATTTAACATGAGGTAAGCAAGCTATGCATTTTCTATAATAATGAAATATTATCATTGTGACTTAATATTAACTGCAAAAGCTTCGCAAACACTTCGCAAATTATATAGAGAAGCCGAATCTGTTATCAAAAGTGAGTGTTGCCTTTTTAATAAATAAATAAGAAACCCGAATACTACGCGTTATTTCAACTCCTCGGGTCGTACAGTAAACTCAAATGTTCATTAGACTCGTAATAATACCTGCTATAAATATATGAACAGCTAATTTGCATAAGGGGTCGTCTTCATATTAAATTTTACGCAGACTCCATTTTCTTATTTTTGTCGACTGCATGCTTCATATGCTTGGCCATCACTAAGAGAAAATACATTTTCATTTAGATATTTCAATAGGATTGTTAAAACTCATTATCATTTTCCACAATTTTAGTAAAAGATAGCAAGTTCTAGCGAAATATCAAAGGAATATTGTTTTCCTACAAAATTATCAATGTAAAAAAAAATTCGGAAAAACACGATTGAACGTTTTGGAAAACATTTTGAACCCTGGAATGGTGGCTTTCTGTGTGTGGATATGTGCCTCGTCTCGGTATGGATTGCGTGGACTTGACAGACAGACAACTCAAGAACGAATGCGAATATTGTATATTAAATACTACAAAATATACCCGCCGTTTGCCAGGATTTAAGATGTAAACCTCCGATTTAGATAATGTACCGGCGTTGCTCGGGATTTAAAGCAAGAATTAATTGAATTTATTCATTCGTACTCGTGAATACACGCGTGGTATGCGAGTACACGCGTGGCTACGCCTCTACAGATCAAGGGGCGAAATACGCCTTAAATAAGCGCCTAAACACGCTTTAGCCCGCTGCGCGATCGCGTAATGAGACTTGGGCCAGGCATTGAGCATTAATTTTGCACAGCTCTACAACTTTGCAATTGATTTTCCCCTATCGTTAACAGGAAGCGAGATAGTCCCCTTACTCTCGTAAAATAGGGTGTTAGTCCACTAAAGTTGCTGTTTCTTATAACCTCCTGTTTTGGTCGAGCCGCAAACAGACCCAGTGACGCCGGAAGAAGGACAAAGAATGACACAAGACGAGATCACAAAGTTCATTAACACAAACAAGCATCACTGACGAGGGTCTGTGGTGGGGGTGGGGGGGGGGTGTAGCTTCACATTTTAGCTAGGACCCAGAAGGCGGAAGACTGACTGCATCCTCATGAAAACAACCATGCCTTACTCGGGATTCGAACCCAAGCCCACTAGACAGCAGCCGGAAACGCTATCCACTTCACCGCCTGGGTATTATCACCGCAATCCACTAAAGTTGTCTCATTGTAGAGCTCCTCTACTACAGGCTGACTTATCAAGCATATTGAAGCCCACCATAGCTGGAAAAGCAATCCATTAGCATTAGCTCTATTCGCATTTTCACTTTATTACGTATTATTGAAATAATTATGGGTGGTTGTTCTGTACCGAACTGCTCTAGTCATTCTAGAAAGGGTTTTGGGCTATTTCGCTTTCATAGAAACGAAAAAAGAAGAAAACAATGGCTAATAAATAGTCGGGGCGATAATTGGATACTCGGTACTGGAGCATACTTGTGCGAGGTAAGTTCTACAATATTCTAATTGAAACTTCTTTTTTTATATAAAGTATTTATTTTAAACACTTATTTTATAATTTTTGTAACTGTAATATGGATTATTAATGATTTTTAGTTGTTATAGTCTTATCTGAGGACACTTGGTTTGTAATGTAAACATCACCTTGAATGCATTATACTGTCTTCAAAACCTAGAAGTAAATAGCTTCAACTTTTACATATATATATTGAAGATTTATTCCTGTTACACCAATATCTTTCAAGTTTTATACACTTTGTTGTATTTTTAGATCACAATGAATCACAAAATTGGTGAATTCTACTATCAACAAACTGTCGCCAAGTGGAAAACTTGCCATGTTATAGTAATTATGCAAACATAAGCTAAAATGGTAAATAAATCGAAATACGTTTATCATAAAAGGTTTTTTTAATAGCATGTATGAATGTTTGTCTCACATATTTGAAAGTTTGTTAACTACTTTGTATTTAAAGAGGAAAATACTAATAATAACCCTACTGAGCTCGGCTTTTTTTCATCAAAGATTTTCAAACAATAGTTGTTCATTAAGTAGCTATTATGATAAACGTATTTCGAATTATTTACCATTTTAGCTTATGTTTGCATAATTACTATAACATGGCAAGTTTCCCACTTGGCGACAGTTTGTTGATAGTAGGATTCACCAATTCTGTGATTCATTATGATCTAAAAATACAACAAAGTGTATAAAACTTGAAAGATATTGGTGTAACAGTAATAAATCTTTAATATATATATATAGCTTCAAATTATATATATATATAATTTGAAGCTATTTTCTTCCAGGTTTGGAAGACAGTATAATGCATTCAAGGTGATGTTTACATTACAAACCAAGTGTCCTAAGATAAGACTATAACAACTAAAAATTATTAATAACTCATATTACAGTTACAGAAATTATAAAATAAGTGTTTAAAATAAATAATTTATATAAAAAAAAGAAGTTTCAATTAGAATATTGTAGAACTTATCTCGCATAAGTATGCTCCAGTATCGGGTATCCAATTATTGCGCCGATTATTTATTAGCCATTGTTTTCTTCTTTCTTCGTTTCTAGAAAAACGAAATAGCCTAAAATCATTTCTAGAATGATTAGAGCAGTTCGGTGCAAAATAACCATCCATAATTATTTCAATAATACTTCCAAAAGTGGAAATACGAATAGAGCTAATGCTAATGGATTGCGTTTCCAGCTACGGTGGGCTTCAATATGCTTGATGAGTCAGCTCGTATATAGAGGAGCCTTATCTCATTGTGTAACGTCATATGGGTTTTTTATGCACCTGCATAAAAAATCCGATAAATCTAATACCTCTCATGTTATTAACCGGGTCCATGACTTTCCTTTACATCCTATTAATGTGTGATTATTACACATAATTACACATTAATTGGTACACATTTATGTTTCGTATATCTTTAACTATCTTGTGTGCTTTGGATAAGAACTAGTATTTAATCTTGTCAAAGACATAAAAACTAATAATCTTATTAAAAATGTTTAAACCTAATTTTTAAAGTTTTATTTTGTTCAATTTAGTAAGTTTTATTTGGTGCTTAGCGCCGAAACCAGTCTCAATTGAAAATTAACCCTGTTATGTTCGGCCCCGTAGTCCAGTTTCAGTCTTATGTTGTCAGTGGAAGGGTTCTGAGAGGTTTTCCCCTTCCTTTGTGTCTATTCCTAAAAAAAAAAATTGAAAATCAGTCTCTGTTATTTTATGTACCGTATTTGATACTATAAGGGTGCAAAGATTCATCCTTCTATGTCCAGAGTGACGACTTCTGATGGGTCTAAAAGGAATTAATTTTCATTCCTCTTTTTTCAATGTTATCGGGAGGGGGAGGGGTAAATTGAAAATCTGGCTCAACAAGTTCTGCACCATAGTCGACACTATAAGTTTAGCAAGATTCAGATGTACAGGTCAAAGGGGACTTCTAGAGGTATGGAATAACCAAAGCATGTTAGACAATAATATACATATATAGTGAAATTCATAGTTAGATGAGCCAAAGGATCTTGTATTTTATCAACGCAAAATTATGCAAATTTCATAATCTGAGGGAAAAAATTGCAAATGAAATATTTCCCATCCGAACTAATAACTTGATACAAGTAGTACAGTAAAAAATATGTGTCCGTTAATATTCGATCCTTTAATATATAGGCCGTGTAGAAACGCACATATAAATTCGCAGCTGCGGTCGAGAGAGAGAGCTGCTGCTCTCGCTATAAAAGCACGGATATGTAAAGGAGAAATTGGCGTTGGGGAGTGTGATTAATAAAATGAAGCATGGGTTGAGAGCTGGCAAATCGATATGGGCGTCGACACGTAGTAGCTCGCGCAGAACCTGTATTTCTATATCCGATGAATTGTGTAGAAACAGAAATTTTTACCACCCACTTTGAATTAACTGACCTGAAGGGGAGCATGCAAAAATTGAGTCGGAATGCAATAGGAGATGGATAGGGCATAGAATAATCTTGCGTATAGTGATAGCATAAAACAGCATATACATATGTGGAGATTATTTATATTTGAGAAATTCTGCTGAATAATTTTATCTTTGATTGTATACTAGTATAATGCAAAATCTCAACATTACGCACTTAAACATGTGTCGAATTTTGTTGTGAAAAACATTTTAGTCGTGTACAGCTTATGCAGTCTACATATATGTTGTAAAAAATCTATACAGGGTTCCTAGAAAAATCCATACGCACCCCAATAACTTTGTAAGGAATAGGTCTATGAGTGTACACGTCAGGTTTATCTATATAGTAAAGTGACCATACTTGATCAAATAAAAAAGATTGCAGTTAACCTAGCAAGGAATTTAAAAAGTTTGAACAGCCAACTCTATAACAAACAACAAAGCGAGGTAAAGGAAAAAAGTTAAGGGATACAAAATTGTAGAGCATTGTGTTAATTAATATGAATCGACAATAAAATACTTACATAAAATATTTATTTGAAACAATATAATTATTAGCGAATGGCTGTCATATTTAAAAAAGCCAAAATAAACAACAATTTCATACCCTGGAATTCAATGTACAGTATATTTACATCCATTAACAATAATGTACATTTCAATTCCAGAAAAAATATTACAGCCTACTTGTGAAAAGTATTTCTGTTGCCACCGTGTTACAGGCCCTGAATGAAACAAACTCTTTTGACAGATATTTATAGATTCCAGAACGCGTTTCGTTTACTCCTGATGTCCATTCCTACTTATCAGATAACAGATTACAGCTTTGTAATTGGCTACTTACGTCTATCTCGCTTTATTACAAAGTCCATGATTATAACCGAGTTCTCGCTTTATTACCGAGTTCCTATCTTTTAAACACCTTTATTTGATAGGGCATATTCAGTTTACTATAGATTAATGTAACGTGTTCGCCTATGGACATTACCTTACAAATTTATTGGGGTACTTAACGCTTTTTCTGGGAACGCTGCGTATAAAAACGCATCGAAATAATAATGCCCATTATTTCTGATAGTTTTTTATTCAAAATTTTGCTGTTATTGTAAAAACTAGTATCGGTGGATAGGTTTCGTTTTTGTTGAAGATCGTCAACATTTAAAAATCCTTAAATACACTCTCAGCAATAGCGTAGGATATGTGCCGCATTTATTTTACCCTTTGTGCTAACCAATAAAGTCAACCGTGCCACGCAGCCGTTGTCAAATTTATAGGATACTTGCCAAAAGATTTTTCGTCAATCGCTTCTGAAAACTCTTAATCTATATCTTTCTCATATTTGATTAAATTTACTTACGAATGACTTAGTTGACTTAATTTGACTCTCTTAGTTGAGGAAATGTAATTTTTAATTTAGATCAGTAACATGTAATGATGCATATTAGTGTCTGAAGTGAGTGAAACGTCATTAGTGAGTGAAACGTTGGGGGTCATATCCCTCCCCCTCAAATAAATATGTTTCTGCCTTTAAAGATTAAAATAATAGTGTAAAATTCCATTTAATGTATACAGGGTGATTAAAAAAAGATGGGTGAAACTTTACGAGGTGGTAGTGAACACCAAACAAAGCATTTTTCGTCATAGTTTACAGGATTGGAAATGAAACGTAAAGGCGTCAGTGGCCTCATAATGGTGAAACCAATGAGGTGAGAAGAAAACACAAGAATGACTTAGAAATTATACAATGACATTTAATAAACAATAATTACAGTAATGGTTCAAAAGAGTGACTGCC
This sequence comes from Amaurobius ferox, assembly GCA_951213105.1. Lineage (NCBI taxonomy): Eukaryota > Metazoa > Arthropoda > Arachnida > Araneae > Amaurobiidae > Amaurobius > Amaurobius ferox. The sequence continues at coordinate 166,497,366 of OX578133.1, forward strand.
AACCTGAATGCACATCTCACAGCGGCGATGGAGGGAATGACGAACTCTCTCGAACAGGTTAGGCATGTTGCGCACTTCGGCAGCAGCGGCCGAAATTCTGGCGACGAGTTCCTTTTTAGATTTAAAGTAAGTGCCATAGACGAGACTTTTGAGATATCCTCTCAAAAAGAAGTCAAGACACAAAGATTGGGCGATCGTGGGGACCAAGCTATGGGACCATCTCGCAAAATCAATCGGCCCGAAAAAGTGACGTCCAGATAGTTCCTTACCTCTCGCCCAAAATGGGCTGGTGTTCCAGCGTTCTGAAACCACATAAGCTGCGGATGTCTGTCGGAATATCCTCCAGAAATTCCAGCAAGACCTCCTGCAAGAAAATACGGTACATTCTCCCATCAAGTCGTTCCAGCATGAGATACGCCCTATTAGGCGGTTGCCGATGATTCCTGCCCACACATTGACAGCGAATCGTCGCTGATGGCATATGAATATGTTGCATGTGGGTTTACACTCGCTCACACATGTTCATTGTGGATATTAAATGTGCCATCACGTGCGAAGGAGCTTTCATCCGTGAAAAGCACAGTCGCCAGAAAATCTGGCTGCGCCGTACTCTGTCCCTGTAACCAGCGGGCGAACTCCAAGCGACGAGGAGGATCCACTGCAGTCGTTCCTTTGATTCGCTGGATATGATATGAGTGTAACTGTCCCCCATGCAGAACACTCCATACTGTGGATTGTGGCACACCACGAGTATGCCCTACTGCTTGTGCCTGGCGGAACTACTACTGTGTGCAAAACCGCCTGTTTCACACTTGCCGCTCTAGCACTCCTTGCACGACCTGCATCGGACCTGGTTGAGAGAAAGGATTCCGATCCACAGAGCTGCCCATGCAAGCGTTCGAATGTTTTACGAATGGGCAACCGCTCATGGGGGGGGGGAGTTCCCCGTACAATCGTTGCATCTCTCTGCCATTCCCATTTGCAGATCCATAGATGAAATGCGTATCAGCTCTTTCCATATTTGTAAATTTCTTCATCGTCTCAAAAATTGGAGCTGAAAATAACTGCTGCAAACTGATAAGGCCTTACATTCAGTCTGACGAAAATTTGCATAAGGGTTCATCTTCTTCCCCAGATGAATTTTTTTTTCTTCAATCAGAAAATAACAACCAGAATGACGCTTTTAAGTTTGAAGAGCGGCCTCTTCCCAACGAATAAGCGCCCTGTAACGCCTTTACGTTTCATTTTAGACCGGGTAAACTATGACGGAAAATGCTTGGTTCGGTGTGTACTACCACCTCGTAAAATTTAGCCCATGTTTTTTTAATCACCCTGTATAACTTACAAAACGTCCTTGAAGGAAGCCGACATTTGTTAGTTAGGTGACAGAACTACTAGTAGACTGCTTTTTGTCAAGAAAATTTTGCAAGTTATTTTCTTACAAAGCAGCAGTTTTATTTATTGTAATGTATTCATTTAATGCGATTAATTTGTTCCAGAAATAACCTATGGCAATCAGACAGACAACGTGTTCGTATTCAGAGATGCTCAAACCGAGTACATCCATTAACTGACGAATCCGATTACTAAATACAACATAATTCTCTGAATTCATAATTGATAATTCAAGTATTTTACATATTTTAATGCGAAAACATGATGGACAAGATCCAGGCACAATGTTTTTAACATTGAAAAGTACATTGACATTTGGCGATTTTCTGAATGACAACATGTAAAATTATATTGAAGTACCAAATTAACTTATATTTCGCAGAAATACAACTTGACAGTTTGAAATATTGCTAACATCTGATAAGCATTATACTCCATTATATTAAAATATGCTAATTATTAATTCATCAATTTGTTGTCAGTTCCGTAACTTTGGCATCAATTGGTCAATTTATCGACATTTTCGTCAATTTGCCACCATATTAAAAGAGATAGAAAGTTAACGATATTTCGCCAGATTAATCAACAAGATCGCTAAATTTATCGTCAGTATGCTACATATTTCATGATACTTACTACTGTTCATTTATATGTAGTTTTTAGATACATTTATTTGAGAAACGTGTAATATCTCGAGAACGGTTCAAACTAACGTTCTATAGTTTATGTCATTCATTTTGGAGTATAAAATTACGCATAAAATATTTATTTATTTAACATTATCGGAAGTGCTGTTTTTTTATGATTTTTTTAAAAATTCATTCGAAAATTTGGGATCTTCCGAACGTTTGATCGTATTTAAAATCAGTAGAGTTCCAGTATTTACGAATCGTAATAATAATAAAAATCGTTCAATTTGCGTTCGAAACACTCCGTTCGACACACACACATCGACACACACACATACACACATACATATAGACACACACACACACACATACATATAGATACACACATACACATAGACACACGCATACACATAGATACACACATACACACACACACATCGACACACACACACACACACATCGACACACACACACACACACACACACACACACATCGACACACACATACACAGCGACACACACACATATGCATTACCTCAAAAACGTTCGGTTCGAGATCAAGAATGTTTGAAACGTGCTTTTCCGTTGAAAAATTGAATTCGAATTTTTGACATGTTCACAATACTTGCATTATACATTAGGAACTTTCATTATACATACAGAGGAATTGGTGAACTTTTATATTACAAGATAAAAATCGAATGTATAAAAATGCATCAAGGAAATGCAATGGCTGACGTACTACGTATGTAAAAATTAATGATGATTTCAAAATTGATGCTGGAGATTGAACCAGAACGACATCATCAACAGCGAGTACACACCTTTACACACATATTGACGCATATTGTACACCATTACACACATATTTTAGGGAAAGCAACAATACACATAGTATGCGTTGTTACTCCCTTTACATTCATATCGAACTAAAAATTAGAAAACATATATTATCCGTTATTATTCCATCGAATAATATTAGTATACGCATTGTTGAAGTACAATAAAATTTGGTAACTGCGTCCGAAGAGAGCTGCTCTTGTTGCAAAAGCACGGATATGTAAAGGAGTAATTGGCGTTGAGGAACGTGATTAATAAAATGAAGCATGGGTTGAGAGCTGGCAAATCAATATGGGCGTTGACACATAGTAGCTCCCGTAGAACTTGGATTCATTTCTCTGTCGGAAAATTGTGAGGAAACAAGTTCAGAGGAATTGGGAGTTTCTGGTAGAAAACGGCTGACTTTTGAGAGCTTCTCATTATCGGTAAATAAATCGCAAAAAAATGTTTTACAATGTGTAATAGGTATATAATATCCGAAATTTGCTTTGGAACAGAACTGTTATTAATTGTATAACTTTTATATTCCAAGATAAAAATCGAATGTATAAAAATGCATCAAGGAAATGCAATGGTTGACATAACGGAAATAATAATAAAAACATATAAAATGAGTTTTTAAATGACGACAAATGGTGCGCACACTTTATTTTTGACGGAATAATTAAACATTTTTATTATCTTTTACATAATTATTTCGCACAGTCATATGAATTTTTGAAAAGGTCGGAAATGAAATCTCCAGAACCGGAAATAGAAATCATTAGTGAACCCCTTAACTCTTTTGCAAATCAATACTAAATCCATATCAGTCATTACCTTAGCTCTATCTATAACCGATCTTGAGAAATAGATTGTTCAAGAAATTTTTTAAGCCAGAAGTGGAAACGAATGGGAAAGGGGTTTCCTTAGTGAACACCCCATTCTCCTCCAGAATTTTATCATGAATCTAAATCAGTGATCATCTGAACTATATCTATAGCAAATCCTGATAAATATATGTTTCAAGAAAAATGTAAATTCTTAAATCAGAAGTGACATTTTCAGAACCGATAGTGTAAATCCATGGTAAATCCCTTTACCTCCTCTGGAATTTGAGGCTAAATCCATCTCAGTCATTATCTAAGCTTTATTTATAGCCCATCCTGGCAAAGGAAGTTTCAAAGATTATTTTTTCACCTGGAAGTGGAAAAGAAACTAGAATTATAAACTCTTAATGAACCACCACCCTACCTCCTTTAGAATTTGATGTGAAATCCATATCAGTTATCATTTAAGCTCTCTCTATAGCCAATCTTGAGAAATAAATGTTTCAAGTAAAATTAAAATTTTAGAGCCAGAAATAGAAAAGTATCGGAAGTAGAAATCCTTAATGAATCCCATATTCTCGGTCAGAATTTCATGCTGAATCTAAATCAGTCATTATCTAAACTCTATCTATAGAAGATACGGAGAAATAGATGTATATTTAAAGGAAACATTTCTCACATATAGTATAGCAAAACATTTGTCACCAATAATACGGAAATTATTTTTTCGTCTGCCTCTTATTCCAGTTGCCTCATTTTAATATAGAATATGTTAATTTCAGAATTTTCTGAAATTTGCTAATAGTAAAAGGCCGAATGTTTTATTCTGTGAACACGCGAACTTCTGTTTTATTCTGTGAACACGTCTCTGAAAGAACAAATATCATATTCTTCTTTTTGTAATTTTAATAGATTGTAATCTTTGCGCAGAATACTATCTCTCAGATTTTTTAAGGGCAACAAATTAAAATTTTTTGAACCACTTGAAATGGATCGACCCTGAATACTGGAACCCTATTAATTTTAAACGAAACCGAATGTTAGGGAGACCTCACCTCCTTCCTCAATTTTAGAAATGACTTTAATAATCATTTGCGACGTTTTTACTTAGAAAATTGATGCCATGAAGTTTAAAATGCTAGCAAGAACCACTCTCGATATATTGCACGTCTTTCAAATAAATTTATCAAAAAAGATCACATAATATTAAGAAAAGCAGTAAGTATCATCCAATATGCTCACTTTCCACGTGCAGTATTATACAACACATCTGTTAGCACTGTGGGAATCGATGATGCTGATGGTCCAGAGGCAGGCTTAAACTCGGGACTTAGAGCTTACAAGACCGACATTATAAGGTTAGATCAAAAGCCAGCTTCAGATCCGAACTTATAATTCGAGTACTGATTCCTATCGAGTACCGATTCCTTCGAGTACTGATTCCATCTTCGATCGATGTTTCTGGCAGGAGCAGAGTCGGCTACTGCCACACACTCCACCCCCTGATGGACGAATTTCGGTGCTCGGACGAATTTCGGTGAGGAGGGAGGCCCCAGAAAACTCTCACCACGTCCCCTGCCCGAAACTCAGTCGAGAGCTGAATAACCAGGAGGCGTGTCGTAATTTTCGGAGGAATTTTATGTGAATGATGATGACTTACTTGCACCACCAACAACCGACAAACCGGTTTCAATCAGCCAGCTTCATCAGTGCCAAAACTGTCTCCGAAAATTACGGTTTCTCACAGTTCTCCAGATCACGTGCGGGTCACCAACTGTGGGGGGCCGCAGTTCCCCTAATGATGGGGATAGGTTTGAACTCTGAACCTTTAGATTGTTGATATTCCGCTATACCGTTAGGCCACAAAAGAATTCTTAGAGCCCGAGGAAATAATCGGGGATGTCTTTTGTAGCAGTGAGTGAGGCAATGCAGCCCCGCCACAGCACCATTATCGCGAATCTAGTTTATTCAATTAATAATATTTATGTACTAGATTCGTATTTTGACGCCAAAAAATTTGCAAATAACCATTTACTTCAGGGAATATTAATTAACTGTTAATTGCATTTTAATGAGAATTTATGAATACTTTCCCATTCTTTGGACTGAAAATTTGCCAAAAGCGCCAAATTTCTATTTACATGGTTTTAATTCAATGTCAAAATCATTGCAATGTGTTTTTTGTGCACCATGATTTTACAGTGAAAGAAAAGTCATTGCATTACGCAGGGAATGTCATGTGTTGTCCACATTAGATTTTTATGTTAAATTTTTACTATACCTAATAAAGTATAGTTCGCAATCGACGCATGTTTAATATTTAATTTTATGTTCAATTTTTTGCGACTATTACCCAAAGTTATCTCGTTCCTATTCTCCTCAAATCAAAACTGCTGTAATATGCACCAAAATATATCATTTTTAATCAACTAAAATTAATAAAGGCAAAATATTTCATTTGAAGCATTTTCCATCTAAATTGCGTATATCATAAAATACAAATAAAATAACTGGACGGTGGCTCAACTCGACTTTCTCATATCGGAATTCATTTTTTTTTTAGTCAGTATCGTGGGTCCAAATTGTTACAACTATAGCGTGTTACCTTACTTTAAAGGGTTTGAAAAAAGCTTTCAATTGATACCATACTTGACAATACCATACTTGCCCAGTCCAGTTTTTGTTCTTTGCAGATTTAATGGTTTTTCTTGCCTTTATAACCCCATCTGTGGTTTCTAAATTGCTTTCATACATTTTGATTTTTTGAGAACCTCTTCTCATATCATTTTGACATAGATAGTCCTAATCCTTACTCTTTCGATAAATAAGTAGCAGTTTCTTCTTTCTTTAAATGCTTTATGATTGCCAATTTTTAACACTTTACAACATAGTTGAAAAAATAGCCGAAAAAATGGCTTTATCAAAATGAAATTTTAGTATGTTTTCAGACGGTACCTATGGGAATATAAATGAATAATACCACCCAATTAGTTTTTTATTGAACCCGGGTTGAAAAAATGAAATACATTAAATCCTATGGGACCTAATGTTTCAAACATTTTTTAAGCAAATTTAAAATTCACAAATTGCTTCGAAAATTTTAGGAAATATTCAAATTATCCCATAAAATATATAAAAAAAATTTCAGTAAAATGTGTTAGGTAGTTTTTTAAATAAAAAATTATTTAATATAGGAAGAAAAACAAATTCAATTACATTCTGACTCTCGTTATATCCTCCAGAAAGAAAAAAAGAGATATATTATATAATAAATATCTTTCCAAGAGTTTAATTATTTTATATACTATGAGAAAGGTTTCACATTTTAAAATAAATATGGTAGATAACAATTTTTCAAATTTTTAAATAAAATAAATTATTATAGTTATGTGATGAATGAAACGATTGGAAAAATGTGTATGAATGAAATGCTGCTTTTATACAGAGACGATTTATATTTCGATGACGTCATTTGAATAAAGTTCATTTGTTTTCGACGAAGTTTTCAAATATAATAAATTATTGTAGTGTATGATAATTTTAAAAATATTACCGAGGAATGTGTCGCATTTTAGAGATGTTTAAACCAGGCAATTTATATTTCAATGCCGTCATTTGAATGAAGTTCATTTTCTTCAATGAAGTTTTCAAATATAATAAATTAATGTAGTATTGTGATAATTTTAAAAATATTACCGAGGAATGTATCGCATTTTAGAGATGTTTGTATAAAATTGCATTGAAGTTGGAAAGTGTTTCATAATCAATGCTTTATGCATGATTGATTTTTCTTGTACTTTTATGTCAAGAACAACTTTTTTCCTTTTCGCACTCTTGTGTTCGCTTAAATTTCTGGAATGAATTGAACCTCCTAACGAGGGTATGATCATCGCCGTAATGGAAAATGTCCAATCATGCACTTCCTCACCCAGGTCCTCACCTACATATGCGCCGGAGCAGGTGAGGGGAGAAAATCAACTAAAAATAAACGTAAATAACTTGACATATAAAATACTTTGAAAATATACTTATATAATATAATATACTTATATAATGTATATACTTATATAATATAATATTTCTAAATACCTGGGGAAGAAACCATCTGTTTGGGGGATAGGCCATTACAAGAAAGGAAAGAATTGACGCTTGTAATGAAATTGAAGAAAATAAATGAGTGAGAGTGGCGGATGAACGGGAGATCACTATATTCAAAATAAATGGTAGCAAATTTGGATAAACCTATTAAATATTTTTATGATATGAGTTTTATCATGCTTGTGATAAACAAAATGTAACTAATAAAATGTGCAGTGTTTTAATAAGAATCGAATTCAGCTCCTATAATGTTTAAAAAGACAACATTTCAGTTTTCCTGTTCTAAATAGATTTGTAGATGTATCCCATACTTTTTTAAGGAAGCACACTTGCAACTCACACTTTCTTATCGCAACTATTTTTTCTTTTCTCACTCTTGCAGCTCAGGTAAAATGGAATAAGTCAAGAATTTCAATTATCAATATCTCAGCGAATTTCCCCCAAAAGATACCGGGTAGATTTCGTTCTCCTAATTAAGCGTGGTGTAAATTTAACCAATTAGCATTTCTTTGAGGAGCCGTATATAAATTAAATTCCACAATTTTATAAAATTATCAGTTCCGGTGGGTGCTATTATCATATCTAAATTCTCTCATAGCTAAATTCTCTCAGCTAAATTCTTTCATAGCTAAATTTTCTCAAAGCTAAATTCTCTCATAGCTAAATTATCCTTTGTTTGCTGATTGTTTTTCATATTTCACTTTACTTCTACGACTAAAGGTTGATATTATATTTCTTTTGGACACTCTTCGAAAAACATCCTGTGCAGAGTTCATATCATTTTAATTTAAAAAATGCATTGAATTTAAATTTAATTATTCGTTGAATTTAAAAAAAAAACTCCAACATGATTCACATAAGCAGCGGAAACGATCTAAATACAATAACAGTAAATAACATACAAAATATTCAGAAGTACAATTTGAACGCAATTAAACTAACGGAACACTCACTATAAACATATTAAATGGAAATAACAGGATTAAAACCCCCAATTTAAAATATTTTCCCCACTTTTATGAGTTTAAAACGCTATTTTTAATACGCTAGTGTACTATAAGATCTTGTATCTCAACAACTGAAAATAATTAGAGTCGAGAACTTTACAGAAAAAATATTTCAACTGAAACATTTCCAACTCAAATTAATTATTTGACGAAAGTACGGTAAAAAATATATATCGTCGTTTAATATTCACTCGTCTAAAATACGGGTGGTATAAGCTTAGAGATATAAATTCGAAACTGTGGTCGGGGGCTATCTGCTGTAACTGTAAAAGCAGGGATATGTAAAGAAGCGACAGGCGTTGTGGAACGTGATTAATAAACTGAAGCATGGGTTGAGAGCTGGCAAATCGATATGGGCGTCGACACCGACACGTAGTAATTCGCGCAAAGCCTGTAGTATTTTTATGTTCGAGGAATTGTGTAGAAACAGAAATTTTCCACCCACTTTGAGTTGGCGGATCAAAAGGGAAAACGGTGTAATTGAGACAGCATAGAGGGTGTTTCAAAAACACTTGGTCAGTCTTATAATTGTTTAAACGGTAGTGCTAGATACATATTTCTACTTGAAATATTGCTTAGAATAATAAGAAAAATGTATCTAATATATTTTGAAAATTGGAGGAGATATTTGCGGAAAAATACGAAATCTAAAATTTTTACACAACCCCTTTAGGGCAAGCAATATCTCTAATGGCTCGAAAAATGTTTATAAACTTCAATGTAATAATTAACTTTGTTGGTATTTTTACTTATAAAATCAAAGCATAAATCAAAATTCTTGACTTACACCCCAAACCATTCTCTTTTCAAGCTACTTCGAAAAAATTTGGCTACTATTAACGAAATAAGGTTTAGTGTACTTTGTACTTTTTTAGCAGCAAAACACTATTTAATTGATGCATAGACCCCAAATATTTGTCTCATGAATATCACCGGGTTTTTTACTTTGAACCGTCATTTTTATTTCAATTGACTCCAAATTTCATGCATTTTTTTTTAGTAATCGAACTTGCTTTGATAAGGGGGCTATATAAAAAGTTTTTTTATTTTTATTTTTTTTTGTAATTTTATGCTAATACTTTACACAGTTTTGAAAGTGTTTTAATACAATTGTTAATTGAGATAACTATTATCAATGCTAAGCACATTGTTAAATAAAATAAAACTTTTTGAAAAAGTGCTGCAGCTTTATCTTTAAGAGTGTTAGTTCCCTTGTCTTTGACAGGCTTAAGTTATAGAGAGAAAATTTTATTAAATATCGCATAATAAGGAAGTTTCAATGAAATAATTTCTATCAAACTATTTAAATCGGCAATTGATGTTTATATAGTGCGAGTAAACCTAACACAGTTGACATAAGCGATATGGAAAATTTATGTTATATCAGTCGGCATGGAGTCGGGTTGTAAAGGTCTACACTTCTATCTCACGAGCTGAAAAAGGCCAAATTTCGGTCTGGGCCGGGAAAGCATCTAATTCCGGCCGGGCTGATCCTCACATATTTAGAGTGTGAAAATTTTATAAATTAAGTTTCATAGATAAATGAAATATTTTTGTTAATTTTAGCAATATAAATGTTTTAAAAAAAACTTTGAACTTAATTCTAAACTCAAAAATGTCTAAAAAGTAGCACATTTTTGGAATAAACATAACATTTATTTCTATACCAAGTCACAGTTCCTTTAGAGTTTTCAACAATTGCGAAAAAAATATGACCAAAACGATTTTATTTGAACCACCAAACTATTTATTTATTAATCGTTTTAATGGTCAGATTTAATACATGGACCTCCTTCCTTGCTTTTGTATACAAGGAAATTATTAGAGTCAGCAAAATTCCAAAATTGCCGGGTCGGTTTGATGGTCCCAGCCCTCCACTGGGACCATCAAACCGACCTTTCTGGACAAACTCGCACATGTTTCTGGACAAACTATGAGTTCATTCCCAATTTTCTAATATAATCTCATGAAAGTTTTCTAATATAATCGCATGAGAGTTATTTTAACCTCTACCTGAAATTATATTATAATTTGCAAAATAAATAAGGTAGTTTTGTGATTAAATGCTAAATATATTTTAAAAAAAAGTTTGTAGAAATGTTTTTTAATAAAAATTTGTGGACAGATAGGATTAAATTTGAGTGGAGTATGTATATATGCATATAATACAAAAGCATGCAAAGTTTTAAGATTATGGATTAATTATTTTTACGCGCAGTGTTGAAAGTAGCAGTATGTGAGAAAAGTCAGTGTCAGGGAGGATTTGAACGCGCGGTTTCATGAGGGGTCAAAATGGAGATTAAATGGAGTATTGGAAATATAAAAATAAAGACGCTTGTGGAAGAGAGTGCTAATATACAAATTGGTCTATTAGCGCTGAGACTGTTGAAATTGCTATTTAAATTGTTTCCGTTGACAGGCTGGTTAACACCGCAGCTAGATTTTAGAAAGTAGAAGTTACAACGTACTACGCACGGAGTCTCCTCAAGTGACGGGTTTCGGTTTTTATTTAAATTGTGATCGTCGGGTGATAATAGAGATTAAATAGAATATAGGAAATATAAAAATTATTTCAAAATTTAGCAGGTTTTGTTGTTAAATTAACAATAGTGCAAATATATGAATTAGTTTAATTGTGCTATAATTGTTGAAATTTACATTTTAATTTTTGTCAATCGTAAAGCCATAATTTCGATTATAATCCCAATTTCTTAAATCAGCATTTTAATCCATCTTAGCCCCTGAAGCTCCGATTACCATGAATGTTCACTGCAATTTAAGGTGCATTTCACGCCAGCTACACGAGTGTACACGGGCTGGGTGCAATTTTCACTCTTCTTTAGGAAATATAACGCCCGCTGAGCGGGTTTACACTGCGGATTTCGATTTAAATTATGTTCGTCAGAGGAAGGAACTGATTTTTGATTTGGGGGATCATATCACACCCGCTTCCCGGGTGTACACGGATTGTAACTAACTTTCACTCTTATTTAGGGAGTAACACGTCTAAACCAGGCCAGTCGGGTCAAAGGTTCTTATTTAGAGAGAATACTCTTAGCTACCCTGCGCCTTTTGCGTTTCAGTACTTTTGTTTATTCGTTCAAAAAAAGTGATTGCTAAAAATGCGACTACAATAATATAATGACTACAGTTACTTTATTATAAAATGCGTTCTAACTGGAATATTTTGATAATTTATTACATAATTTAAATATTTTATTTAATAGATATGGAAAATACTTTTTAGGTTGAAAGGGTGATCTTCTGTTTATTATGGTTGAGAATATGAAAATAATAACACACTAATATCACACATCCGGCCGTCCAACTAGTTACTCTAAGTCCTCTGGACGAGTCGGACGGTCTGGGTCTTCAACACTAATATCACACAGCTATAGCATGGAATATGTCTATGAATCTGCGGGCCAGTTGAGTGGTCTGGGTCTTCAAGACTAATACCACAGACTCTTCTTCAACAACTAAGGAATATTTAGGTATTCAAGATGCTGAAGAAAGTAATTTCAACTGGAACATTTCCCATTAAATTAATTATTTGATAAAAGTACAGTAAAAATATATGTCGTCCGTTAATTTTCCAACCGCTAATATACGGTCCGAGATATAAATTCGCAACTGCGATCGAGAGAGAGAGCTGCTCTCGCTATAAAAGCAGGGGTATATAAAGGAGAAATTGGCGTTGGAGAGCGTGATTAATAAAATGAAGCATGGGTTGAGAGCTGGCAAATCGATATGGGCGTCGACACATAGTAGCTCGCGCAGAGCTAGTATTTCCCATATCCGAAGAATTGTGTAGAAACAGAAATTTTCCGCCCACTTCAAATTAACTGACCCAAAGGGTGGATGTAGGAATTGAGTCATTATGCAGGAAATGGTAGTTGACAACTGTGTTGTAGCATACGTTAGTTTTGTGCCAAATCTGAAGAAAATTTATCTAGTGTAAATTTCAATATTAACTACATTTTTCGTATTCGGATTTTGAATAAGATGGGAAGTAAAAATACTCGAAGTAATAAATGGGAAAATGGATAATTTCTTTCGACAATTTCAGTAGTAGAAGTACGTACCTTCTTGGTTATTTATGTGTTGTTCTTGTTCCTATAAAAAGCCATACTTGACGAAAACGTTAATTTCATGATTTTCACAGAGGTTTTTAATTGCAGAATGAAAATATTTTTCTTCGCAACGAGAAAAAAAATAACCTTTGATCTAAACCGAATTTGAGATCGTCATTTTTAAGTAAACGCTGTTCTAAAGCAGATTATAATTTAGGTTTGATATATAACTAACCATTTTATGAGCGTTTCGTGCATTCACAATGGCTATTGGTCACTAAATGTAACACCTACATACTTAATCAAAGTTGTTGATAGTCAATTTCAATTATTTTCAACAAAAGGATGTCAAATTGTGTATTTGTGGTTTTTGAGAGGCAGATTGGTGCAATTCTTTTTAACTTCCTATGCATTGTCACTCCTCATTCAATTCATTGATTTGGAAGCTGAGACTGATCGAATGAGACCAAAACCGATATACTGGCTCGAGCGCAAGTGCTTAATCATTTTGAAAAGTGTTTTTAATGCTTTTTCCGTTATCCCTTTGAATCGTTACCCCTAATTCGAATTTTGGATATTTTATATTTTTTGTTGACCTGGAAACTGAGAAGGATCGAATAAGACCAACATCAAGATTCTAAATAGAGTGGAAATGTTCGAAAACTAAGCAAAGTGGTTTATGAGTTTTTTTAATTGTTCCTTTGCATCGTTACCACTAATTCGAATTTTGGATATTTTATATGTTTTGTTGATCTGAAAACTGAGAGAGTTCGAATAAGACCACAATTGAGATTCTAGATAGAGTGGAAATGTTCGAAAACTAAGCAAAGTTGTTTTGAGTTTTTTTAAATATTTCTCCGAACCGTCAACTCTAATTCAATTTTTTCTTTAATTTAAAGATTTTTTTCTGGTTTCGAAGCTAAAATGGATTGAATGACATCAAAACCAAGATTCTAACTATAGTAGAAGTTCTCGATAGTTTTGATACATCACCCTCTCACTCCCTCATTTAGTTCATTGTCAGTCATTTAATTCAGATATATTGCAAATAATATTTTTTCAGCTTCTTTTATTTTTTGTTTTATTTTATCAAAATCGTTCTAAAAATATGTAAACATCCTCTGTATTTTACTAATCTTTATTACCGGACTTTACGCGGGATAATACTATAATTAAATTAACGCGGTGCAAAATCTTAAATATTTTAGTCATAAATTTGCTCCCAGTTAAGTTTACCAATGAAATTAGTTTTCGAATTATAAGCAATAATTTCAAATACACAAACCCTGTGCCATGTTTTGTCTTTTAAGACCCATAAAAAGTAATAAAAGCATGTACATTGCATTCATATATATTGAACTAGGATGTAATCTTGTGAAAAATAGTTGTTTCAGTTTTAGAAATGTTGATTTCTTAATCAATGGGAGTTCTTAATCACTGGAAGTATGCAACTGGGAGTATACTTTAAATTATAGCTATAACTAAAGAGATTTTGATAGAAATTGATATATTTACATTCCAAGCGTATTCTTGAATTGTCCTTTTATGCACGGTATTTAAAAAATTGCACAACTAAATATCTCTTGAACGATTGGTCGTACACCCGTAGTACCAATTTAAGAAATTCTATAATTGAGGTAGATTTTCATCGTATGCACATTTTGATCATGTGACACCTTTTAGTAAAAACGTACACAATGTAACTTTTTACACGTGCCCCATAGATTTTTTTTCTTTGCAATTTAAAAATGTTTTATATCACAATTAGTCCTAAAAGTTTCCATTGTCAAACTATCAAAATTACCCGAGATATCATTAATTAAAGTTTTTGACGACCAATTGGGGACTCCATAACACTTTTGCTAAATATAGGCTATAAAAGTTTTAAATGAAAATTTCATATAATGAAATTCAATTTTTGTATAACCCCCCAAATCTATGTTTTCGTCGTCTCTTTTGATAGGATGTAAAGAGTGGTTTAAGTTCTATAACTTTGACAATTGCATGTTAGAGAACAGTTTGTATTTCCCCCAAAAGATCTTAAAATAAATAATGAACAATTTGCTAAATGGAACTTCTTTTGTAGAGGATCTTTTGAAAAGTGAATTTTTGTAATTTTACTAAAATGTGTCGTGTGACGTACAGTCTGTCGTATAGTCTGAAAATCTATCTTATTTGAAGGATTTCTTAAATTGTAACCATGGGTCTATAATTAATCGTTCAAGAGACATTAAGTAGTGCAATCCTTATGAAACACCCTGTATAACGCAGAATATGAAATATATTTAGACATAAACCTGGTATTTATTAACCTGAGCAAATAAGTAATCCGATTAGCTATTCTCGAATTATAAGAGGCCGTGATAAGTAAGTAAGTAGACAAAAAACATGTTTCATTTCTCGCTATTATAAACTTTACAGAAGGGTAGTGAAACTTACATCAAAATAATCTCTAGATGAAAAAAAGTATCAAAATCAATCTCGTGGTTTAAGAAATATTTAAGTTAGAAGCTTGTTATGCTATTTAACTTAGAAGCGTGTTTAATGCTATTTAAGTTAGAACACTTTTTTATTAGCTATGGAGATTCTGCTGCAGGCTGCATTTGCCACATTAAATTCGTTCGCGGGTCTTTTAAAATAATAATACTAACAATATATTATCTTTCATTACAGTTATTCCTCGTTCAAAAGTTCAGTGTTTCATTAGAATTACGTGCCAACATTTGTTCATTTTTATTACAATCTTTGATTTAACTTGATCTAATGTTTATTTGTTAGTATGATGCACATCTTTGAGGCCCTAACTAATCAGATTTCATTCATCAGAGTAACATGAAATTTGATATATCGTTGTCTTTTGTGGTGTATTTTAATTGTTTTGATTTTGAACCTCATCGGGCTAGCCAGTTCGTGAACCGCTATAGGAATGTACTAACATTGGGTAGACAATATGCATTTGGGTGGAACACTAGCAAGTACGACGTTGACATTAAGTAGCATTATGTTTTAGAAAAGGTTGTTTTGTAATAATATTTATATAAATTGTGTGCATAAAGGAAACTGTAGCTAGACAGCTATTAAATATTCCAAAGCACTGAAAAATGAAATTCAGTTGTAGCGCGCATTATGATATTATACTTTGCTCTAAGATTTTCTCTAACTATATGTGATGACACTCATTAAGGAATTATAAGATATATTTTTTCGATCAGGGTGCTGCTTTTACAGTGTGAATGACAACACTTTCTTGCAGTTTGTGAAAACACTGAAAAATATTATTAATGAAATACTTTGTTAATAATGAAAGAGGATGTTAACAATGAAATAAAAATGTTAAATTAAAAGATAGTTATAAGTATTTAATTGTTTTTTAATTTACGAATTGTTCTTAAGATGAGTGCCGGTTACCTTGTCTGGGAACAAAAAACCCATGTGGGCTATATGCTGTAAAGAAAATAGTTGCGAAGAAAATATTCACTTGCAATGCATTTCCTTTTGAGCATAGTACAAACCATGTATATTGTTTCTAAGTAAGGCTAATAGCGCCGTTGGTCCTGGAAACATAAATGTTTTGTTCAAGAATTACTTTAATCAACAAAAAAGAAGCAAGAATTAACAGGAACACAAAAACTCTTGAAGGAATAAAACGCCTGACAATAATTAATTAAACTGCAAAAAAAGTTCTTGCCATTCGTACATTAAAAATAGGCTACCTATTTCATAGTGAAGGTAAACTGAAATAGGTCGCCACATGAAATAGGTCGCCACATGAAATAGGTCGCCACATGAAATAGGTCGCCACATGAAATAGGCGACCTATTTCATGTGGCGACCTATTTCATAGTGAGCAGACAGTTGCAAGATAATAGAGAGGACAGAATTAAAGCTTTCAAAATATTGTGTTTCATTTGTACATATTACTGGATTATGCACCATTCGATAAACACCATATAGACCTCTATTAGTATCCTTTGCATCTCCTGATGGCGGATGTATGTCCAAAACATCAGTATCAGATGCATTGGTCTATTTAGAATTTAGATGTCGCTTCATTGTCTATTTTTCATGTTATTAATCGTCTAGTTTTATATGTAATTTATAACTGTGTAACAATGTTTAGTTTTACGGGAAGGTAAGCAATTATGTAAATTAATTTATTGCTAATTAGCAAGTTAATTGTTAATTTTTAGAAAACAGCAAATCGATAATCCCCGAATATAAATTATCATTGTAGATATCTTTAAATTCACACCACAGATTTAATACAGCTGTTCTAATATTTATATATTAATTAAAACTTGACTTTTAATCGAAATATAAAGTAAACTTATTAAACTCAAACATTTAACGTGCGAAATAATAAGAAATCCTGCACTAATGTTGATGTACTTAACTTCTTTCTGACAGGAACTTGAATGCTGTAATCGCAAATACATTAACTGCAGGAACGGTGTGGAGAACTCCCAGGAAACGGTCTAAATTTGTTGGTAGAGTCCAATGTAATAAAAATTCCAACGTATTTCCGCAGATATGCAAATTGAATACATCATCTTAATTGCTTAACTCCTAGGGGACATTGTTTTCGATTAAAGAGAAATCGTTGGGCTCAAGAATTTAATCTTTGGTAAATTCGTGGAAACGGCTTTTATTAGAATATGGATGTAGATAATTGTTATAATAGTGATTAGAACTTAAGAATAACACCCAGATAATTCTATAATTGCCACAGTATAATGCACAAACTCGAAAATTTACAATATGAAAAATTAAGTTCTTATAATATTAGTTATTATATTGTAGGATATATTTATAACAGTTTAACAGAACTACTAGTAGAAGGTACACACGCACAAAACTGCATGGTGATATATCAAATATTTTCTAATAAGACTATTTGTACTTTGTGCCAATTTATGCAATGCACCAATTTGGGAAATTACTGTATGTCCAGATAGCTCGGTGCAAGTATCAATCACTTGATCACTACGAAATAAAACGATCAGTAAAATCATCGTTAAAAGAAATACACAAAGCCCTCGTGGATAAATAAATTTTAATTTTCAAAGAAAAATAAAAAGGAGCCCTTTTTAGAAGTAAATGCTAAAATTGTTTAACAAATAATCACTAAACCTGTTTAAAAAATACCATATAGACATAAAGCAAGTTGTAAAATAACTTTTTTCCCCCTTTTGATTGAAAAAGACTTCGAGTGAAATGAAAATAATCTCAAAATAAACCAAACTTGCATCATCCAAAAGATCCCTCTTTCGTCATGGTTGTTCTATGGAAGGTTAAATTTTGGTCTCTTTTAATAAAATTACTCACAATTAGGGTTTTTCATTTTGCTCTTAATGTCAAAACTATAATTTTATTAAATTTTGAAAACAATATCCAGTCTATGAACGTGTATGGACATTCCGATACCCAGACACCATTATTTTTTGCAATTCCCTAATAACCTCTGTCATCTTTCAATCGTGTGTATAAATTATGGATACGAATTCTAATAATTACTGATTAGTTACGAAAATATTTTTTTTTAATTCAATTAGGGTAAACTTTTGAAACTAAAATACTTGAGCTGCAAAATAATATGTAATCTGGCAGTGATGCTGATGAACATAACTTCTTTCTGATGAGAACTTTTATGCATGTAATCGTAAATGTATGTCCGATAAATAGTGTAGAAAACATCTTAGAAACAGTTTCAATTTATTGAAGACCAATGTTCCAGTGATTTTACGCAAATATGCATATTGAATGCATAATCTTAATTGCTTAACTCTAACAGAACATAGTTTAAAGAAATATCACTGAGCTCAAAAGCTTATTCTGTGGTGAATGCCAGGAAACATAATTTGTTAGAAATTGGAAGTAAATAATTGTTATATTTATGATTGGGATTTAATAACGTCCAACTAATTAAATTAACATTACGATGAATGTCCTGATATCGGATTGGGGTTCAAAGAGTCGTCATGTAATGTTTCGTGTTACTTCATATAAAATGGTTAGTTTGTCTATTTACTTTATTAATTCACTACATTTATAGGTAACTCACATATTTAAACATTGAATTTATAGGTAACTCACATATTTAAACATTAAATTTATAGGTAACTCACATAACTCACACATGCAGTTTTAAGTTTTACTTAAATATTGATTGCGTTAATGCGAATAAATGTTTTTCAAATTTATTTATATGAAGAGAAGGCGCTATGTCTTTAAATATTTTATTTTTGTTTTTACAGTTCAAAATTGGAGGGGTTTTTTTTATCCAAAAATGCAGTTGCAACTACTATAATGCAATTACAAATTTTTGCTTGTATAAATATATTAAGTACCTCCACTTTTTAAATATTTAAAATTAAAAAAAGGAGAGAGTGAGACACTCTAGGGCACTTTTTAATTTTTGATTTTTTATAAATATTCTTTTATAGCTTTATCTTAACCAAACACTTAATTCGCATTCATTTAACACTTCCGCAAAAAATAAAAATATAATACATGATTCATTCGTACTAAAAAATATAAGAAAATAATTTCTAATAATATATTTTGTTTTAAAACTGATAAAAAAAAGTATGCACATGATAAATAATGAATATTAAATCGTATAAAAAACCCTTTTTTTTCCCTTTCTTAGTAACTTCGCATGGAATCTGTCCCTACGTTTAACATATTTGACAGATTCGTCCTCGGCTCCCAGAGCACGTAGAGGGCTGAAACTCGGCATATAATTTCGTCTCGCAGAACATTTCATTTATTTTAAACTTTTACGTCATAACGTTACGTTGTTGCGTCATTTATTATGAAATATTTGACAGATTCGTTCTCGTCTCGAGCATGTAGTCAGCTGAAACTCGTCACACAGTTTCATCTCGCAGAACATTTTCATCTATAAAACTTTCGCGTCATTACATTACGTAGTTACGTCATTTACGTATGTCATGACTATGTTTTTGCCATTTTCATGCATTTTCTGCGAATTAGGGTTTAGCGTCTTCTGTTGAAATGCTCTTCTAGTTCTAACGCGTCGATCCATGTATGTTTAAACTACGTAGGTTTAAACATAAATTTCGTCAAAAAATGAAAACTAAAAGGGAAAGATAAATTATGAGAAAAAAAATAAGGTTTTCAATGCCTATAAGAGTTATACAAAATTGTCGAAGGGAAATGAGGGTGTAGGCAGATGAAATAGTTCCAGTAGGTAGATGAATAGTAGGCAGCAATATTAGGCATATGAATAGTACTTATATAATACAGATACACATTTTATATGCCCTAAATAAGCTTTTGATAAGCCCCAAATTAAGCGCGCTGCAATTCGCCATGCATGCGCACAAACATAGGGTTCGTCCATTGTTAATAGAACGACACATAAATATCTTATTATATCATTTAAGTGCTATATTTTTTTTATTTCGAGAAGCTAGAAAGTCGATATTCAAGAAGTTAAGACTTTTGAATTGCTTAAAATAAACATTAGCTGGAAGTATCTCTGCACCAAATTTCCCAGCTTTCTGAAGGTTCGATTTTCCACTACTGATGACACAGAAGCATGGCTATATTTTATTATGTAAGATAAAAGCTTCAAGCAGCGTTTGCTACAAATAACGAGTACAGAGTAATCAGACTAATTATATCACTTTAAATATAAGAGGAAGACTATGAACTATGATGGCATAGAACTATGATGGCATAGAAGACGGCGGCATAGAGTTACGTCGTCTCTGCAACTCTATGTACAGAGCTTCGTCTGGTCAGCTGGAGATTAATACTTCAATTCCTGCTGTGAAAAATGTCATTTAGAAACTTCAAAATAATTCCGAACACGTTACAAAATCTAGTTATTCTGAAAGAACAATGGAGTGACTTCTGCTCTATAGCAAGGGATTGCATAAAAATTTAGACAGCGTTCTTTATGTGTTCGAGAGGGAAATTAATACCTTGAATTTTTGTAACACAATTTGAAAACTATTTGTCTCATAGCTGAAACATTTACCACTATAATCGCACGAATTCGTCTGAACTCAATGCCTATAAGAGTTATACAAAATTGTCAAAAAGTAATGAGAAACATTGAATTTTCTCGTTTCTTTGCTGAAGCATATTGCGGAATATTCTGAAACGTTCCAGGTCCTCTCCGGGCCGAAAGTTTCGTGAAAATAGTTCGTTATTTTTATTTTATTTTATTTTAAATTGAAGTGTCACAGAGCATGTTGAATAAAAAAAACAATTATACTGGCGCACAAATAAATACAAAATATAAAAAAGACGCAAAATATACGCAATTAAAAAATATAAAATACAAAAGCCCCCCAGACAGCAACCCGGAACAGACTAACGAATCAACAGGTATGGAATACAGAAATCATTCACTAACAGTACACACAGTCGCTTAAAATCATAGATGGGCATGAAAAAATATCCAGATCATTACAGCAAATATTAAACAATATACAAAAATTTTCAACTGCAAAATTACTAGTCACATTTAACTGACGAAAATTGTATTTTACGACTATCGATCAACGTCTTATATTCACTTTTTGAAACATTAAAAGAAATAATATTCAAGATCTGCGAACAATCAATAAAATTATTAAGAAGCTTATAAGATAATTCACAAATTTTCTTCGAAACATCTATTTTTCAGGATTGTATATATATCTTAGATGGAGCGATATGGATTCAACGTCGAATTCTGGAGTAGATTGGGAGTTTACGATTTTCACTTTCAGTTCTGGATACATCACTTTCGGTTTTTCCAAAAATTCGTATGACTGTACGAAATAAGTGTGCAAGAAAGTATAAATATTTAATAGTTGCTTCAAAACTTAAGTGGCCACGCCACTTCCTCCCATACAGAAACTCCTTTATAAATGTATCGTTTTTATCAATTTTTATCAGTGGAATGTAGATATTGCAAAGCTTATTTTTATTGTTTTCACTATACATTGCAAGTGTAAATTACCCAAACTACTTATCAATCCAGAAACGGAACTTTTAATTAAGCAGAAACTTGTTAAACTCAAATACTTTAATTACGAAATAATAGGGAATCTCGCAGCTACGCAAATGAATTTCATTTCTTTTTGACGGGAACTTAGATGCATGTAATTGTAAATATATTACTGCATGCGCAGTGTAAGTAACATCAAGGGGACGACCTCAATTTGTTGTTAAGGGCCAATATAATAAAACTCCAGTAAATTTCCACAGATTAGAAAACTGAATACATCATCTTAGTTGCTTTACTCTGAGGGATCACTGTTTTAGATTAAGAATAAATCTGCGTGTTCAGGAATTTAATCATTTGAAAAATTAAAAAATGCATAGCTTTGTTTTGTACAAAAGTTATTTCATATCTTTCATCATTTACGCTTAAAAAAATTTAGGAATGTAATATTTTTCTATTAGAATTTTTGAAATTTATTCAGTCTTATTGATTATGCCATATATATGCAATATTTGGCTTATGGGCCAAATATTTAACCTATTTCACATAAGTGCTGTTCTTAATGTGGTATTTTTCGTATATCAGAGTATTTTGGTATATTTTTGTATACTTTATTGTCTTTACTTCTAGGACAATATTTACATCTAGCTTTAGTTGGTTCTTTTTCATTTGATTCATCTTCAGAACCGCTCAAAACCTAATCAAGAAATGACAAGTGCAGACAGACTAAACATAACTTAAAAAGAGATTATATGGACTAGGAACGTAATCTGTAAAAACTTTTAATAATTACAAAAAGTATTTTTCATGAGGTATACCTGGACCCCATGTGTGTGGTTAAGAGTTAATGAAAGATATGATAAAGCAGGCCGGCAAAAGTTCTCGTAAACTCTGCTAACCGAAATTTTAAACTTAGAGACCAATACATACAGATGTCATTACCTTTATTGGCCGCTGCATTTTTGCAGAGCTGTTCTTACAAAGTGTTTTTTACTTGGCGGATATTTTACGGAGATCGTTCAGGGGGATTTTATATTAACCATTTTTAACGTAATTTATGTAAGATCAATAAATTATAATTAGTTCTCTTAGAGAAGCATGTTTTACGGTGTTGTTTATTAGCAATATTTCAGTCTTTAAAATTTTGTCAAATTGACAAGTAAAGACATTTGTTCAATACCAGCTCATATGTTTGTTTTAAACACGATATATAGCCTATTTTAGAATTTTTTTCAGTAGGATCAATAACTTTTATTTTCATTCTCACCGAGAAGCATATTTTATTAAGCTTATAAGAATATTTCTTGCTGTACGTTCTGATGAAACTGTATCGTATACCAAATATCACCCGTAAAAATATATTTACTTCATACATTATCATATTTCATTTTAAATATATTTCATTTTTAGAATCGTTTGAGTAAGATCCATAAATTTTGTTTCAATTTTCTCAAACGAGTTGATAGCCATGTGTATATATAAAGGAAGAGTTATAAAATAGCACAATTTCATTGCATTACCCTACTTTATTACATATTTCTAAATTCAACTTGATAACCTGCTTTTCTATTTAAAACAAACTATTTTTTTTATATTTTTACTTCCTAGGAGCATCATGTCGGTGATTGATTACTCGCGTTTCCGCTAAAATATTTTTCTAGGGGAAGAATTTTTAATCTAAACCGCGTGAATTGCTGTATAAAATATTTTTTTAGAAATAAACTGGAGAAAAATAAATAATAATGGATTATATTTCTTATTGCCTCTGTCACATATCAAATTGCGAAAAAACAGATAGATATGTGTACAAGTATGGCAAAAAGAAACTTACTAAAAACAAGTTACGTAAATATTCCATTAACACGAGAAAAACAATACTTCAATAAATACTGATTTTTGCTGAATATTGATTTCATACAGACATACTGTTAGTAAAATATTGATTTCATGTGGAACAAAAGTTTGTCAATTGTATCATAACATGATATAGTGTAATATACATAGGAAAATCCAATATTATCTCTCAGTTTCTTAGCATATCTACTGCGCTTAGTGACAAATTTTTTAGACTTTGCCGACACATTTTGTGAAATGTTGCCAACTACTGTCGACTTCTCGGAAATATCGCAAGGTTGACGATACTTCAATAACTCAGAAAATTGAGTTTTTTTTTTTTACAACTGCTGGCGCTTTTTGAAAATTATTAATTTAATATTCCTTATATATATATATATATATACACTCATGTCCAAAAGTTAAGCATAGTTGCTCTTTATGTGAAAATTTCAGAAAATCTATACATCGAAATGGAAGGAAATGCGGTGTGCGGGTGTAATAGGGTTATAGAAGAAGAAAACAATGCAAAACAAGGATAATAACGACTTTTATTATCCAAAGAAAAGGGTTGAAAGAAAAATGGTCACAGTATGAGTGTCAACTTCAGTGAAACAGAATGATTAAAACAATGTGATGCTGCAGTTTAATACGGTGTGTGGGAACTTCGAGTAGCTCCGCATGCTGCACAACGATTTCCCATATTTTTGATGAGGGTTTGAATGAGTTGTGTGCTCAAAGAGTTCCAAGTCTCATAGAGGACAGTTTTCAATCTCGGAACGGAACTTGGTGGGTAACGGAGGTCTGCAAAATATCTCCTGAGCATATCCCACACATACTCTATTGGATTTAGATCAGGAGAGTTGGCAGGCCACTGCATGTGTTGGATATCTTCAGTTTCAAGAAAGTCGTCGACCAAGGTCGCAAGGTGAGGAGGCGCATTACCATCCATGAATATGAATGCACGACCAACAGCACCTCGAAACAATCGCACGGTAGGCTCAAGGACTTCGTCTCTGTATCTTTGACCTTTAACCGACCCCGTGTCAAATATGTGGAGGTCTGTAAGGCCGTCCATCATGATGCCTGTCCAGACCATGACTCCCCCAAACGGAAAACGATGTCTTTCCGGAATGTTTCCCGTGTGAAAATGCGTTCCACGTTCTCTCCAGATCGTGGTATAACGAGAATCAGTTTGCAGGCTAAACCTAGACTCGTAACTGAACACGACATTGCCCCACTGTTGTCCACTTCACTGCCGATGTTCCAAACTACACTATAAACGCACTCGTTTCTGTGCAGACGTCAGAGGGATGCAAACTGCTGGTCATCTGGCATAGAGACCAAAGTATCCGAGTCTCCTGTAAACAGTTTGTCGTGAAACAGTGACTCCAGGTCGCCGGTTAACCATTTTATCCATATTAACATCTCCAGTGGTTTGGAACCTCTGCCACAGTCTGGAGATCACACACTGAGGCACGCACATTCAGCATTCGAGACGCTTCGGTTTGGGATCGACCGGATTCTAGCTTTCCAATAATTCGTCCCTTCAAGAACATGTCCAGTTGGTATCTCTGTGACATCTTTCTTCCTTTTGATTGTTAACAAAGCTCCGTACCACAGCAATTGTGAAATTCTGCCTCAACTTCATGCCGCTCGATGCCATTATATACTCGTTCCGACTTGATCCGGTGCTTTGCGCATGCCAACGTCGACTGAACAGTTTTGCATAAGCACAATAATTTACCTTCGTCCCACGAATCTCCACAACTGATTGTGAACCATTGTATCCATATTAACACGAATTTTTCGCATTTCACGAATTATGCTTAAATTTTGAAAAACCTATCTTACTGTGTTATTAATTACACAAATCCTATTTTTAATTATATCAACTTTACACAAATTTTTGAAAGATCCAATCCATTATTACCAATTAAAAATGTTAATATAATAAAAGCATATAAATATCCTGTGCCCAGGGGATTAGTATCTTAAATACTTTTGAAATATCGTGATTTATATTTCAACAAATGATTTACCTTTGTCCCACGATTCTCCACAACTGATTGTGAACCATTTTATCCATATTAACTCCGAATTTTTCGCATTTTACGAATTATGCTTAAATTTTGGACATGAATGTATGTATATATATATAATAATTCAAAATTTTAATCAAACGATTAAAAGTACTTGATTCGCGATGTCCAAGTTCTGGGGGACGGAAATGCTGCAGGCAGGCGGTTGGAAGGTAACCTTCTACATGACTATGCATTCCGTAAAATGCCAGTTTAATCAACTAGGATAAATAATAAAAATATCGCATAGTGGCAATATTTCAATGTTATTATCACATGATTTTAATAGTTTTGAACAGTAGTACATTTGCTAAGTTAAAGAAATTGTTCTGAAGATCGTGGGTTCTACTCTATCAATGGATACAACTTCATACTGGCATATGAAAAGCGGCGTTAACTCTGACACAGCCGTGACCAATAGAGTATGTAAAGAAAAAAAAAATTCAGAAAAATTTTATGAATTATCACAGATCCAATTGATAACTTCGCATAATCAGCTGGATCCATGTTATTGATTATGAATCCCTGATGTAAAGGACTTAATCCTTACTAAAAGCAAAATTATATCATTTACGTATTTCTCTGAGTCTTGTTGGCGTTAGTAACTTCCATTTAACACTTTAATTTCTAAAAATTTCTTTTCCCCACATTTTTCACCCTTTTTCCTTTTGCAATCAAATGGAAACAATCAGGTGCATTTTGTTGTTTAATGGTGTATCTCTGAAAATTTTGCATATGTTTTCATTCATTACATTTTCTGACAAAATCAAGCATAAGACTTTTTACCGCAAACCCTTATTAAATACATACAGGGGGAAATTTTGTATTTCTCTATTCACTTTGATACCCTGCACGGATATTTGATGGCATTTTATTACACGCCTCTTTTCTGCCCAACTTGGGGCATTTGGGTTATATTTTCTGCAAGTAGATTGACCTGGTGTGCTTTTAAAATATATTCAGACGGTTTCATTTATTACATTTTCCAAAAGTAACGAATACTATAGCATTTGCATTTGTTCAGGAGAAGGCAGTGCTGAAAACATATATATTTACTGTGCCGTCTTCTCCTCCTTAATCATACAAAGTAATGAATTTGGTGATTTTTTAGTCTTCATGGGTCATATTTTTTTATAATCAGCCTGGATATTTTATATTTTTTAAATCCCCCCCCACCTCTATATTTTAATTTCCACACGTTTTCATATCAACTTAAACATCAGGTCCCCCCTCCCCATATTTGGGTAATGTTGATATATCTCTTAAAATTTTGCGAGCTATTTTCGTTCAGCACTTTCTATAAAGTAGAAAACCGCGAAATTTTGACATTGTTTACCGTCCCCATCCCACTTCTAGTAGTAAATGCAAACATTTGATACTTTTCTCTCTGATGGGATGTGTCTTTTATTTTGACATCATACACCATTTTTTCATAATAGGCATTCCACTTTTTTATAGTTAACTGTAGTATTATTTATGTGATATTTTATCTACCTGCTTCAAGTGGAAGATGGTGCTGATTTATAGGTCAAATTTATATACATAAATTGCAAATAAAACATATATATATATATATATATATATATATATATATATATATATATATATATATATATATATATATATATATATATATATATATATATATATATATATATATATATATATAAATTGAAAGATTTTAATCGAAAATTATGCATAAACTACTGTATGTACAATAAAACCCATCTATAGCATATCTGTTACAAATGAGTAACTATAGACCAAGACTAAGGATAAAGATAGAAGGTAACATATCACTACAATGGAAAGGGGGATGAGAAGAATATTAGGATACAAAATTCACAATAAAAAGTATAAAAATATAAATAAAAAGAAAAAGAAAACACGGCAAAAATGAGAAAAGGCAATAATAATTAGCTCAAGATAAAAGATTAAGACATAGAGAACAATCAATTGAAGCTACACAAAAAATGGCGGTTAGTTCGAAATTGCATTCTCATCAGGACAGCCATACAATTCGAATTAAAACCGATAGAATAGCCAGTTTCTGACAATGACGATAGTATTTAACTATAGACACCATTGGAACTGTCTACTGGCTAGTGGAAGGAGAAAAATAAATTAATTGAATTACAAATCAGAAAAATAATACCTCCTCGAACAGAAATATGAACTCACAAGCATTGTTACCACGTGTAAGTTGAACAAGCGACTGAGCATTTCACCTCACTACGTCAATGCGAGTGGGCACCGGAATGAATACATATGAACGATACATAATGTGTATGGAGGCTTTCAAAAATAGTAATCAGTATAGGACTCAGGACAAGTGGAAAATAGCCATTCGAAAATAGCAAACAGTATTAGACTAAGGCCAAGTGGTAAGTTAGGTGATAAGAATGGGTGAATTCTCAAAATTGAGTTATCCTATCAAAGATAAATAATGCATGTGTAAAATTATTACGTGGTACATATGAAATTATTAATAATATTATTTACAAATACATCCGGATATTGGTAATTTTTACAAATGCGTTTAAGATTATTGATGTGGAGAAAGTGAAACCGAGGATCAGAAAGTCGATGTATTCGAAATAGCTGGTTTAAAATGATGTTTCTAAACAATTGAATAGAATTACAAGAATGATATGATAGCAGCTTTATGATAGTGAAGTTGTAAGAATCTTTTTTATCATATAGATTGGTGATTACATGATTATTGAGGGTATCTAAATTTAGGTCTAAAAAATTTACAGTTTGACTAACACTAGGCACATTAGGAATTAATTCTAGATTAGATGGGTAAAAATCAATATTAATAGGATAGGAATCATCAATGATAATACAAATTAAGTCGTCAACATATCTATATATAATATATGAATTAGAGTTAAAATGACATTCATAATAATAAAGATATAAGTTAGCGAGTATACTACTACTACAGCCACCTTGTGGTACACCAGATGTTTGTAAATAAATGTTATCGCCTTGGATAATATAATTGTTGTATAACACAAAGTGCAAGAGCATAGGAAAGTTTTTGACATTAAATGCAACATTATTGGAAGATAGATATTCATGACAAAGAGAGATAATAACTTTATATAAATCTTTAATGACAATATTATTAAATAGGTCTTTAAAATCAAAGATATGGAAACCAAGAATTTGTGGAAGCTTGCTAAGGTGATTCACTAAATCAAAACTATTGTTCGAAATGAAATATCCTGAATTCCTAAATTTAAGAGATTCATTAATTTTATTTAAACAGTTAAGCAAGTACTTACTAGCTGTAGTGGTAAAGGTATTATGTCCACAAGTGACTGTTCTAAAACTGGGAGGTGATTTATGGAATTTAGGAACCAAAGTAACATAAGGAAATTTAAAAAACTTACAATTAATATTTAATTGTGTATATAATTTTAGCATTTTAGTTTTGATTTTGATAGACTGATTATTAATGGGTTTAAAAATTTGATTATTTTTTAAGTAATTCTGTAACAGAGAAACATAATATTTTTTACAAATGATGGCATAATTATTAGAAGCTTTATCTACATAAGTTATGACAAAATGTTGTTGTAGTTCTTTAATAGCAGATAGGAGTTGTTTATAAGGATACCTAGGCTTCGTTAATTTAATGTTTTTATAATATAACATTTTTAAGTAGATGTAAGGTAGTATACTTCCATAGATGGAATGCTTCAATAGGAATGGAATGTGAACAAGCAAGTTGATATATGAATTTATCAAAATCAAATGATATAGACTGAAGAAGTTGTTTAGGGTGATGGCAGAATGGAATGCGAAATTTAGACCCTTTATTCATAATATCCCTAAGTATATCATCCTGAATTATACTGAGATCCCCAGTAATAATGTGTCCATGAGAGGAGTTTATATATATATATATATATATATATATATATATATATATATATATATATATATATATATATATATATAATTGCCTGGCGTGTTTTTGTCTATATATAATTGTCTAACGTGTTGTCTAACATCACTATATATATAACTGTCTAATGTGTTCTCGTCTTTCCATACCCTCCAGAACCCTTCGATTTTCTAGAAGGCTAAATTACTGTACATTTATAATATTAACTACAGTATATCACCTAACGAAGCCGGAATTTCCATTTATCCCTCCGCCCCCAAAATTAAAACAGCGGAGAAAAGGGGAAGTTTGAAAAGTATTTTCAAATCCTTCAGAACCCTTCATTGACCTAAATGGTTGAATCTTTACACACTTATTCCCATCTGGACGAGTCGGACGACCTGGGGTTTCCACACTTATAATATCCCCGGCCATCCATTTTGTTGCTCTAAGTCCTAGGACGAGTCGGCTGGCCTGGGCTATCGACACTTATAATATCGGCCGTACGCTACATAACCTAACGGAGCCAGATTTTCGATTTACCCCCACTCCCCACACCCCGGGTGAGAGGAAAAAATGGGAGGGTCTCTAAAATTATTTTCAGACCCTCCAGAAGCCCTCCTCGTAACCTTGATGTCTAGATTTTTGCACACTTATCGTATCGAACATCGGACAGAACCTAAGGTACTCTGATTTTCAATACATGGGTTCAATACGACATATGGGTTTATTATTGTTTTTCCAGACACTCAAGCAACCAATTTTCACTGAACCAGTTTTCAATTGAGAGAACTAGCTTCAACGCTAAGCACCATACGTTGTTAATTAAAATGAAACTTATCAAACACGTTGCAGCTTTAATTTTTTAGGAGTGTAAGTTTCCTTGCTTAAATACCAGTGGAAAGGATGAAAAATAAAACATTCCATTAATGCACCTGACATTCAAGCTATCACGAGATTCTTATATTAACAATATTAAGGGTTATTTAGGGTTGTATATCACGTGAGGACTTTAAGAGATTTCAATAAAGTTGGCTAATGTCAAACAGTGGCGTATTTTGAAATTCAATTTGGGGGGGAAGAGTGTCAGTTTTAAATATCAATCTTAAGTGGTCCAAGTTAGAGGTCTGTGCGTGGTCGGGCCTGGTCTGTGGGCTTGGGTCCGACCTGGCCCACGGGCTCGGCCATGACCAGTAGACTTAGGTCCGACAAGGCCCACGAGCCAGACTCAAGCCACATTTTATTAAATTCGGGTCGGGTTGGGCCTGGTCAAAGTAAATAGAGAAGGCAATTTACTTAAAATTTAACACTGATATCTTATTTTCAATTTTCTCTGTGATTTTAATTTCAATTATTAGATTCCGAATGTTTCTACATTATCAAAATTAAATAAATCCTATTCTTAGAATAAAACACTTCCGTCGATTTCTTTCGGATAGCAAATATTGAAGGAAAATTTATTTGAGCAGACTGTTATAATTTAAAATTAATATATGGATAAGACGAATTATTGTTCTTTTATTTATTTATATTTGTATTCTAAACATCTACCACTTTTAATTTAAAATGATTAAATTTTTAATATATTCACAACTATAACGTAATCTATGTTTTTGTATACTTATATAATGTTTTTGTATATTTACATAGAAAGTTTAATCGCATATTTTAACAAGAAAGATCAATCATGCATAAGCATTGATTATGAAACACTTTCCAACTGAAATGTAATTTCATTTAAAACTTTCTATAATGTGATACATTCAGTGGTGATATCTTTTACATTATCACAGTACTAGAGTAATTTATTATACTTAAATATTTAAAAATGTATCGAAATACAAATCATCTGATTCTTTATGCAAAATCAATGAATATTTCATTCATATAACTTGTATTCCAGACTCCAGAGCTAAATAATTTTGTGTGAAAAAAATTCAGCAATTCTTATGTAATTCATCTTACAATCGCTTGAGATATTTGCATTCTGCATATGTTAAAATTAGGCTTCGTTGAAGAAATAATAAAAGTTTAGAGATCATTTAAAATCACAACTATTGTAATTGCATAGGCACGGAATTTAGATACACAGATAATACACAGATACACAGATAATATATGTGTGTATGTGTATGTACTCAAAGTATTGGAATCGTGCCGAAGATCGGAACTCGAATTTTCAAAGGATCTACACGTTTCGGGACTTCTAGAACACGAAAAAACTATTTTTAGAAAGACGTCTGTGTGCGTAAGGATGTATCTGTGTATGTTTCTGTGTGTCTGTGTGGATATTACATCCACTCTAATTGAAAATATAATGGACCGAATTTCATACAATTTGGTAGGTATGTTTTTTGTGGGAAATCCTGATGTTCATTAGATTATAGTACGATTCGTAATAAAAGAATCTGCCTTCTTTGCGAAATGGCCGCAGAAATTGCCTTTATCCACTCTAGCTGAAAACTAATGGAACAAATTTAACAAAATTTGGTGTATAATATTTCAATGACCTACAAGTGATTTATATACCACATTTAACAAAATTTTGTATATAAATCATTTGTAGGTTATTCTAGTACGATTCGGGGAAAAGGAACGGGCTATTTTTGCGAAATGGCCCGCAAAAATCGTGTTACATATAAAAATAAAAGACTACGTGTGCTCAATTATATCAATTAAATTCCTATTTTATACGTGATTTTTGACAACAAAAAGAATAAGACTAACCCCATTACTCTAGGACTAGCCGTTCTTGAGATATTCTAGTTTTTTCGCGTTTTCGCTACGCCACCTTTGACAATAAGTCCAGCTATCAAATGAGAACCAAAATTAAGTTTAACGTGTAAATTCAATGTCATTTAAAATACTTATGATTGTTATTTTGTGCAGATAAACTCAAATTATTATTGAAGAAATAAAGAGAACGAATATGAGTCTGCAGGGAAAAGACATGTGCTGTCCACATCAGAATTTTTAACAATATTACAACAATGATTTGTAGAAGTGAACGGGGATTATTTTCAGGCCATTTCGAAAAAAATGTATGATCAATATTTAAAGATCCATCAAATGTTTGTCGAATAAAATGTTCAACAAATTTAAGCTGTGTACCAAATTTTAACTCTCTAGGACGTAGGAAAGTGCATTAAAAATGCCATCAAATAAGTATATCAAGAAGAGTTATATAAAATTAAAAAACAAGAAAGATCAATCATGCTTGAAGCATTGATTATGAAACACTTTCCAACTTCAATGCAATTTTATTTAAACAAGTCTAAAATGCAATACTTTCCTCGGTAATATTTTGAAACTTATCACAATACTGCATTAATTTATTATATTTGAAAACTTAAACCTTCATCGAAAAAAATGAACTTCATTCAAATGACGGCATTGAAATATAAATTGCCTGGTTTAAACATCTCTAAAATGTTATACATTCCTCGGTAATAGTTTTAGAATTATCATAATACTACGATAATTTATTATATTTGAAAACTTCATTGAAAACAACTGAA
Source organism: Amaurobius ferox (assembly GCA_951213105.1). Classification (NCBI taxonomy): domain Eukaryota; kingdom Metazoa; phylum Arthropoda; class Arachnida; order Araneae; family Amaurobiidae; genus Amaurobius; species Amaurobius ferox. The sequence continues at coordinate 166,530,512 of OX578133.1, forward strand.
ATTAATTCAAATGACGTCATAGAAAAAATAACACGACTGGATCTCTCTATAAAAACAGGATTTCATTCATAACTTTCTCCCATTCATTTCATTCATCACAATACTATAATAATTTATTTTATTTAAACATTTTGTTTAAGACCATGGAGCTACAAAAAATTAAACTCTATGCTTGAAACTTCATCGAAAAAAATCGTCCTTCTCTTTATGAAATCAATTAATATTTCATTCATATCAGCCATGCGGACCCCTGGACTAAATTATTTTGTGTTAAAAAAATACAGGAATTCTAATACAACTCATTCTATATATTTTGCTGTTTACATTTTACATAGGTGAAAAATAGGCTTAGTTGTAGAAATAATCAAATTTAGATGAGCATTTAAACTCAAATATATTGCCATTGCGTTGTTTCAGTATGTAGATGCACAGAATTTAAGCAAAAATAAAGTAGTTTTAGGACGGATACAACACTCAATATGAATTAAAAAGAACTTAAAAAAATCACGATTTTGAAATAAGATGGATGCCATATATCATTTTGAAGTGGGTCATGTGATCGTTTCATATCATGGTCACGTGATCGTTTCATATAAGAGGTGTAATTATTATTTTAATTTTTATTTTAAAAACTACTGAATATATTTCGCTGAATTTTTTTTTATATATTTTATGGAACAATTTGAATATTACCTAAAATTTTCGAAGCAATTTGCGAATTTTAAATCCGCTTAAAAAATGTTTGAAGAATTAGGTCCCATAGGGCTCAATGTATTTAATTTTTTCGACCCGGGTTCAATCCAAAACTAATTGGGTGATATTATTCATTTATATTCCCATAGGTTCTACAGACCGTCTGAACAATATACTAAAATTTCATTTTGATTAAGTCATTTTTACGGCAGTTATCGTGACAGACAGACAGAATGAACAAAGTCATAAACACTTTTCATCTTTGTTGCAAAGTGTTAAAAATGAAAAATTGTTATCTACCAAATTTATTTCAAAATGTGAAGCCTCTCTCATATGCAAAATGATTAAACACTTTGAAAGATACTTATTATATAATGTATCTCTCTTTTCTTTCTGGAGGATATCCCAAAGCCAGAATTTAATTGAATTTGTTCTTTTCCCTATATTAAATAATGTTTAATTAAAAAACTACTTAACATATTTTACTGATTTTTTTTTGTATATTCTATGGAATAATGTGAATATTTCCTAAAAATTTTGAAGTAATTCGTGAATTTTAAATTTACTTAAAAAATGTTTGAAAAATTAGGTCCCATAGGGTTCAATGTATTTCATTTTTTCAACCCGGGTTCAATAAAAAACTAATTGGGTGATACTATTTATTTATATTCCCATAGGTCTCACAGACCGTCTGAAAAACATAATAAAATTTCATTTTGATAAAGTCATTTTTACGGCAGTTATCGTGCTAACGGACAGACAGAATGAACAAAGTCATACACACTTTTCAACTTTGCTGTAAATTGTTAAAAATTACTAACAATTGTGACATATTTGTTTTACAACCGCTGCAGTCAAGAATATTTGGTGCTGATGAGCTCTAACAAAAGGGTATTGGATTATTCACTGATAACTTAAATGGGTGAATTAAGTATTTTTTTAAACATAATCTCAATGAAGAGCCGTTTTCTCATTTAATTTTTGTTATTATAAAACCAAATAATAAATTAAAACACACTTTACAGTAATATCCATTTTTGATTTGTACAGATGTTTCCAATTTGTGTTCTATTTAATTTATTACTACATGTAATATAACTTGTGCTTAATTCCCTAAATGCAAATTTGGATCATCATACAGGCTTTCAATGTAAATTCGGGCCGGTCCGCATTAGTAGATTTCAGTAGATTTGTTTTCTTTATCACACTTGTGAGTTTAGGAAGCATTTTGAGACATTTCAATTTCGGAGGGGGGAACCCCCAACCCTCCTCCCTTAAATACTTCCCTGATATCAAATCCTGAAATTTTTTTTCAGGATTAAAATTTTATTCCCAAAACTGGCAAGAATATTTCTAGCAGTTAATTAAAGAGAAGATGAAGGACGCACAGAACTCATAGAGCCCACGCAGTTGTTCTCAAAAGCTTATTGCTTACAATGCATTGAAAATTTGGAAATTACCACTTATATTTTGACTTCAAATTTGTTGGTCTGTTTCGCACTAAATAAGAGGATCCACTGTATCCTCAAAGCAGCTATGTATATGCTGCAGTGTTTACTGATTTGTGTTTAATTACTTTAAGTTCATCTTTCTCCTTTATCCAAAAGTGTTTTTTTACTTATTAATTAAAGGGCATAACGTTTCACATAATCATGCTTAAGAGTGGAATGATTGTTTTGGCCCTCTGATTGTTTGGCCCTTTTTATTGTATAGTATATTATAATGGAAAATGTAAAGTTTCAAGCAAACTTCAACCCCCCCCCCCCCATTTTTATTTTATTATTATTATTATTATTGTTGTTGTTATTATTATTATTATTATTGTTATTATTCAGTAATTTCATGTTAACCAATTTTAAAAAGAAGACTCCTTCTGTATCAATAAAAAAGGGGGTATTTTAGAATAGTCTCCGGTGAAATGACTAGTGTAGATAATTATGTTTCAGTGATTAAAGCTAGAAAGCATAGTAATACATAAGACAATAATTTATTTATCTGTTAATTACAGCTTTCGTAATTAATTGCCTTTCAAATTGGAAAACGATTCATAATCAACTGCATCTGTGCATATAATTTCTTTTTCGTTGGAGAGAGGGGGAATGACACGTCACTTTGTGTTACACATTTAACTACGGCATTTTGTGCTTTTTGAACTTAATTACAATTTAATTAATATAAAATTCAAAAAATTTAATATATATATATATATATATATATATATATATATATATATATATATATATATATTTATATATATGCTTCGTTTTCTTTATAAAGTTCGTTTGATAATATAATGTGATATGTGGATGAAAAAGCAAAAAATTATATACTCCGACCATAAAGAATATTTGCTTAGGATCCAAAGTACATTTTAAAAGGGCATATTTCATTGAAGGCAAAAATTTTTATTTTCATAGTTACAGAAACATTGCGTAGTTGAGACCAAAAATACTATCTTTGTAGTGGCGCCACCTAATAACAACTCTTGAAAGTAAATATGACTTTATGAATTTACGATTTCCTGTAATTTTACTCAATTGCAATTTTATGCAGTTTTTTTTTTTTTTACTGTGCTTTACAAAATTTCACACGTGATTTGATGTCCTAAAAAAAATATTTTGATGTTCAGATTCATTCAAAAACATTGTTTCAAAATTGCAAAATGTGTTTGTTCTCTTGTTTTCTTTGAAACCATTATTAAATACATTTCCCATATTAAAATAGTGTCGTAATAATGAAACCAATAAAATCTAATATATTTGCAAGGTTTGCTATACGGATCGGATTAGGTTTGCACCTACATTTTTGTTAAAGAAAGAATTGAGTCTCTACTCAGAGATTTGAGTTCGAGTTTGATTCTAAATTTGGTAGCTAAGTTAACTGTAGATTACTCATTTGCTGATTAGATTTTGGTAAGATTTGAATAAATAAACTAGCCTTTTTTCACAAAACCGTCAAAATTTTATATAAAACTAAGTATGCTTAAAAGTATTCATTAATTATGCGTAATTTTAAATAACGAAACGAATATGACCAACGCCATTACTCGAGGATGAATCGTTTTCGAGATATTAATTTTTTTATTTAATTTTGAGATGATAGCGATGTTACAAAATGCATCAAATTGTCCAATAGGAAAGAAGACTATTAAAACTGTAACTTGGATATAATATCAAGTATCTGTCAATTTCAACAATTAAGCTCGATTTAACAGATTGTGAATTCGAGTCTGTAGCAAAAGTGATGTACATGTACTGCAGACATCATATTTTTATCTATAGTTAAAGCACCCATTGAAGACTTTAGGTCCCCTAATCACCATGACTGAAATTGATCCTCAGAATAGAAACGTGGCGTTGAATACATTATCTTGCGGTCAGTAGAAGAACAGACACTTTTCCAACCGAAACATCTATAGCGTGTAAATGGTCTTAAACTGCTATGTACATTATTTAAAACTTTATCCAGAAGTGGATATTCGCCAACATCATACTCTCTGTGATAATAAGCATAACATTTGACTATTCTGCCAAACTTCTGAATAGGCGCATTGTGTAATACCGCACAGGTTTGGGAAATTATTATATACGACAAAAAACTGAACTCAGGGACGTAAGTACCGGGGGGGTGTGGGGGGGTGTCACACCCCCCCTGACTCAAAAAAGTCGGAAAATTTGGCAATCACTCGGAAAAGAAATCGGAATAAGTGTGAGTTTTGTTCACCATAAATTTCACTTCAGAAACTTATATTTTACTTTAATTTTCTAAATGTTCACTACAAAATCACCGATTCTCTTGTGAAACAAAATCCTTGAAGTCCATGTTGAAGTAAAGCCATCTGATGAACGTCGGGCAAATGGTTTCTTTGCGGTGTCATAAATCTCATTTAAATAAATTTGAACCACCTGGAAGGGCGATGACAACGAGGGCAGGACGTCCCCAATCTTTTTCGGCCTTTTACTTAAGGAAATTCGGAGAAGCAGACCTTGCACCCGGAGGGTGCAGATCATTTGTAGTACCCATATGTGGGGACAAAACCATGCAAGAGCAATTAGGTTTGGTAAGAGTTCTTCGGAAAAAATCTATTTTCTTCTCTATGCAATCGGCAAAACAGCAGGAGAAAAATACTAAAACATATTGTCCAGGGATTTGGAAAGCAAACCCAGTATGCATTCCCTTAAAAGTGTCTTTAATTGGGCAAGTAATTTATGACGCTCAGAAAATGTGAATGTATTTTCTGTAGAATTCTGAAAAGCATGGAATCTTCATTCAGCCCAGATTGCTTCAATTTTTCGCAGAGCTGGGTTGGGACCGCGTAAAGTAAGGTAGTATTTATAAATTATTTAAAGGCATGCATAAGAATTGTTTATATACGTTTCTCATAATGATTATTATTTATTTTTATTTCTTTTTTAAATTTTGTTATAAAATTTTTGTGCTTTTAAAGGTATCATTTAACAATTCATACGTCATTTAAATAAATTTTCTGCGATAAAATAAAATCACAAATTATGAATGAAACACTAAACTATACAAAAAGATCAGCAGTGGTTCCAATACGGGTCAGAACGGGCTGAAAATTTAGATTTTTTCCCTGTCTGGCACGACTGTACCAGTGCTTAAACCCTGCCCAAAGACCATTGAGTCTCGGCTTGATCCGGCCCGAAATAATTTATATTCATATATGTTAAAAACATGAATGTGTTGAAGACCCAGACCGTCCGACTCATCCTGAGGACTTGAGCAACTATTTGGAAGGCCGGGAAAGAGTGAAATTTTTCTACGAAGAATTGAGATAATTTGTTTTTAAACATTTATCAATATATAGGTGAAATAAAGGCAATTATTTCATGTATTCAATTAAAATTCATTTGAAAAAATTTTAAAATTAAATATGTTCGGCCTGGCGAAATAAATATATTCGGCCCCAGAAAAATTTTCAAAATATGTTCGGCCTTTTTTAAAAGCAAAGTTCGAGCCCGGCCCGAAACAGCGTTATAAAATTTCGGCACGGCCCGAGTCGAAATGATTTCGCCTGAATAACATTTTTCTATGTAGATATTATATCTTTTTTGACAATGCTAAAATAATTTTAAATAATTAAATAGCAAAATTAGAGTCATTTTTTCGAAATGGTTCAAAATATTAAGACATCGAAATTAGAACCACTTTTTCAAATTTTTTAAATTATTAAAATATAGAAATTAGGACCACATTTACAAAATATTAAAATATCGAAATTGTTGCTACTATAGTTCAAAAACTAAGAACCTATCCAAAATCCAATTGTACACTACTATATGGTTTTCAAAGGGCTACAAATTACCGAATATTGTTCATAGCTACCACTTTTCGTTTTCGAGAAATAAGCATTTATAAACTTAAACAAGAAAGATCAATCATGCTTAAAGCATTGATTATGAAACACTTTCCAACTTCAATGCAATTTTATTTAAACAAGTCTAAAATGCAATACATTCCTCGGTAATATTTTGAAACTTATCACAATACTGCATTAATTTATTATATTTGAAAACTTAAACCTTCATCGAAAAAAATGAACTTCATTCAAATGACGGCATTGAAATATAAATTGTCTGGTTTAAACATCTCTAAAATGTTATACATTCCTCGGTAATAGTTTTAGAATTATCATAATACTACGATAATTTATTATATTTGAAAACTTCATCGAAAACAACTGAAATTCATTCAAATGACGTCATAGAAAAAATAACACGCCTGGATCTCTCTATAAAACAGGATTTCATTCATAACTTTCTCCCATTCATTTCATTCATCACAATACTATAATAATTTATCTTATTTAAACATTTTGTTTAAGACCATGGAGCTACAAAAAATTAAACTCTATGCTTGAAACTTCATCGAAAAAAATCGTCCTTCTCTTTATGAAATCAATTAATATTTCATTCATATCAGCCATGCAGACTCCATGGACTAAATTATTTTGTGTTAAAAAAATACAGGAATTCTAATACAACTCATTCTATATATTTTGCTGTTTACATTTTACATAGGTAAAAAATAGGCTTAGTTGTAGAAATAATCAAATTTAAATGAGCATTTAAACTCAAATATATTGTCATTGCGTTGTTTCAGTATGCAGATGCACAGAATTTAAGCAAAAATAAAGTAGTTTTAGGACGGATACAACACTCAATATGAATTAAAAAGAACTTAAAAAAATCACGATTTTGAAGCAAGATGGATGCCATATATCATTTTGAAGTGGGTCATGTGATCGTTTCATATCATGGTCACGTGATCGTTTCATATAAGTGGTGTAATTATTATTTTAATTTTTATTTAAAAAACTACTGAATATGTTTCGCTGAATTTTTTTTTATATATTTTATGGAACAATTTGAATATTACCTAAAATTTTCGAAGCAATTTGTGAATTTTAAATCCGCTTAAAAAATGTTTGAAAAATTGGGTCCCATAGGGCTCAATGTATTTCATTTTTTCGACCCGGGTTCAATCCAAAACTAATTGGGTGATATTATTCATTTATATTCCCATAGGTTCTACAGACCGTCTGAACAACATACTAAAATTTCATTTTGATTAAGTCATTTTTACGGCAGTTATCGTGCTAACGGACAGACAGACAGACAGACAGAATGAACAAAGTCATAAACACTTTTCAACTTTGTTGTAAAGTGTTAAAAACAGGAAAATTTCAATCTTTTTAAACTTGATAAGACGATTCCTCGAAAATTGCATTAGATCTATAAAAACCCATTACTAAGCTAGAACTTGGATTTCCTACTAAACATTCTTATCGCTTATGGTTTATCATTCATAATTTAGAAAATAGTTCGAGTGAAAGCAAGAAGACTAAAATTCTCTCCGACAAAAACTTTTTAGTTTTTGGAAAAAAAATGCCAATATACTAAAATATTGAAATTATCTCTCTCTATATATACATAAAAGGTACTAAATTTCCAACAAAACAAGTAAAAGTTGGTGATATTATTATCTGTTAGGTTTGGAGATACAAGCGCACAAAGTGTTTATATTTTTCGTAACGCCCGGAAGTCTGCCAGAGACTCCCCAACCATACATGTTATTCATATTAAAATCTATAAAATCTATACAATTTGTCCTTTCATACTGTGATTTTTTTTCGGGAGAATATTATATATGAAATTGATGAGGGCGAAAAAACTTAATGCTTTTTATTTTTGCTTGTTTTACTTTATGATGATGTATTTCCTTTTTTAAATTGAAAGAAAAATAATTTGCCTAAACATATGTAAGTGTGAAAACGGGTTTAATATATTAATACATATTTGGAACTAATTATTTAAACCAATTCATTAAATAAAAAAGTTAGGCTTCGTAACCCTGAAAGATGCTACGAATGTATAAAACGCAGAACTCGGGAGAAAAAAATTCCAGGGATGATATCAACAAATTATTTCTACAAATATAAGTATTGAATAACATTGTGTTTGACTTATGGCTGCATATGCGGCAAAAATTAAAATTGGAAAAATTTGAAATATTGGAAGTTTGATTAATTAACTTAAAATGTTATTAATTTTATAACTTAAATAAAGTTACTCTTAAATTGCAGTAACTTTTTAAGTTATAAATACTAACAGAAACCACCAAAGAGAGGCGTTCCAAAACATAGGATAGTCCCATTGCAGATTCCGACATAGATGCTAAAGTTATCCTAGTTTGGGGAACGTCCCATTTAGGCGGGTTCTGTAACCATTACCGCTTGGTTTTGGTCATAGTCCACAGATATATTGTGTAGTATGGCCTCACTTTTTGTGAAATTTAATGCCGACTGCGTGATAAGACTGAATTTATCTGTCTCTATAAAAGTTCACAAATTTGTAGAATATAGCAAGTTTTCCTGTTGCCATTCCGCATTAGGTATTACTTGCAGAGAACTAAAAAGTGCAAAAACGATCTACAGATTTTCAATGGGGACGCAATCCTTATAGAATATAATTGGTTGATACATTACCAGAAAAAATGAACAATATTTACATGTTTGTATTTAAACTATTTGTGATTAAGGAATTTCAAGTATTTACAATTACATATTTAAATGCGGTCGTCATTCGTATGAAATTTTATATCTTCTGATTTGAAATAAAAGTGTTTTATTAATTCCGTCGTATAAATCAACTGCATGGTAATATGTATGTAGAAAATTGAATAAATATTATAATAGTGTCGAGAATCAAAATTCAGTTTTATCCCAGCTCGGATAGTCTTGACATGTTGCGTGTATTAGGTTCTTTTTTGACTATCTGATCAGTAAAACAAATAAAGTACAATTTCCATTATAAAATCCTTCACGAAAGATAACTTTCTCTTAGCAGTAGGACTCTGTTATGCTATCTTTGCCTTATAAAATCTTTTTCATCTCCTTCCCCCCAAAATGTTCTTCATAATCTTTTTAAGTAATCTATTTAAGTACAAATTGCGATGAAATTTATTTATAAAAATGTTTAATTCCAAAAGAAAGCATTATTTTACAGGTTTTATTTCTACCGTATTTAAATTTCAATGTATTTTTTCAAAATTAATAAATTTCCTTAATTTTTAAAGTTAAGGTGTTTCCATTTCTTAAATTACTGTAATTAAACCTTTTTAGAACAATAATTATCATATTAGAAAATTTTCTCCCGTCAATATCACCACAGAAAGAGCACTTGTGCTTTGCATTTTTTTTTAAAGTTTCTTTTATTAAATATACGATTTAAAATCTATTACATTTACAAATTTTTACTAGAAAGTTAAGAAATTTAAAGTTAATTTCAAGAGTTTTCAAATACAATAAGTAAAAGAAAAAAACAGAATTATGTCAGATAAGCTTTCAGGAAAAATGCCTTTCCAGAGAAATTTCTAAAAGAAAATAGATAACATTTTAGGTTACATGCTTGTCTTATAATACTATAATGAGTAGCACCAAAATATATTGTAACAAAATTGAACTAGCAAACATAAACGGTTTTAGTGATATGGAGCATTAAGTTATGCAAGTTTTTCTTTAAAATGCATTCTTCTATACTGTAAAAGCAACCAATTTATTGGTTTTCTTATTGGTAGCCGAGACTATTGTTTGATAATTCCATTATAGTAAGACTAATCTAGACGAAAATAGAATTCAGCTTCTATTGCAAATAACAGTGATAGTCTACTGTGCGGCCGCACATGCTACACGGGCGTAATATGCCCTTTATAAACACCTAAACGATTCATTGCGATGTCGGTTTGCATATGTGGGCGCGCATTTAATCTGCATGTACAAACCGCACGCCTTAAATAAGCGCTTAAACACGCTTTTTCTCGTTGCGCTGCGACACCTTTAGGATTGAACAAAAAGCAAGGAGGTAAAAATCGGGATTATGATTGTAGTTATCCCGTTTAAATGATATTTTCACAGTGCTTTTAATGACAAATAATTGTATTTTGAAAAATATAAATAATATCTTTAAAATTCAAGAAGTAAGAAAACTTCTCAATTTAAATCACTTTATGTCTTTCGTCTGCTGCACATTGGTGAAATAAATGCCGAAAAGTATAATTAGATAATTAAATACTATCTCCGAATATTTTCGTGCTATAGAAGATATTTATCGAGCGAATTCTTATAAAAATAAAATAATTGCTCATTTAAAAAAATCAAAATGATATCTGTAAAATTCTGGAACTTAGAATTTTTTATTTTATTACCCATATTGTGTCGCGCTAATTGTCTATAAACATCTGCTATTCTTCAAACAATAATCTGTTGGCAACTTTATGTTCTGAATATTTAAAGGAATGGATTTAGAAACAACGAAATTTCGATTTTAAATATTCATAACCTTTAAACTAATTGAAATTTAAAAGAAAAATAATCCCGGCGAGGTGCATATTTGCATAAGCTAAGATTGCATAAGCTAAGATGCCAACTAACTCTATACAGATCTTCAAAACTGTTGAAAGCTTGAATTTTCTGCTACGCGTTACACAAACATAGGAACAGACATCTTTTTGAAAAATACTAAATAATAATAATGCAACATTTACTCGACCGTTCGATATTAAATTGTGTATAAATTAGAATGTTACACTAAAATGGTAACAATGTCGAAATGTTTTTATAAACCTTTTATTAATCGAAAAAATATGTTAAATAGTTGAGCGTCCAATAAATAAAAATTTCCATTAGTTATAATTTTACTGCTGTACATTTTGTAGACACATTTTATATATTATATTTTTATTAATAAATAATCATTAATTTATTTATAATTACTATTATTTTATTTTTAAATTAAAATATTTCTTTCTTGTTCAAATAAAAATCCCCCAAAATATCATTTAAAATTAAACATAGTTATTTCAAAATAATAAACCAAAGTTGATAGTTGCGAAATATTGTATTCAGATATTTTCTGGTCATTATTTGGTATTTTAATAGTCACAACCTTTCTACTAGAGCTGCCACTATAAGTAGGAAACAAAAAAGTAATGAAATGATCTTGCATATTAAATATGGATGAAGAAGCCAGTAAAATAGATCAAAATAATGAATAACATAATTTTTTGCTTTTGAAAGTCAGCTGTCCATAAAATATGGTGATGCTATGCTTTATATTACTTCATTCATTTCTGATTCTGTTTGCGCCACTTAATATGCACTCGTTTCCAGTAATAATTTACTTATACTAAAAGTTTTGGTGTTCAATTAAAAAAAAAATGTTTTTATATTTTGTGGACTTCCCATCTCTGCAATTGGTTTATTTAATCTTACGTTCTTTCGAATTATTTATATCTCAAAGACTTTGATCGAAGTTAAATTTTTTTTATAGACCAGCAAAGTTCTGCGCACTTCGGGCGCTAAGCTCAGCTAAGTACACCACGGACATACATCAGAAACAGGAACCGGCAGACATCAACTGTCACCGATCCTCCCACCCGCTCCTAATATCCACAGTCACAAACGAGTCATACACCTCCCTATTCAATATTACTATCTCTTATAGGATAATATCTCTCTATAAAAACATATATATTATACCAACTCGTAACATAACGCAGGGGTACCTTTCTCTAGGAGAGTGTTCAGGCATGTGCAATCTACCGGGGAGAAACCGCAGTTCAACGCATCTCATTAAGGGCGATGCATGTGCTGCTTTGATGCGTTTTCTTAAAAAAAAATGTTGTAATTAAAAAAAAAATGTTAGAATGCGAAGATAAATACAACTTTATGTAGAATTCAAACTGTAGAATTAAGATAAACTTCCTGTTTTAGATGCGGCGAAATAAGTATCAGATAGCCTAAAAAAATGTAATTTCAATGTATTTAAGAATATGTGTATAGCCACATGTAGGTAAGTTTTCTGGCGGACCATTTGGAATTTTTTTTTTTTTTTACGTCCGTGTCTGGACAATTTTTTGAAAACAAATATCGAGGAAATGAAACAACGGCAACCCCTTATGAGCACTGCAAATCATGTTATATTAATTTCCTTTGAACAGTGTATATATGCATGCTATTATACACATCCCGTGTTTTACAAAGCTAATTTTTGGCCTAGAAACGCGTTTTTTCTACTTTTTTGGGGAAATTATTTGAAAATGTGCAAAGTGCATTCGGAAATTAGAAAAAAGTAATAAAGTTTTAATAATTTATAAAAACCTAACAAAAGACCCAATTTTATCAAAAGAAAGATGCATGTTCCGAAATTTACACAAACAATTTTTGGCATAGAAACTCACGGGTTTTTAAGTACTAGGCAATCATCTGGGAATGTGTCAAGTGCATTCGAAGAAAAATCCCAAAATGTACAAAATTTAATACTTTTTCAAATATATTTAAAATTCTACTAATTTTTGCCCTAGAAACTTGCCTTGTTTCAACTGGTAGCTAAAGATCTGGGCATTTGCATAACACATCCGATAATTAAACAAATGTACAATTATTTATAAAACAAAACCCTCAAAACCAAAAATTTGGTTTTGAGACTTTTTCTTTTTTTAAATTGGGGTATGATTTGGACATATACACCAAACATTCGAAAATTAAAACAAATAATTGCTGTGTAGACTTTGAACTGCATAAAGGTCACTAGATCAGCAATGCACTCGCTCAAAAACAAAAGTTAACTCACTTGTTTGTAAAGTCGGAAATTTTCAACATTAGTCGGAAAATTTTCCTTCACACCCCCCCAGACAAGATTGCCCACTTACGTCCCTGACTGAACTTATCATACATTAACCAGGGTTCTAACTAGTATTAAGCGCAGTTAAACGACTATTAAGGGCTTAAGAAACGTTGAGGCCCAGAGCGAGCTGGGGCATTTGTGGGGCCCAGATTAAAACAATTTTCCCCTCAGAATTTTTGAAAAATAAAAGTATTTTATTGTTATAAGCAATGTAAGCATTACGTTATTTATGACTAATTAAACGGATTTTACGGAGACAATTTTACACAAAATATCCATTACTTATTAAATATAAATAAAAATGTTTCTAAATGTTTGAAAAATGCAGGAACCTATCAAGCACAAGATGGGTACCAGGACGAGACCAAACGTTGAGTGTTGAAAACCCAGACCACACGACCAACCCGAAGGCTTATGGTAGCAAGATGTGTGGCCGGGACGAGGGCAAACGAGACCAAACGTGTAAAACGTGCGCGTTTAGGTTATGGCTTTACGTCGCAATTGCCTTCAATTTACAACGCATACAGAGTGAAAATGGCCCAATGGTTTAACGGTTTTTAACACTTTACAACTTAGTTGAAAAGTGTTTATGACTTTGTTCATTCTGTCTGTCTGTCTGTCCGTTAGCACGATAACTGCCGTAAAAATAACTTTGTCAAAATGAAATTTTAGTATGTTGTTCAGACGGTCTGTGGGACCTATGGGAATATAAATGAATAATATCACCCAATTAGCTTTGGATTGAACCCGGTTTAAAAAAATGAAATACACTGAACCCTATGGGACCTAATTTTTCAAACATTTTTTAAGCGGATTTAAAATTCACAAATTGCTTCGAAAGTTTTAGGAAATATTCAAATTATCCCATAAAATATATAAACAACAAAAAAAAAATTCAGCAAAATATATGCAGTAGTTTTTTAAATAAAAATTAAAATAATAATTACACCTTTTACATGAAGAGATCACGTGGCCATTGTATGAAGAGATCACCTGACCCACTTCAAAATAAAATATGGCATCCATCTTGTGTCAACATCGTGATTTTTAAAGTTCTTTTTAATTCATATTGAGTGTTGTATCCGTCTTAAAACTACTTTATTTTTGTTTAAATTCTGTGCATCTACATACTGAAACAACGCAATTACAATACATTTGAGTTTAAATGATCATCCAACTTTGATTATTTCTACAACGAAGCCTAATTTTCACTTATGGAGAATGTAAATACCAAAAGATGTAGAATTAGTTGTATAAGAATAGCTGCATTTCTTTAACGCAAAATTATTTGGCTCATGGAGTCTGCAATATAGATGATATGAATGAAATATTCCTTGATTTTACACAGAGAAGCAGACCCGGCCACACATTAAATTGCCATAAGCCCAAGGGCTGGTCGTGTGGTCTGGGCCTTCAACAGAGAAGCAGACGATTTTTTCGATAAAATTTTAAGCATAGAGCTTAATTACTTGTACGTACAAGATCTTAAGTTTTTAAATAAAATACATTATTATAGTATTGTTATGATTGAAATGAATGGAAAAAAGTTTCTGAATGAAATGCTGCTTTTATGGAGAAAGCCAGGCTTGTTATATTTCGATGATGTCATTTGAATAAATTTAATTTGTTTTCGATGAAGTTTTCAAATATAATAAATTATTGTAATATTATGATAATTTTAAAAATATTACCGAGGAATGTATCGCATTTTAGAAATGTTTAAATAAAATTGCATTGAAGTTGGAAAGTGTTTCATAATCAATGCGTTATGCATGATTGATCTTTCTTATAAGCTGAAGTAATGAATAGTTTCTTAAATTATTTTAATGCATTTGAAAACAATTTTCATTCACTTACCTGTGGCTAAGAAAAATTAATTAAGTGACACTAGAGGATCTTCAAAGTACAGCAAAAAAAAAAAAAAAAAAAGAAGAGAAATTATAAAAAAAAAATTTCAATTTTTCTTTTTTTTTTTGCTTATGAAAATGGCCTCTAAAAATAAAAAAAAATTCTTAAATGCTTTATATAATCAACTTATAAAAGACCGTAAATAAATACCCATTGATAAATAAATACCCATTGAGAGTAAATAAATACCCATTGATATATATTTATTAAATGTAAACTCCTATTAAACGTTAAAACTTCGTTAAAAACATAATTGAACGAAAATAAGTAACAGTATTAACGGGTTTCGGAGGAAAAGGCCCTTATTCAGGCAGAGCACTCACGCCAACAAAAGTAGGTAGGCGTGTGCTAATAAATAGTCATATCACTATCCATTAACAGATGTCTGCCAAATATATAGCATATAATAAAACAAGAAAGATCAATCATGCATAAAGTATTGATAATGAAACATTTTCCAACTGCAATGCAATTTTATTTAAACATCTCTAAAATACGATACATTCCTCGGTAATATTTTTAAAATTATCACAATGCTACATTAATGTATTATACTTGAAAACTTAAAACTTCATCGAAAAAACATGAACTTCATTCAAATGACGGCATTGAAATATAAATTGCCTGGTTTAAACAACTCTAAAATGCGATACATTCATCGGTAATATTTTTTAAATTATCAAAATACTACAATAAAATATTATATTTGACGACTTAAAACTTCATCGAAAAAAATGAACTTTATTAAAATGACGTCATTGAAATATAAATCGTGTGGCTCTGTATGAAAAAGCAGTAAATATTTTATTCATGCACTTTTTCCCATTCCTTTCATTCATCACAATACTACAATAATTTATTTTACTTAAAAACTTAAAACCATGGAGGTAAAAGCAATTTTACTCTATGCTTAAAATTTCATCGAAAAAGCTTGCTATTAAATCGTCTGCGTCTCTATGTAAAATCAATCAATGTTTCATTCATATCAGCTATATTGCAGACTCCAGAGCTAAATAATTTTGCATTAAAGAAATTCAGCAATTCTTATACAATTCATCTTACAGCCTCATGTGTTTACATTCTCCATAAGTGAAAATTAAACTTCGGTGTAGAAATAATCAAAGTTTGGCGATCATTTAAACTCAAATATATACTAATTGCATTGTTTCAGATTACAGATGCACAGAAATTAAGCAAAAATAAAGCGGTTTTAAGACGGATACAACACTAAATATAAATTAACAAGAAAGATCACTCATGCATAAAGCATTGATTCTGAAACACTTTCCAACTGCAATGTAATTTTATTTAAACATCTCTAAAATGCGATATATTCAGAAGTAATATTTTAAAAATTATCACAATACTACATTAATTTATTATATTTGAAAACTTAAAACGTCTTTGAAAAAAATGAACTTTATTCAAATGACGTCACTGAAATATAAATAGCCTGGCTCTCTATGTAAAAGTTGTAAATATTTCATTCATACACTTTTATTCCATTTCTTTCATTCATCACAATACTACAATAATTTATTTTATTTAAATACTTAAAACCATGGAGATAAAAGTAATTTAACTCTATGCTTAAAAGTTCATCGGGAAATTCTGCTATAAAATCGTCTGTTCTCTATGTAATATCAATGAATGTTTCATTCATATCAGCTATATTGCAGACTCCAGAACTAAATAATTTTGTATTAAAGAAATTCAGCATTTCTTATACAACACATCTTACATCTTTATGTGTTTACATTCTCCATAAGTGAAAATTAGACTTCGTTGAAGAAATAATCAAAGTTTGATGATCATTTAAACTTAAATATATTGCAATTGTGTTGTTTCAGAATGTAGATGCACAGAAATAAAGCAAAAATAAAGCGGTTTTAGGACGGATACAGCACTAAATATAAATTAAAAAGAACTTTAAAAATCACGATTTTGACACAAGATGGATACCATATTTTATTTTGAAGTGGGTCATGTGATCTCTTCATATAATATGAGTGTACTTATTATTTTAATTTTTATTTTAAAAACTACCGAATATATTTTGCTGAAATTTTTTTCATATTTTTCATTGGATAATTTGAATATTTCCTAAAACTTTCGAAGCAATTTGTGAATTTAAATTCGCTTAAAAAATGTTTGAAAAATAAGGTTCCATAGGGCTCAATGTATTTCATTCAACCCGAGTTCAGTCCAAAACTAATTGGGTGATATTATTCATTTATGTTCCCATAGGTCCCACAGACCGTCTGAACAACATACTAAAATTTCATTTTGATAAAGTCATTTTTACGGCAGTTATCGTGCGAACAGACAGACAAACAGATAGAATGAGCAAAGTCATAAACACTTTTCAACTATGTTGTAAAGTGCACAAAGAAAAACTTAATACATTCGTTTAAATGACTGTAAAAAATATCAGTTTATAAAAACTGCGACATTAAAAGAAAGAAAGAAAATAAAAAATAAAAAAAATAAGGAACTTGCATTTTTAGAAAGCTATATGAGCTACTTCATTTAATAAATTCCAAATAACATTCGAACAAACTACAGTACTATCTATCAACTATCAAAAAAACTAACAAATGTGATTTTCAACGCTTCAAAAATTAACAAATGTGAATTTCAACTTTTCAAAAATTAACAAATGTGATTTTCAACTTTTCAAAAACTAACAAGTGGGATTTTCAACTTTTCAAAAACTAACAAGTGGGATTTTCAACTTTTCAAAACAGTAACAAATGTGATTTTCAATGTTTAAAAAATAACAAGTGTGCTATTTTCAGCTAGTTTTCAACTTGTGCGCTAATAAGCAGGGTTTTTTAAATGTGCATAAAAAATCATAAAATCCACCTAGGAACTAGTTAATACCTTCAGATTACTCAGTATTATCCTTTGCATATGCTATGTAACCATTTATAATCATAGAAGAGTGAGTTGTATAGTAGAAGGGAAACAGGCGTTCTACCTCGAAAGGAGGAGCAGGGAAGCAGCTCCTCTGATGACGTCATCGCTGGATGACGTCATGAGGAAGGTGACCTTTGGACGGCTTATCTTATCGTATGAACTTTGAACCGATAGCGTCATGAGTCATCATTTAAAAGTTCATATAAGATTGCCTCATCACATAATGAGGTTATCTTCCTCATGACGTCCTCCTGCGATGACGTCATCAGAGGAGGAGCTGCTCCCCAGCTCCTCCTCCTGAGGCAGAAAGCCTGTTTGCCCTCTACTACACTACTCTCGATTTTATGACTATGAATCATTATATAGCATATGTTAAGGGTGATTTGAGGGTATTAACTCGTTCCTAGGTGAATTTTATGATTTTTTATGCCCATTTTAAGAAACCCTGTATAGTATGCTTTTGTGTCGGATTCCAGGTATTTTAACTTTGAGATGGAAATGCAGGTTTTATTATGGATTCAAGGTGTTGAGGGAAATGTTTAATGTGTATAAACAGAACTGTATATTGGGGAAGCAATGATGGTAATTACCGGATTCTCGGGGTAGGGAGGGGAAGGGTGAAAGGATTACCTTGAAGGGTTTCGTGTCATTCAGAGGGGTGCTAAATTCGATGTTTTTGTGCTTACAAGGGTGAGTGCGTTGTATTATACGTAGTTTTCTAAGATGTATTGCATAATGATTACGGGTTCTAATACATTTTTTCCTACAAACGGATTTTCTTTCATAGACAGTGTAAACATTTATGATTAGGGATTCGCTTAGAATATATTTGAAGAGCATTTTATGGGATGAGGAAGTTACATTGGTCTTCAGTGGGTGTGTAGAGATTTTTTAATGAATGTTAAGGTGTGTTTTCCCTACGTTAGGGGGAAATGAAGATTCTTTACCTGTGAAAAGGGATTTTCTGCTATAGTTAGTTATTTTTTAAAGGGTGGGTAGGAAATTATTTCATTAAAATCTAGTAATTATAGTAGATGCGATGGGGTTTTAATATATCTTAAAGCGTTTTAATTCTACGAGAACTTATTTAATATATTGATTACGATTATTAAAAAAATACTATCGATTATGATTATAAATGGACCGCCTATTTTAATGGGATTAGTGTCTGTATATATATAATTATGATAACTTGCTCAGTTTAACAGTAACCGTGATATGACCTTGGCGGAAGGATATTCCAAGAACTATTTTTTTTTTCTTTAGAGGTGGCTGTGTTTAAAGGGATGGCCTTATGACAACTTTGGCGTAGGGATATTCTAAGAACTATTTTTTCTTTAGAAATAGGTGCGGGTGGCTTTCAAACTGTAATTTGGTCATTCTATGTGAATACTTCATAGTGGTAGGTTGTGCTTACGGTACTATCTCATATTCTTAAATCATGATGTCTTCTTCAGCAAGTGATATTGGAGATACTGCATCTAACATTAGTGATGTTGATATGGTCGATGTTATGCCTTTACGCATGAGTGGTTATGTAAGTACTTGTTTTAATATGCTTTTATTTTGTGATTTTATTAAACTTAGATTTTTTATGATGTATAACAGCTTAATTATTTTATTTAATTAAGACTTTTATGAATTTAATGTAACTTATTGAGGTTTTAGTATCTAAATATATTCTTTAACTTGATGATCTTATCTTTTGTTTTTTGGGGGGATTTTCGGGATAGTATAAGGGATTCATGATTACTTTATATAAATCTTGAGAAATGTATGGCATTGCTACAGAAAATGTGCACCTTGTTTATGCTAAAATATAAAATTTTTATCTTGTATAGATGCGTCTTGTCCGTTTGAAAACGTTTGCATTGAAAAGAAATCTATATCGACATCTAAAGATTCATCTAGTTTAGAAATCTTACGCATGTGAGGTGTGCCCGGCCGTCCAAACAGTTACCTTACACCTTTCTGGTAGGTCGGACGGTCTGGGTCTCAGCATGTGAGGTGTGTGGAAAAGGGTTATTCGACTATCTAATTTGAAACGACATGGACAAATGCATAAGGACTCTGGAAATTAATCTGAATCTTTTAAATGTATGTAACTTTTAATCGTAATTATTGTGTTAAATGTTTTTGTAAGGTTTTTGAATCATAAAATTATAAAGTTATATCTGTTATAGTGACAGAATGGGGTAAATCTAAGATGAAATATATCCATTATATAAGGAAAAGAGGGGTGTGGATATGAGTTAACGTAGTAAATATTAGATATAATGCTGAATTTCACTATGTCGGAAACCTGCTTTAGCGCTTTTGTGTGGCATTGAGATGTATTCTAAAGGGGGTTAGGATATGTGAAACGTGTTCATAGTATCTATGAAGAGTTATTACTTAGTGTTCATTATCAATTTTGGTATGATTCTTATTGGAATGGTATAAGGAACCTATGATTACTTTAAATAAGTGATGAAAATGTATTACATTGCTAAGGGAAAATGGCGTGTTTATACTAAAGTCTTATATTTTATCTTTCACAGGTATATCTTACTTGTAATAGAGCTTTTGTTCAGAAGCAGAGCCTGACTAGACATCAAAAGATTCATCTAAGTGAAGACACATTTCCATGTGATGAGTGTTGTTGTTGTGACCCAGACCGTCCGACCCACCTGAAAAGTGTAAGGTATCTGTTTGGACAGCCGGGAAGTGCCACACAATTTAGACCGGAACCCAGTGGACCGGGGCCCAGTGGGCATTCCGCAGGGACCGTACCCTCCTTCTCCTACCACTAACCTCTCGGAAGGACTTACGGACCCACATATTCAACGTGATCGTACTCCGCGTGTACACGGTAGTAGTTCTGGCAGTGGCGGGAATCGAACCCAGGTCTACCGAGTGCAACTCTCGCGCGCTAACCACTGGGCTACCGCGCCCTCATGTGATGAGTGTGGCAGAGCTTTTTATAGAAAGAATAACTTTTTACGCCATGCTAAAGTACATGTCAATAGTATAGATAAAGATTCCTCTGTTGGATCTCCTAAGTATCATGAATGTACAGAATGTCTTAAAAGGTTTGATCATGCCTTTAAAACATCATGTTCTTGTAAAACATAAAGCTGAATCTGAGATATCCACATCTAAAAGAATGAAAGTTAAGCTTCCTAGATCAGAGGATTTCCATGTAAGTATAAAGGATGCATTAGGCGTGGTATCAAGTATCACAATTTCATTTAAAGATGGTGTTAACCTTGATATGTTGATGTTTTTTAATAAGGTTCGCCCTCTATTAGTAAATGTCTTGGAGAACAAAATGGTGGACTTTGGTCAAATAAAGTGGTATGGGGTGTTACAGATGAAACTAGCGCAGCTGGATCAAAATGGGGAAATACAATTTATGACTACTCATTTTAGAAGTTGGACTGCTACTTGTTTGCTTAAAAAGAATCTTTCACATCAGGTAGATGATGCTTTTCTTAAGATAAATGAATCATTTGAAGAATTTTTGCAACGAGGGTCTGGTTGGACCTTTAATCGAATTCTAAAAATGGATGTTGATGTCGGTGAATATAATAATAATAATAATATAATAATCCTCATGCGTCAAATTAGACGGCTAGGAATATTATAAATTATAAAAGTGCTGTATTTTTATTTATATGTACTCGCTAATAAATATTGATGTCATCTATAATGCTCTTTCTTTGCTTTTATGTAAATTCGTGTTAACGCCCGAATATAGCGAATGTATTTATGATGTATATTGAGCCTAGACATATTAAAATTGTGGAAATTGGAGAAATGTATATAATAGTAACAATGAAATAATTTAAAGAAAATAGAAGTATTTTAAAAGTAGCAATTGCGGTCATAGAAATGTAACGAATGGAAGTCAAATCTAATGCTTGCACAACTATAGTATATAATATATGAGTGACGTAAAAAGTAATTTTTTTATTTAAAATTTATAATAGTAGTAAAGATTCTTAAAAAGTATAGAATGTTCAAAAGGAAGGTGAGAAATATGGTTTTTATGAACACTAGCTTTAATAGAAGTAGTTAAAAAGTGGCAATTGCGGTCATAGAAATGTAACGAATGAAAGTCAAATCTAATGCTTGCACAATTGTAGTATGAAGTATATAACATATGTGTGACGTAAAGAGTAATTTTTTTATTTAAAGTTTATAATAGTAGTAAAGACTCTGAAAAAGTATAGAATGTTCTAAAGGAAGGTGAGAAATATGGTTTTTATGAACACTAGCTTTAATATTATATAGGAATTTTTAAACTTATACATGGATTGTGAAAATTAGTTGTCATGAGTGATTGGATAAAATTATACGCTGCACTGACAAAATTACTTTGTCGCGTACGAAAATTGCGTAATTTTCTGTTTATGGTTGAATTATGTATTGAAATAGATTTTTAAGAAGGTAAGTTATGAATGTTCTATGAATAATAGGCTAAAACGGGATTTTTACTAAAGATTTCGTGTAAATGTAAAGTCTTAAGGAAATATGGATATAAATATGTTGAAAGGATATTAAAAAGTTGGTGTGGTAAAAGAAATATTATTAAATTTGTAAGTATTAGATAATTTTACTGATGATGGGTCGGGGATATAAAACGTAATAGTTCTATAATCTAACACTAAAGGGTGTTGCTTAAACCGTTGAAATGGGTGTTTGTACACTTGAAAACTAATCGCAAATCTTTAAAGATCCTTTAATGTGCGTTTTAGCTTGCTATTACACTATGGAGTCGCATCTGTACATGTTGAAGACCCAGACCGTCCGACTCATTCTGAGGACTTGAGCAACTAATTGGACGGCCGGGAAGGGTATCTGTACATGTGTAAAACCTTCGAAACTCTCTTCTTACATAGGAGGGTTGTTACTTTGAAGTGATATGAAAACGTTCCTTTTGTGAAATATATGATTTACACGTTTATACCCATGGGTTAGAAAGAGGATGGAAGTTTACGATCTTCTAAAAAAATACCTACAAAGGGACTGATATGGATTAGCATGAACTAAATATACAAAACGTTATCAATTTAGAAGTGATTGTTTCCCTAAAACATTGTAAATTCTAGAACATATGAGTATGAACCTTTCAAAATATGCTTTTATTATTTTTTTGGAATATAAAAAATTGTATTGTAAATTATTGAATGATAAAAAAATCACATTTGTTAATTTTTGAAAGATGAAAAACTTACATTTGTTATTTTTTGGTAGTTGAAAACTTGTATTTGTTAAATTTTGATCGAAAACAGCACCATTGTAAAAAACGCATGTTATTTTCCATAGGAAAATTAGAACGCATGTTGTTTTGGAAACATTGAAAATTACTTTTGTTAGTTTTTGAAAAGTTGAAATTCACATTTTGGGGGGGTTGTGAAGTGTTGAAAACTTACATTTGTTAAATTTTGATAGTTGAAAACACGTATTTGTTACATTTTGGTTAAAAATAGCACACTTGTGAAAACACATGTTATTTTCCGTTAAAAAATTAGCACACATGTTGTTTTTTAAACATTGAAAATCACATTTGTTAGTTTTTTAAAAAGTTGAAAATCACATTCGTTAGTTTTTGGAAAGTTGAATATTACATTTGTTAGGTTTTGAAAAGTTGAAAATCACATTTGTTAATTTTTAAAACGTTGAATATCACATTTGTTCGTTTTTTGTAGGTTGAAAACTTGTATTTGTTAAATTTAGCTGACACTGAAAATCACTTTTGTTAGTTTTTTGTTAGATTTAAATTCACATTTGTTAATTTTTGAAAGGTATATTGGTGTTGAAACATGAAAACATGAAATGGAAATAATGGTATTATACATTTTATTATTATCTCTAAAATATCCTGAGCAATACTTCTTATCTACTCATTAATTAAAAAGAAACGCCTCTTCTTGCTCTTATCTGACTTATAAAATCACCCCTTCAGGGAAAATCATGTGAGGTGTAGAAGCTACACCTCTCACCATCGGAATCGCTTATTTTATAACATGGGAAAAATAGTACCGCAATATACATCATGTTAAAGTATGGCACAGCATTCGTACCCCGGTACCTCTGTGAGACAGAACAGTACCCCATACTTTCCCCTACTAACTACCTTGAAAATACCATAGTTAAGAGAAGTAGAACAACATTTGAATATTCTTATTGTTGCCAATTGAAGACTAATGTTGTTGTAGTCTTATTATTATGTTCATGAATTGTATATCATACTGTTTCAGTAGAAATTTTAGTAGGCATGTAGCTTACTAGTGGCAAATGTTTCAATCTAGTATTTCAATCTTTTGTTTCTTTTACAATAATACCGATTTTTTTTTTTTCATTTTAGCTTCGACAATTATGATTCCTTCAATTTCAAATTTCGTGTTAAGGAACACATGAGTTATGTTACTAAACAAATGTCTCCGGACGACCATCTTGCTGCTCATGTCCACGGATGAGTCGGTCGTTCTGGGCTTTCGACTAAACAAATGTCTAATTATTCAATTGCTGGCCATGTTCGGAACTTTTTCATTTTAAATTTGTTTCGAATGCTAAGATATTTCCGAATTCGACTTTCTTGAAAGTTTCTCTATTTAAACGCCTTTATTAACAATAACTTTCCTTTCATTCCTTCCTCTGAAAATATCTTGATCAATTCTTAATTAATCAAGATCTGATTAATCTCTTTTACTTTTACGAATAATGGTAATTCATTTTGCTCGTTTTTGCAGATAGTCGGTGAAGTCGCTCATATATCTTCGCCTTCAAAAAGATTTGCTTTCTTTATATTTTGTTATATTATACGTAATTTTATTACACTTTATTCTATGGTATTTTCTACATCCATTTTGAACGTTTGATTCTCAAATAATGTATATTTTAAAGTTAATTAAATCAGCTCATGTAACTTCCGAAACCGTTTATTGGCGATAAAAAGTTTGCAATACTATTGCTTTTACAAAAAAATTTCCCTTTAATCATTGATTTCTCAGGAGATAGAGATTAGATGATGGCTGATATGGATTCAGCATCAAATTTTGAGTTCACAAAGGATTTTCCACATCCAATTATTTTTCTATTTCCGGTTAAAAAATTTCATTCACTTAAAGCCTAAATTTCTTAAGATTAGCTGTATATAGAGTTTAGATGATAATTGATATGGATTTGGCATCAAATTCGGGAGGGGATAGGGTGGTTCACAAAAATTTTTCCCGTGCCGTTCCTTTTCCACTTCTGATTCAAAAATTTTCCTTGGAACACCTATTCCTCAGGACTAGCTATATAGAGCTATATAGAGATAATGACTGGTACAGATTTAGTACTCGTATTGAATTACGGAAAGGATTAGGATACTCACTAAGGTATTTCATTTCCGGTCTGGATGCTACTTTGTTGCCGACTTCATTGTCCTAACTTTCTTCGCTATTAGATGCTGCAATCCCTCATTTTTCTCTTTTTTAACACTTTCCAACATAGTTGAAAAGTGTTTATGACTTTATTCATTCTGTCTGCCTGTGTGTCCGCTAACACGATAACTGCCGTAAAAATGATTTAATCAAAATAAAATTTTAGTACGTTGTTGAGAAGATCTGTGGGACATATGGGATTGTAAATGAATATTATCACCCAATTAGTTTTGGATTCAACCCGGGTTGAAAAAGTGAATTACATTGAATGCTATGGGACCTAATTTTCCAAAAATTTTTAAACTGAAGTTAAAATTCACAAATTACTTCGAAAATTTTAGCAAAAATATACAAATTATCCCATAAAAAATATATAAAAAATTTCAGCAAAATATGTTTGGTAGTTTTAAAAATAAAAATTAAAATAATAATTACACCCATATTATATGAAGAAATCACATGACCCACTTCAAAATAAAATATGGCATCCATCTTATATCGAAATCGTGATTTTTAAAGTTCTTTTTAATTTATATTTAGTGTTGTATCCGTCCTAAAACCACTTTATTTTTGCTTAATTTCTGTGCATTTACATTCTGAAACAACACAATTACAATATATTTAAGTTTAAATGATCATCAAACTTTGATATTTCTACAACGAAGCCTGATTTTAATGGCTGCAGAATGCCAAATAGTGTAAGATGAGTTGTATAAAAATTGCTGAATTTTTTTACGCAAAATTATTTAGCTCTGGAGTCCGGAACAAAGGTGATATAAATCAAGTATTCATTGCTTTTGCATAGAGAGCCATAGATGATTTATATTTCGATGTTGTCATTTGAATAAAGTTCATTTTTTTCGTTGAAATTTTAAGTTTTTAAATATAATAAATTATTGTAGTACTGTAATGATTTAAAATATATCAGAGCTGAATGTACCGCATATTAGAGATGTTTAAATGAAATTGCATTTCAGTTGGAAAATGTCTCATAATCAATGCTTTATGCATGATTGATCTCAAGCATGATCACTTTACTCTAGATAAACTTAACATGCACGTACACTTATGGACTTATTCTTTCAAATTATTGGAGTGCTTAACATTTTTTCAAGTTATTGGAGTGCTTAACATTTTTTCCTAGAAACCTTGTATATGGTAGGGTCTACTTAAAATATTGAGCAAAAGTTAATCGTATTATTAGTACTCATGCTCAGTGGTTGAGCGCCATCAGACTGAAATGGGAGGATAGATTCACCGTAGAATATAATAAACCGGTTGTTTTAAACTTTCCGGTTAATGTTATTTATTTATTTTTTTGAAACCGGTTGCTTTTTATATTTATAATTACTTCCTATCCCGAATGTCTATGTCTATTTTTTTTCTATAATTTGTTGTTCCCTAATTTTTAACTACTTTGCTCTAATTTTGTTGATGCAGTTAACTGATTTATTTTCGATTTCGGTCTTTTTCTAAATTTGTTACTTGTCGGTTTTCCTTTTGCGGCTGATGGTAACGCATTTACTTTCTTAAAAAGTTGTTACCGTATTTTTACATTATCTGTTATATCCTTTTCTGATTAAAATGGATATTTTACTTTTCTAAAACGGTGGTTTCCCTTTTTGTTAGGTGCCACTAAATTTCTTGCAGACTTGTATATGGTAGTTTAGTACATTTTTGTAATTTGAGTAAAATTGTTGCAATCTGCTGTACGTTACATTCTATTTCGTACCTTCATGTTATCTTTTTTTTTTCATTTAATTTTTTTTTTTTTCGGATTGGCAGCTCCATTTTCCTGGGTCACGTGAGCATTATTCTGTTGGCAGGAATTTCCCTACCTTTTCTGTAATGACTGTTTTATCACATTTACCCTGGGAAAAATAAAGCTCCTTTCGCCTCTGAAACGGGTTAATACATTTAAACCAGTGTTTATTCTGTTCCTGATAATGTATTTTTATTTGCAAAATTACAAACACTTTGCGTTTAATTTGTCTGAACTATAAGTGGCGAACAGCCACCACCATCGATTCTGGTTAAGAACGAAACCAATTGTGACTCCTACTTTCCTGTTAATACTAAATTGTGACTAATGGCTATTATGTGACTATTATGAGACTATTATGTGATTAATAACTTTACTGTCTCAATTTTGGAGAATATCCATTTTTACTCAAAGAAATCGAAATAGTTTTATCTTGAAAGGTGTCTGTCTATCCGGCTGTCTGTGTCTTCTGTAGGGGAAAATCTAAGCTTCGGACAGAAAATTCGGTACTGGGTTAGCTAAACTTCCGATACGACAGACCTTGGCGAGATGCTTTTAAAATTCGAATTACTTTTTTAGTTATTTTATGCTAAATTACGATTGTGAGCTATTTTTACCCAAATCGGTTCCTTAGCGATCGATATCACAGAGTTTTCGTCTGGAAATGATTAGAGAGATCAAAGAGCGTTCTTAAGCGTTCTAATGGCCTTTAAACCAAATCCAGATAATTATTTCATATTTATTTATTAATTTTCAAATACATCGAAATATGCATGTTTCATTTCTATATTTTCTTATTTCGCCTCATCCAAAATGGGTGTATATCTGAAATATGGGTGTATATCTGAATATTATCGCACTCTAACGTAATATATTTAGTTACTATATTTTCTGATTTTCTTTTCATTTTCACCCAAATTACAGTCCAAAATAAAATTTTTTGATGCCATTCATTCTTTGGTTTGCTGGGCGCTGCTATGGGGAAGAAGTGGACATTTGTATGCATGCGTGGCAAATTTGCGCGCGATTTTATTAGAGTTGAAACTAAAGGATTTAGATAACCGGCGATTTGGAAATTGAATGGTGTTATCTGTATCTGTGTTATTTACGTAGCAGACGCTTATTTATGGCCCAAGCAACACCGGTACATTAATTCTAATAATCCAATAAAATATATTTTTTAGTTTAGAACTAACTCATTGATGCATTGAACCGTGTTACATCATTAGCTTTTTTTGCAACCGAATATATTTCCTTTTAGTGTTCTCTCAATGTTATCTAAGGATTATCAATTCACTTTGTGCAGCGGTGATTGTAATAGTGACATTCGTGATGGAAACAATTAGCGTGTATGCACCTTAGTAAAAAAAGAATAAAACACATCAGTAATCCTTGAGGAAAGCCATGTGCGACCATACACGAAGCGATTACTTTAGTTGTATTCAATAAAAGAAGTCGATCACTTTTGGATTGTTGTTCTCGCAAGATTTAAGACTGTTCTTAATGCATTGCTTCTATATAAAGACTCCTTTAAGCTTTTAAATATGCCCCATTTGTATTGTTTTAAAATGGGTTTGCTGGTATGTATCTATCTTTAAAAAAAAAAGACGTACTGTGGGTTATTTTGAAGAAATTACTTCATTGATAAATATAAAAAATTGGAATAACTCGTGTAATATTAGTTTTAGAGTCAGAATAAACATCGAATTTATGAAATTGTATATGTTTATTTGGAAGGGTTTTAGAGGATTCACACATTTGAGCATTCTTGATCATAAATCAACTATTGTTTCAACGACTGGTATTTAAGCCTGTCAAAGGCAGGGAAAGAAATAAGGTATAACTTTTTTAACACAGTTTATTTTATTTAGCAATGGCATGTTGCACCGAAAATAGCTATCTCAATCACAAACTGTCCCAGTAAATTTTTGTTCCATAATTCCATACTTTTTTGTTTCCTTCCTTGAGGGGATAGAGATCCTTATCAAAGAATATTTTGAAAAGTTAGTTGGTCTCTATCTCCCGAAAAAATATTTTCTTTAATTTAAAAATTGTTAAATATATATGACAAATACAATTGTGAGAAGTACAGAGATGAAAAGAAGTGCAAAGAAAATAAAAGTACTAATATATCAAGAAATACAAAGAAAGATAAGAGTTTAAAAAGTATAAAATCGAATATTTTAAACATTAACATAATTTGAAAAAAACATCTATTTTAACATTTAGATCCTTTCTGTGATGATGAATAAATATAAAATAATATAACATTACGTAATAAATCTTACATAATTTTATATTATTATATAACATTACGTAAGATTATATACATACATATATACATATCTTGCCAGGATGCTTCAAAGAGTATTAAGACCATTCGTTCTAATTAAGATACTTCGTTAAAATTTTAATTCGTTTTCTTGAAGAAAGTTTTCTTCTGGCCTATTGGGAGGCTTCTGGCCTTAAAGGTCTTTTGTCTTTCCCCCACAGCCATTTTGCTCCTTCTCGGGTGAGAAATCAGAAATCCGATTCCCCTAGGTTCTGTTCCATAGACGATACAAAAATTGTGAAATTATTCAGACTTCTAGGTTAACGGAAAACTTCTCGAAGGTCTGCAATGATTTATCAAAAACCCAATTTATCCGTCTCCTGAGGAACGGAATTGAAAATTCGGCTTATTTAGGATCATTCCCGCGGTTGATACTATACCTGTGCAAACATTCAGCCTTATAGGTTTCCGGAGGTTTGTAGTGGGTCTTAACAGACAGAAACAGGTTAGGCAATTTATATAAATAAAATTGAAAATCAGTCCTTCTGTTTGTCTCATCATCACGGGAGAATGACTGAACCGAATTTGATGAAATTTTGTGGTATAGCCTTGGAAGCCCCACTTAAAATTTAGACCTTGTTTCGAGTTTGTAAGACCAGGGATTGTCGAGATATTATTGAAAAACGAAACTTTGCCTAAGAGTTCTACTCTCTAACTCCCTGGTTCCTTCAAATGAAAAAGGTTGGAATTCACTGGTTTAAAACGTGAAAGTGAATTAAAACTTTATCTATGAGTTTGGTGGCAGTTTATTGCGTGTATCAGTCACTTTTAAAAATCGCAGGTTTGAAGCATGAATTTAAATGGAAACTATCGCCAAGGTTTGTTTTTCACAGGCTCTTACTCAACAACGAAAAGTATTAAAAATCAAAATGGTTATTTAATTATCTGCATTTTATGGAGAAGATTCTTTTTTATATCATGTTGCTCAGCAACGCAATTAAATCAAATGTGTTTGTTAATTATCATTATTATTTTTTTCATTTGAATAATAAATAAATGGATATAAAAATATATCTTATAAATGAATGGTTTGATTTTTCTTTTAATTATATTAATTACGGACTGCATACATCACTTTCATTTATTTTGGCAAAGAGTTTTCAAATTTATATATTGTGTTTAGCCAATAAACTCATATATTGTGTTTAGCCATTAAACTCATTTCGCCGATTGTCGAAACAGAATAAAATAGAACGGGTATATCTTCTAATACAATTTTAGTGTTTTCATTTAGTATATGCAAACGGGATTAGGATATTTTGTTCTTCAGATCTGCAAATTCGGATCTACGAATTTGGCGGGATATCGCTAACTCGGCAACTTTTCTTAAACGTTGCCAAATTGACGGAAATGTTGTCAAACTGATAAAAACAACACTAAATCAATGAACTTAATTTTGCTTTATTAGAAGAGAGTACTGAAATCATGTTTCGGTAGCATTTGTCTGTTAGTCAAACCGTCCTACTTAGTAACACATTTCGCGAATTTTTGAAAATGTTGCCAAATTGATAAAAAAGTTTGTAAATCCATAAAAATATCTTACAATTGATAAATTGCTCTAAATCAGTGAAATTAATTGTGTTTTGTTAGAGGATAGTATTGTGATGATGTTTCGTGAATTTGTCCCCAAGCGGGACTGTCCGTTCTATAGTCCCACTCGGCGATAAATCTGGCGATTTTTTAAAATATCGCTAAATTGATGAAAGTGCCGCCAAACTGACAAAATGATGCTAAAGTCATCCAAATGACACCGAATGGGTGAAAATTCAATATTTTGAATAATTAAGAAGGATTTTTTCTAAATTTGATTACAAACTGGACCAGGATGTTTTATTCTTCAGATCTGTCTGTGGAGATATTTTTTTATATCGAACCCAGAAAATCTTATACATTTTTTAGAAGAATTAAATTAAATATTTCAATAGAATATTTTGAATAACAACGTCATTTATAATACTATAGGAATTTACACATGTTTCATTATGTTTGTCTCATCATCACGGGAGAACGGAAGGACCGAATTGGATGACATTTTCGGGCAAGACTTGGAATAGCCCCACTTAAAATTTCCTTCATGTTTCAAGTTTCTAGGACCAGGAGTTGTCCAGATATTAATTTAAAACACACAATTGAAAGTTCCTTAGAGATAGCATTATGCAGACGATATTTTTTCCACCAATTTATTTGAAGAAAATGATATGTTGCTTAGCAACGGATTTAAATCCAATGTGTTTCTACGGCAGACAATTTTTATTAAATCTTTTCATATTTAAATAACAAAGATATGTATATAAAGAAATTTCATTGTTATTGCATTGTTGACTGGATAATATCAATTACGGTCTTTAGGTTTAAACATTATTATTATTGATATTTTCAAGTTATTAAGCTATTGTTTTATTTTGGTAAAAATTGTTGAAACTCATATATTGTATGTAGTACGGGTAATCTTCTATACATGCTCGGGTGCATCTTCTGATCTACGAAAATATAAGTAGTACATGTATATTGGCATATATTTTGGCATATATTGAAATCAATTACGGCCTTCTGGTACAAAGATTATGCGGATTATTGATATTTTCAATTTATTACGTCATCTGTTTTATTTTGGCAAATATTTTTGCTACTCATTTTGTAATACGGGTAATCTGCTTCTAACACACGGACCTATCCTCTAATCTACGACAATATAAGTAGTATGGGTATATCTTTCCATACAATTTTAGCGCTTTCATTTTGGCATATATTGGAATCAATTACTGCCTTCAAGTTTAAAGATTACGTGTTTATTGATATTTTCAATTTATACGTATAATCTACTAATTCAGTATATATCTTGTAATATTCGCGAATATAAGTAGTATGGGTCTCATACAATTTTAACTCTTTTATTTTGCATATATTGATTCAATTTCATATTTTTTGTCAATTTGTTTACAAACGGGGCCAGGATGTTTTATTCTTCAGATCTGTCCATGAAGATAATTTTGTATATTGAGAACAGATATTCTTAAACTTCTTTTTAGGAGCATTAAATTAAATATTTTAATAGAATAATTTGATTAACAATGTTATTTATTATACTATAGGAATTTGCACAGGATTGTGAATTTTAAGTTTCTTTATATTATACGAGTACTCCGTACGAGGAACTGGTATGCTGCTAGTCTATATAAATAAAATTGAAAATCTGTTTATGTCTGTATGTTTGTCTCATCATCACGAGATAACTGCTGTACCAATTTTCATGAAATTTTGAGGCAAACTTGGAATATCCTCACTTAAAATTTAGTCCACGCTCGAGTTCCTAGGATCAAGGGTTGTCCAGATATTAATTAATTAAAAACACACAGTTAAACCTTTCATAGACATATCATTATACAGACGATATTTGTTCCCATAAATTTATTTGAAGAAAATGATATCATGTCGCTTAGCAAAGGTCCAATGTGTTTATTCGGCAGATGAATTTTCGATTTTTATTAAATCTTTTCCGATTTAAATAAGGACATGTATTACATTTTATCGAAATTGCATTTTTAAGTGGATTATATCAATTACAGTCTCCAGACTTTAAGATTACTGGGGTTGTTGATATTTTCAATTTATTACGTTATCTGTTTATGTTTTGTTTGGCAAAAACAGATAAAAATTATATATTGTAGTACTTATAATCTTCTATTTTTTGTAAATCTGTTTACAAACGGAGCCAGACTATTTTATTTTTCAGATCTGCCTGTGAGTATAATTTTTATATATCGAGAACACGGAATCTTAAACTTCTTTTTAGGAGCATTAATTTAAATATTTTAATGGAATGTTTTGAATAACAATGTCATTTATAGAATAGTATAGAAATTCGCACATAATTGTGAATTTAATGTTTTTGTATGTTATACTCGTATATTCCGTAAGAATAACGGCTATGTAATAAGGGTAATCTACTAATTCACGGGTATATCTTCTAATCTACGAAATCTTCCCATACAATTTTAGAGCTTTCATGTTGCCATTAAAATATTACAGGGATTATTGATATTTTCAAGTTATTGCGATATCTGTTTTATTTTGGCAAATATTTTTAAAACTCATATAGTGTAGTCGGGTAATCTTCTAGTAATACACTGGTATCTCTTCCCGGCCGTCCAATTAGTTGCTCATGTCCACTGGATGAGTCGGACGGTCTGGGTCTTCAACGGGTATATCTTCGAATCTACTAGAATATAAGTAGTACTGGTATTTAATTTTTGCGCTTTCATTTTGGCATATATTGGAATCGATTACGGTCTTCACGTTTAAAGATTGCAGGGATTATTGATATTTTCAATTTATTAAGTCATCTGTTATTGTTTGGAAATATTTTTAAAACTCATATTTTGTAGACGGGTAACCTTCTATTAAATCAATATATGCCGAAATAGAAGAGCTAAAATTGTATAGGAAGTACTCGTTATTGGAGCCGTACTACTTATATTCTCAAATATTAGAAGATATACCCGTCGAAAACCCAGATCACTAAAACACAGGTATATATTAGATGTACACGGGCATATCATAGATAGACACGGGTATATCTTAGAAGATATACCCTAATAGACAGGTATATCTTCTTTCAGCCAATCAAACATATACTTATACTCTAGGGTAGGCGTGTCCAACCCTTCGGCCCAGGACGACTATGAATGCAGCCCAACAAAAAATCATAAACTTACAAACCTTACGAGATTGCGACTAAAAATACCATTGAGAATACTACAAATACAATTTTAACATGCTACTAATTTGTAAGTGATGTATTTTTGAATTAGCAATTAGAGATTGATAAAATCATTCCCAAATAATTGCATTTGTTCAAAATTGTCGCCCATGCGAGTAGTTACTTTTCAACATAATAAATGATTCACTAGCGCTCTTGCTTCCTACATTTACCACGCAATAGATGTCTCGGGCGCGGTAGCCCAGTGGTTAGCATACTGGAATTGCACTCGGTAGGACCGGGTTGAATTCCAGCCACTGCCGAAACTGCCGCCGTGTTCACACGGAGTACGATCACGTTAAACATGTGGGTCCGTAAGTCCTTCCGAGAGGTTGGTGGTAGGGGAAGGAGGGTACGGTCCCTGTGGATGCCTCCCCCACTGGGTTCAGGTCTAAATTGGGTGGCACTTCCCGGCCGTCCAAACAGTTACCTTACACCTTTCTGGTAGGTCGGATGGTCTGGGTCTCAACAACAACAGCAATATATGTCTCTCTATGTGAGCTGTGGGTACACTGGTATGGCTTTCAATATGCAATTGTGAACAGTGGAGTTTACACCGAAGAAAGATGCTGACGTTACGTGTGTTTGCGGAGATTTGGCGAGTAAAACGCAGTGATTATTGATAATATTTCTTCCTACCTACCTTTGTAAACGACGGACATTTTTGGTTATTTAGAAGTAAAGACATGTAAGTATTTTTATTTGATTATAATTTTCAATCTATTTTTTTCTTTTTTAAATTTTAGCATGGCTTCCACTGCATCTCAAAAGGAAACCGAACGAAAAAAGAAAAAGAAAAATTATAGAAGATGGAAGATTGTACAGCGAAAAATGGACAGGTGACGACTTTTTGTCGAAGCAAATACTAAGGCAATCTGCTTGATTTGTAGGGAATTTGTGCTGACTACAATTTGGAAAGGCATTACACGCAAAAACATGCTGCGAAATTTAGTGCGTATCAAGGAATGTGTCGTTAAGACAAAATAGCGGAACTGAAAATAAGTCTATCATCTCAACAAAGATTTTTTGAAAAGTAAAAACATCAAAAGGATTCTATTGTAAAAAGTAGTTATTCGGTTGCAAACTTGATAGCAAAAAAATCAAAACCATATGCCGATTGTGAGTTTAGTAATGTATGGAAAGCGTGGCAGATATAATTTGCCCTGATGAAAAGGGGGATTTTTCTAAATTCAGTTTGTCTCACCAGACTATAGCCAGGCGAATGGATCAAATAGGAAAATCTATCGAAAAGGTTTGGAGAGTAGAGCTACTAATTTTAAATTTTATGCTTTGGCGATAGATGAAAGTACTGATGCTACTAATGCAGCTCAATTGGCAATTTTTATTAGAGGTATTGATGACGATGACGAATATAACATCACTGAAGAAATGGCTTCTTTAGTGCCATTAAAAACACAACAAAATCAAGAGATTTATATCAAGCAGTGAAAAATACGTTAAAGCGATTTTCTTTGTCCATTATGAACATATTGAGTATAGCTACTGATGGTGCCCAGACGATGATAGGTAAAATAGATGGATTTGTAAAATTAATAGAAGACTATGCAATTGCCTCCCAAAATTTACGTATGAAATATCACTGCATAATACACCAAGAAAATTTATGCGTAAAAGCTCTAAAGATAGATAACGTCATGAAGATTGTCATCAAGGCTGTAAATTTCATATGGGCCAAGGGATTGAATCATCACCAATTCCAGGAATTCTTTAAATTTATGGGTACTGACTATGGGGACGTCATTTACTTTTCGGAAGTAAGATGGTTAAGTCGAGGTAAAATGTTAAAAATATTTTATGATTTGCGAAATGAAAATAAGTCGTTTATGGAATCAAAATCAAAATTTGTGCTAGAACTTGATGAGGAAAACTGGCTCACAGATTTGGCATTTTTAGTAGACTTGACCGCTCATATAACTAAGTTAAACATGCGTCTTCAAGGTGAAAACCGACTGATCAATACAGTGTTTCAAACTATAACCGTGTTCGAAATGAAACTGAAACTATGGCAATCTCAAATTAAGGCAAACTATTTTATGCATTTTGACACGTTGGCTAAACACGGTTCTGTGAACAACGAAAAATATGCAGCCTTGCTTTTCGATTTGATACAGGAATTTGAGAACAGGTTTCAAGATTTTCGGAAAAGTCATCAATATTTTGGTATATCTGCGTCTCCATTTTCAGTCGACATAAACATATTACCTGCCAATTTTCAAATGGAATGCATAGAGCTACAATCTGACATTAAACTTAAAAAAAAATTTGACCATGTATCTTTGCTGGACTTCTATAAGATATATCTTCCCAGAGAAAAATATCCCTCGCTTCACAATCGTGTCTTATTCATGTTATCGCTATTTGGAAGCACCTACATTTGTGAGCAGCTATTTTCAAGAATGAAGCACACGAAGAATAAAACTAGAACCAAAATGTCTGTTGAGCACCTTGAGAACTCACTGACAATTGCAACTACTTCCATCGAACCAAATATCGAAGCATTAGTATCTCAAAAACAATGTCAAACATCTCTCTAATTTCATGTTACTGTTTTGACTTTTACTTTTATATTAAAAAAAATTCATGAATTAATGGATTTTAAATTACTTAAATATGTTAACTATATATATATTCTACGTTTTTTTGCTCATCAGCTATCCTTAGTGTTAGTGTATTTTATTTGTGGCCCGAAACAACTCGTCTTCTCCCATTGTGGCCCGAAACAACTCGTCTTCTCCCATTGTGGCCCGAAACAACTCGTCTTCTCCCATTGTGACCCAGGGAAGCTAAAAGGTTGGACATCCTGCTCTAGGATGAGTCGAGTGGTCTGGGTTTTCGACGGGTATATCTTCTAATATTCGAGAGTATAAGTAGTATGGGTCCAATAACCGGTACTTCCCATACAATTTTATCGTTTCTATTTCGGCATATATTGATTCAATTTCATATTTTTATAAATTTGTTTATAAGCGGGACTAGGATATTTTTCATTCTTCAGATCTTCAAGTGAAGATAATTTTTTATAACGAGAACGGAGATTCTTAAACTACTTTTCAGGAACATTAATTTAAATATTTTAATAGAATGCTTTGAATAAGAATCTCATTTAAAATATTATAGGAATTTGCACATGATTGTGAATTTTGAGTTTTTTTATATTATATATTCCGTACGAAGAACGGGCATACTGCTGGTAATTATTATATAGATATGCAAGGATTCAGTCTTCTAGTCACAGGGAAGCTAGCTTTGAAAGGGTTTGGAAAGACAAAAACACATTACATACTCATTACATAGATTTGAGTTGGTATATATGTGTGTGTGTGTGTGTGTGTCAGGGCCACCCATACAAATATGGGTTCCCTACAAACATTTATCAGATTGCCGCATATATATTTCATTTTCCCCTCTTTGCGAATAGGACCTTTTGTGTTTTCTCTCTAAATAAAGGGGGACTACTCGAATGGTATATGTTCCCTATATTAGCGGTCCTGTGTGTGTGTGTGTGTGTTTCGTTCTGTGAACCTGTGGGTATATATGTCTCTCAGCAGAAATTCGTCAAATTGAATAGAACTTAATACGATTATTTCACTCGAGAAACATCAGAAGCATTTTGAGTCTCAAGGAGATGAGACCAAGAAATTCCTAAATTTCTAGAATTTTTTTCTGAAATCAAAAAATATTATAAAAGCAAAAGTGCTACAGAAATAACCATATTACACATTTATTTATTTTTTCCAAAAGCGAATGATATCATTTCAAATATTAGGCATACGAGTATTTGATTTAAAATAAAAAGACTAATGATGCCTACTATTATCAAATGAGCGAATAATGTGTGTGTAATTTTAACCGAATATAAGTAGAAACCGTTATTTTGGATTCATTGCGAACCGTTCTTGATATATTAGAAATTTTATTTTTTCTGCCGTGAGCACTGTATCTCTGGAAAATATCGAGCGATTTCTATGACATTTGTTATTTAAATAGGTAAAAACATTACTTATTTAAATAGGTAAAAAAAAACATTGAGTTGGATTTACAAAGAAGCTCTAAAGTTCGTTCTCCCAATACCCACATTTGTTATTTTCTGGAAAACCAAATGCTTAATACATCATATTTTTATTTTTATCCCTTATCTCCGTCTTTCAAACTGTGTAGCCATACAATTGAAACAAACATTTAAGACAGTATATGAAACATTAAATCCAAACTTTTGTAGTATTTTCCTGTTTAAAGTGTCCTAGAACATCTTACTGGATGCATCTCTCTGACTATACAATATGTACGAGTACGAAAAACGACCATCGTATTTTACGTGTTTCACTCAGTGTAAGAAATAAAATATAAACTGGTAGCTGGTTCCTTTTGAAATGTCCTGTAACCATTAAAATAGCAAACACAATTCAATTTATTTAACACGTAGTGCACTGAGGGCAGGTAAGCATATTAACTGCGATTTTCCTGATAGTAAGAGCTAGAATATTTTTTTAAATTATATACAAGACCATATAGTTCAGTGTCATCCACCTTCCGCAAGGCACAGGATAACTTTTTTTTGTCGAAAGCTAGATAATTTACATATTCACAGGGTATAAATAGACGAAATGTGTTTTGAACGAAGGTAGATCTATAAAAGTTGGAGTACCGGTATAGTAAAGTGATCATGCGCTACCATGTGAAGCTAATGGCAACGCCTCTAACGGCAAAATATGGAAGTTAACCCTTTTTTCTCGGGAACCTTTTTTCTCGGGAAGATATGGAAAAATGCCAATTAGAAATTTATAGATAACCATTGAATAAATAAGAAATGTCATTTTTCAGAAACAATTGGAGCAGTTAAAAACCTCTAAACGTAACTTTAAGTATCGTATGCAAGTGATGGCTGTAATGCGCAAAACCGATCATATGGATAAAATATGCGAGAAAAATTGCAAAAAATCCTCGCTCATCAGATGTGTGTACTTTGATAAGCGCTGTGTCAAAAAAAGTTCATGGCAGGATCTTCAAATGAATTCCAATTTACGATACTTTAATTCAATGCCAAAAACATTGTGTCATGAATGTTGTACTTTATTTCTTTGTGAAAAAAGCAACTTTGTGAGTTTTTGTGCAT
This sequence comes from Amaurobius ferox, assembly GCA_951213105.1. Classification (NCBI taxonomy): domain Eukaryota; kingdom Metazoa; phylum Arthropoda; class Arachnida; order Araneae; family Amaurobiidae; genus Amaurobius; species Amaurobius ferox. Next base: position 166,569,637 of record OX578133.1, read on the forward strand.
TATTTGTGTATTATGTAGGGAAAACCATGTTTTACCTAGATTATATATATATATATATATATATATATATATATATATATATTATAATTAATCAGCTTTAATAGTTATAGGATTTAAAACAACTCAGATTTACACAATCTAGGAAACTCTCCAAAAACTCACAAATCCTGCAATGCGTTTGTTATATCTATAGCTTCATAGGCAGAAATTTAAAAGGTACTTATTTGAATAAAACTGCACTGTAAGAACGCAGCAAGTTAGAGTCAATATTTATATAAAGCATATTTGTTCTCTGACTGTATTTGCATATTTATTAGAAAGAACAACTTGAAATGAAATATTCGGTCAAATTTGATATTCAAAAAGGAAAAACATGGAAATGTTAGCTAAAGGCAAATATTTACGATCACGAGTTAATCTCGTATTCATCAAAAGCCTAAATAAGAACAAACTTAAGGTAGGCAGAAAAATGACTGATTTCTACTTTTAAATAAAAAATAGCGAGCATTGAGTATGATATATCTGTACATTAAAAATACGTAGTAGTTTATCTCTGACATTTTACATTTAGGGAATTTCAATACAAGCCTAATATTCTGATATGGAATCTTATTTCTGCATTTAACTTTCTTTGCAGACTGATTAGTTTTTTTTTTTTCTCTTTTTTTTTTAAAAAATCACAAAATCACATATGAAATGAATACCTGTTTGATATTGAATAAAAAATATATTGTTTTATAATTATTTTTTAGAATAAACACCACAGACTGATTGTTATCGCATAAAATTGAAGCAATACGTTTGTTTGCTTACAAATTATTTTACAAAATAATACAAAATGCGATACACATGAAACAACATGAAAATATCATAATAATGGCGGCAAAGTTCCATAAATGTGGAATGTCACAAAATAGCAAATAGCAAACAAGTTTGAATTATAATAGCTACATTTCATCCTTTCATTGCGTTCCATTTTCTATGAAAAGAAACCACCATTTATTAGAAAATACGTGAGGATTATTGATTCTTAAAAATTCGTTTCGATTCGACTTTCTGAAACATTTATCAATACGGTATCAGTATAAAATTTGCGGGATGATAAAAATTCAATTCTACCTTTTTTTAAAAACATATCTTGCAAACAAAGTCCAAACAAACTTTGTCAAAATACTCTTCAATATAGTGATTTAAAATATTCTCCCTAGGTGTAAATTTTGTAATAAGTTCAATGCCTCCCTCATCGATGAAAGAAATTTTCTTATGAAAATTTTCAATTAAAATATTTGTAATTTTGTTCCTATGTTTGAAAAATTAGCTTTAAAACAGCAAAATATATAGATCTCACACTTCTTCGGTTTCAGAATTTCTTGTGTCGAAATTAATCTTATTGAGATGGCACATAATCAGTGCGTTTTACTATACATTCAGCGCGTTTGTATTCTCAGAAACAGAAGTTAACAATCATTGAATGTATTGATTTTATTTGATGTAAAATTAATAATAAATTGGAACGTCATGGAACCTTTTGTGTCTTCTTTAAGACGTAACTTTAGATAGGAATAGGTTTGACACCTGCTTTTAATTCTGTATAGCAGCCAATTTTGAAAAACATTTCAATATTTTGAGTGATTTTAAAAAAATCGAAAAGCTTTTTTTAAACAGTTTGAAAATCTTTGTTGTGAGCCCAGATCCTAATATAGAACTAGATAAGAATCATACATTTATTTTGGCATAATGATTTCTTCCAAAGGAAAACTTTGCATCATTCGTATAAAAAAATGATATTTTAATGCTGTTGAAAAAATATCATATATAATGAACATCTATTGCTTTTCTGAAATTCAACCAGAACGAAGAAACAAAATATATCAATGATTTACCTCCACTTTTTTATGATTGATTCCTCCTTTTATTTTACAGTATTGATTCACATGTATATAGCACTGATTGGTTATATATACCATTGATTCTTCCACATATATAATATACAAGTATATTACATATGTAGAAATATATTTTTCCTGCCTTTAATTTATAGGGTCTACTTTGACGATGAAAAGTTGGAACATTGTCACAGTAGCCCATACTTATTAGTATGCTTTATTATAACATTGTTCTGGTATTTAGAGTGAAATAATTTTAAAGTTGGGATTATTATTACTATGAAGTAATCAAATCTACATGAGAAAAATAGAAGTATATAAAATAAGAACCTTTTCTTAAGTTTCTAAAACAAAGATATTTTCGATACTTTAAAATAAGAAGACCAGCTTATTTCTCCTTCATATGTACATAATAAATTTCAAAGGCTTAACTTTCGGGGAAATTTTCAATCATCCCACTTATAGTATCTGTGAATCATTTAAAACTGAAATCATTTACCACATTTTCTATATTTCAAATTAAAATATTTCGAAAGAAACAGTTTTGAGAAAATTGCTTACATAAAAATTTAAGATCATAATCCGAATAAAAAACTCCCCCAAATTGAGTTGACAGTTCTTAGAACTCTATGAGAACGTCAGCGTACCTAATTCAATTAAAGTCGTTCTAATCATCCATGTCCCTATTCCACGACAAATACTTTAAACTCTGCGCTGAGACAGCAATTAACCCGATACCAACACGAAAATTAGCGATTGGAACGCCAAAAATTTAGGCTATGAATCTGTTCTTCAATCTCGTATGTTGGGTTGGGTCCACCTTAACGGAGTTGGTTAACTGCCATCCGTATAATGGAGCTATTTATCACCCCCTGGCTATCGAGCTTGCTTCCAGTTGGTCCCGACTCTCTTCATTAAGATGTATGAAGTATTTTGTCCACAAATTACGTATTTATTAATGTACGCCTAAGGGAGGGATTGGAAACGTTATAGTGTATTAAAAGATCTATAGATGGGTCAAAAAATTAAAGCAAATAAAGAATTTCTGGTGAAGTAGAAAATAAATTCTACTGATTCTTAGAGATTAAATAAGATCTTAATTTTAGCTCCAGCGTGATAGAAACAACAACACTATATTTCTCAATAATCTTACATAATAAAAGAATACGGAATATGGAATGTCAAGATTCAGACAACGGCAAAATTCGGTGTAGAGGTACTTCAGATCCCTGGAAAATACAGCTCGGCGAATTTCTTTTTAAACAAAAATAAGTTTAAAATTACTTGAATTTTTAAAGTCGAAAATCACGTTTTCCACCATTTTGTCAAATTAAATGTTTGTTTATTTTATTTTTTTTTTTTTTTGCCGCCGCCGCAGACTATGATTCGAGAGCAGGTGCTTTGATTACATCTTAGACGTTGTGTCTCAAGGAAATACAGCTGATCGCACACTAAGTGCATTTAATTATGAGTTTTCTCACTTTGCGAATTTACAAATTTTCGTCCATTTTTTTTTAATTTGGTATTATATATGATCATTACTTGGGCTAAAATATGGCTTAAATTAGATTAAAATTCGCTGAGATAGCCATCATTTTTTAAATTTCAAGTCAAGAGCAAAGGAACTATCTTTTTTTGCGATTTCAAGTATTTTCATTGTGTTATTCTGTAAACGATCGGTGATCCATGGCTTATTTAAGGCGTATTACGTCCACGTTGTAAAATTGGAATGGTTGCGTATAGAGAAAATTAAAGATTGGGAATGATTTTAGTTCAAAACAGGCGATTTGGTAAATGAATGGTGTTACCTTTGTCTGAGTTATTTAAGTAGGGGGCGCTTGTTGAAAACCCGAACAACTGCTGTAATTCGTTCTAGAAAAATTATGATTACCCCGATAATTGGGATGTTTTTAAACCAAGTAATGTCTTCCAATTAATTCTAAATTTGCTTATTTGATTATTTAAAAATTAATGTCTATAAACGTTGAAATCTCTTAGGTGCTTAAAATTCATAGAATGTTTTATTATCTTAGAATAGACAGCATCAACAAAATTTTTAAAGAAATCCCAATTCATTCGAAATCCATTCAAAGCTAAATAATTCTTATATATTAAAAAATATAAACAAATTAGATATATTAGATGTTGCAAAAAGAAGGTAATGCGGTTTATTCACAATAGCTAATCCCGAAAAATAATACTCTGAAGCTTGCCAAAATGTATGAAAAATGTATGATGCAATTTTTGATAGATATTTATTGTCTTTCACATACGCCTCTTGTGCGTTACTAATGCCAATCCCTGCCGATAAAATAATCTCTTACAACTTTCTAATTGACATTTTTCCCATCTCACTTTTTGTTGATTTCTTGAGTCTCACTTTTTAAATTCTCCGCTAGGAGCTGCAATCCATTTTATTCGATCGGCCATGATCACTTTACGATAGATCTGACGTGTACACTCATAACCCTTTCCTTACAAAGTTATTTGGGTGGTTAAACCCGTTTCTAGGAACCCTGTATATAACAACAGAATTTTCTAAATTTAATGCGAAAAGATATGCACTATTACGTGCAAACATAAAAAATATGAACAATCTTGTTTATAATATTTTGCTATTGACTGGTATTGAAGAGGTTAAATAAAGCGTAAACCATTATAAAACCTAGATACCATTTATCATTAATATCCTAACTACGAAATTGCTACTGGTAGAAAAACGTTACAAACATTTTAACAATTTTGTTAGCCTCATTGTTGTTTAAGAAGCATGTAAAAAGAAGTTCAGTTCAGAAGGTCAAGTGGCTGGCATATTTTACATTTACGTAAGAACGAACAAAACTGTTTAACATTTGATGCACATGTGGATAAAGTATTTTCTTCCTCGTGTTTACGCAATAAGTGTCAGCGCAGTATATTTATTTTGATCTACGCAATTTCCGCTTACGAGGTTGACAACTAACAGAAAATCTATATAAATAAAATTGAAATTCTGTCTGTCTGTCTGTTTGCCCCGTCATCACAGGAGAACGGCTGAACCGAATTTGATAAAATTCTGTGAGTACCCTGGAAATAGTGCCACTTAAAATTTAGTCCATGTTTGGAGTTTCTACGATCAGTGGTTCTCGAGATATTAGTAAAAAACGAAATTCTCGTTTGTCTCATCATCACGGGAGAACGACTGAATCGAATTTGATGAAATTTTGCGAATAGCCTTAAAATAGCGTCCCATAAATTTACCCTAAGTTACGAGTATCTAAGACTAGGGATTGTCGAGATATTAATGAAAAACGAAACTTTTCCCTAGGAGTTCTACTCTCTAACTCCGTGGTTTATCCAAACGAAAAGCTTGAAAATCGTTTGAAAGTGAATTAAAACTTTATCTGAGTTTGATGGGAGATTTTTTGCGCTAATTAGTCACTTTCTGAAAACATAAATTGTTTGAAACATGATTTAAATGGGAAATCTATCTCCATGGTTTATTTTTCACAAGCTTTTACTAAACAATGAAAGGTATAAAGAAATCAAAATGGTTATTTAATTTCGCAGTTTATGAGGAATCTTATATCATGTTGCTCAGAAACGCAATTAAATTAAATTTGTCTGTTAATTTTAATTATTATTTTTTTCGATTTAAATAATAAATAAATGGATATAAAAATATATTTTAGAAAAGAACGATTTGATTTTTCTTATAGCATTTTTGACTGGATAATATCAATTACTGTCTTCATGTTTAAATGTTATTATTATTGATATTTTGGGGGTTTATTGATTCAGGGAGTATTGATATTTTCAAGTTATTATGCAATTGTTTTATTACGACAAAAATTTTTTAAACTCATATATTGTACGTTGTACGAGTAATCTTCTACAAATACACGGGTATATCTTCTAATCTACGAGAATATAAGTAGTACAGGTATATTGGCATATGTTTTGATATATATTGGCATATATTGGAATCAATTACGACCTTCTGGTATAAAGATTACGGGGATTAATGTATTTTCAATTTATTACGTCATCTCTTATTTTGGCAAAGATTTTTGAGACTCATATTGTAATACGGGTAATCTTCTACTAACACACTAGCATATTTTCTAATCTGAGACAATATAAGTAGCACGGGGTTGCATATATTGATTCAATTCTTTTTTTTTATAAATTTGCTTACAAAAGGGGCCATGTTGTTTTATTCTTCAGATCTGCCCGTGAAGATAATTTTGCACAGTGAGAACAGATATTTTTAAACTTCTCTTTAGGAGCAATAAATTTAATATTTTAACAGAATTTGCACATGATTGCGAATTATAAGTTTCTTTATATTATATACTCCGTACGAAGAACGGGTATGCTGCTAGTATTTTATAAGATCTACGACAAATTCATTGACTTCTTATCATGAAGGGAAAAAGATTGAGCAATAAATTTCGTAACTTACAATATAACTAACTTGAAGATAACTTTTTTTAAAGGAGTTGCCCAGTATAAACACCGGGAAACCCTTGTCACTAGTTGCAATAACCTCAAAGCAAAAGTTATCAACAGACTGATCACTAGTAGCAATAAGGACACAAATTCCCCCCTGGTTTTTAAATTGTAGAAAATCAGCAAATTAACCTTCGTTGAATAATGATATTAAATTAAAAAGACATCATAATTTCCTTTATATTCTTTTAATTGTTAGTAAGTGATGGATTTAACATTTCAGTCGTTATTTTAGGATAGGAAAGAATATAAAGCTCTTCTTTATTCTTTGCTATAGAGTTGTTTTTTGACCAAGTCAATTAATGAAAACTAGATCAATAAGGAGTGTATAGGGATTTCTCGACGATTATTCCTTAAAATTATCACGTAAAACAATTCATCTAATCGCGACAACAAATTGGAGATTAAATTTTGATCAAATTTTGGCTAGACATTCACAAATGACCTGAAGAAGTGATTTGTTGAACAATTGCTTAAAAATCGAATCAGCAACTTTTGATTATTGCAGGATGAAAAACCGCTAAAACTCTTTCTTATTTTGTATTTTCAAGGTTGTTTCTAATTAATCGCCGCTGAAGGCCAGATCAGTAAGGCGGCCTAAAAATTGTTGTGCATGAGAGAACGCAAAATAAGAAAGTCCAAGTAAACTTGCGAGGTCCAATATCGATAGAAGCTTTGTCCCAGGTTAGCTCTTAAGATCGATTAATGAATACGCCAATAGTACAGAAAATTATTTTCTAATGCCCAATACGCTTGAAATGATTCCTTTTTGGTAACTAACATTTAAAGGGGTATATAGGCACTACGTCCTCATATAATGTTATGCCTTTAAAGGCTTGAAACTGAACCAAAATTTATAATAGCGTGTCGTTAGTATTACAGACAGTATTTTCCTCTCCTGTAGATGGCATGTTTGTTGTTGTTGTTGTTGCTTATCCTCTTTAACAGATCTGACATAAGTCAGATCAACTCCAGTAGGTTGTTGACCGCCAGAAAATCAATAATTAAAAGGGGGGCAGATGTCAAGTCCTCCTTGGAAAGTCCGACGCAACTCAGTATGTGCTCCGGGGAGGCCGGATGGTCACAGCATTTATTACAAGTGGGATGGATTTTTCCACCGCGTTCAAAAGAAAGACACTTAAGGTGGCCACTTTTAAGTCTAGCAAGTGCAGTCTGGGAGCCACGATCACATTTAATTTCCAGAAGAGCGCCAGGGGATGTTCCGGTGTACCATTGGTGCGCAGGTGGAGTACGCCAAATTAAATTTAATTTAGATCTTGCATTTGAATACAGTTCTTGATAAGTAAGCGAAGAACCAGTGGCCGTTTCGTCCTCACTGCCCTCTTTGGCCAATCTATCCGCAACCTCATTACCACTAATGTTTACATGTGATGGAATCCATTGGAGATGGACATTGTGGTTCTGAGAAATCTTCTTGAGCTTGAGCAGAATAAATATACTGGTTTCATCGCCTGCAGAGGACCAGCCACTCAGATGTTGAAGTGCACTGCGGCTATCCGACAATACCCAAAGTTCACCAAAATTATAATCAAGAGATATGATGGCATCAAGCCCTACATTGATCGCAATTAACTCGCTCCTGAAGACAGAACAAGTGTCCAGGTTACGTTGTTTTAGTGACGTCTCAAGATGAGGGGTTCTAATATAGATACCGCAGCCAGTACGGTTTTCTGTACGACTACCATCAGTATAGACCTGCACTGCATCTTTAGGAATGCAACTAATAACTTTTAGGGCCAGCTGCCTAAGATAGTCGTCAAGATGCGTTTGCTTGTTTGCAGTGGAATTCAAATCAAAGTGGAAGAAAACTCTTGGCATCCCCTCTGAGGGATCAATACAAGATCTTAAAGATTGAGATTCAACCTCACGAGAGATCAGGTTTTGAGTTTCCGCCAAGCTAAACGGGCTGGATTTCTTTAGTCTTTGATTGTTGTGCCAGGTGTGCAGATACAAGGAAGTACGATGTTGGGGGCCATAGCTGTAGATTTTATTAAAGTATTTTTCTAAGTTGGCTCTTCTTCTAATATGCAGTGGTTCTAAGTTTGCCTCGAACAGGGCTATATCAGAAGGGCAGCTATTTTTGAGTCCGAGAATGATTCGAGCGGCACTCAGATGTACACGTTCTAATTTCTGGAGGTTGGTTTCAGACGCACAAGAGTAAATTGGGTAGCCATATTCCAGAATAGGTCTTATAAGTGAAATATATGTGGTTCTAAGAGTGTTTGCATCAGCTCCCCAATCCCTGCCAACTAGATATTTAAGAATGTTAAGGCGCTTACGAGCTTTTGAAACTAGGTGGCTAATATGTTTGTTGCTGTTGAATTCAGGATCGAGAATAGATGGCATGTTTAATGCTGTCTATTGTTCTGCTGCACTAGCCCATCACGGTCCAGAGATTTTGGAGCAATATAACTTGGCATCCTATAGTTGCCATAAACTATATAAACGTTGCTGAAAATCAATACCCATCCGAAAGTGGATATAAAACAAATTTTTTATTTTATAACATCTGCTTATATTCTCATCTATTTTTAAATGTCTGTTGCCATCCAGAGTTTTCAAATTTCTTTAATTCCATCACCCAAATTGGGAGGGGGGGTCTCACTTTGCGGTAGAGTATCTATTTCCCCAGCCGGAAATTTCTTTTAATACCGCTGTTGCCCTTTATGCATTTTAATTATTAACACTATGTGCGAACAATGTGCGAACAATGTGCGAACAATATTTTTTCGTCTGAGATCAATGACCAAATTACAGACTAAAAAATTCAAATTCAGAAACTGATTTCAGTCAGTATGTTGTATCTTTTGTTTTTACGTCTCTAAACTAAACTGATGGGATATTCGGCAACTTTGCAAATTATTTTTCTAGTCAATTTAGTGGTACCTTGTAAATATATGAATATATATTTCCACTCAGCATGTAACATACAATTATGTAAATAATTTAATTTTTTAATTTTAAATACAGTGTAAGATATTTGAGTTTGAACATAAACCCAGTCATATTCCCATGTCATACCAGTCATTGGTTCAGAAAATTTTTGTTCTGCATTTTGGGAATATTTTCCTAGCAGACTCACGAAAACCTGCATGTCTCTGTATATACATTTACTCAATTTTTGCTAGAAATTGTCATCCTCCCATTCTGTCATTCAAATTACAACTTTAGTTGTAATTTATCTTACATACATAAAAATGGCGGCAATAAAATAGACCTGCATTTCAAGCATGTAGATAAAGGGACTGACTCCATGAAGGTCAAGTATTTATTTAACTCCATCATTACGTTTTCAAAACTTATTTTAATAAATCTCATGTTATTAAAAATAAAAGTTGCTGAAGTTCATTGTTGGGTTATAGTTTTAATAATTGTTTTATTAAGAAAAATTGTTTTATTAAGAAAATTTTTTAAAGAATCTACTGTATACCTGTTACCCGTATACTACCTGTATACCCGTTCTTTGTACAGAATATATAATGTAAAGAATCTTAAGTCACAAGTTGCAAAGAGCTTTTTATATTTGGAGTTTTTCTTTAATCCATATAAATAAAATTAAAAATATCGCTTAATAAACAAAATCTACCAACATTACAATAAAATTTAAAGTACAGAAAAATATTAGAACTATTAAAAAGTACTCACCATTTTAATACCAGAATATTCTAAACAAAGCTGTTGGTAGTAACAAATTATCTAATAGTGTCACTCAGTAAGAAACAAATAATTAAAATGTTGCTATTGCTTTCTAAAAATATATATGCAAATATATACTTTAAAAAACTCAAATGAAAAATAATAAAATTCTCATTTTTTTTAATACTGTCTGCAGATTAAAATACTTATATTTTATTTCGTTAAAACTTCGCTGGTTTTAAAAATGGAGGTATAAACAACAATCGCGTCTAATTTTTTAATTACAATTATTGCAGAGAGGCTCAAAATACGATTAGACCTAATTTTGGAAGACTCAAGTAACGATCGGGTTCCATTTATTTGGAGGCTTATATAACAATTGACTCACGCTCAAAGGGAAACACTCCAAAGAACATAAAAACAGACAGACTCCAAAAATTTAAGTGGGACCTTACCAAGGTTACTCATAAAAAAATTATGAAATTTGGTACAGCCTTTGTCCCTTGATGATAAAATGAACAGACAAACATATTTTCAATTTTATTTATATAGATTTAAAAACATAATATTACTTAATCACATGATTTTGTTAAAAAAGCAGAAATATTCTTACGCTAAAATGTAGTCGTTGTAATGAAAGAATGCTTTTATAAAATATTTGGTTTAATCGTTTCTAATACTCTTTGCTTAGATTTCGAAATTCTTAATCCATGCATATCAATTTTCCAGAGGATTAGTCGTCCGTTGATCTCCGAAACTGGAAAGTCAGAAGCTTATGACATCTTCCTGAAGGCTCATGAACTTCATGAGCGTAACGATTATGCAACATTAGTATATGAGCTATGTTTACTTAACCTCTAGGGCAGCGGCACTTATTTCAATTTTGAAGATGCCAACCATATTTTTGAAAGTTGCTCCTAAGTTTGCTATTTCTATTACAAATCGGAGATTTGTGGAAAAGGAAATGAAACATTCAATCTTGTCTCGTATATGGATACAACACAATCTTATCTTAGATCAACCAGTATTTTAGATTAATCATACAGGGTACTTCAGCATAGTTGACCTCGCTTTTTAATCTTCAGCTTTTGATTTTAGACATATGCATCCAATTTAAAATTTTGTTAAAATCAAGTGCAAAATCCTTTCATATATATTTTTTTCAGTGGATGGAGTTTCATAGAAATGAGGATCCTAAATTTTTATACGACCCTTTGAGCAAAAAAATGTTTAACTTGAAAAAGTTGGGGTATACAGTACGTAGTCTCCAGAAAGAAAACCCTGTGCAATTATCTCAATTATCTACATTATTTGGTGAGTTACTGCTTATTTAAAAAGAGACAATTTTGTCCTCTACAAATCTGGAACTAATTGCAAATAAAATTGCACAGACGCGCTTAATGAAAACTCTGGTTTCAATTTGGAGTCAGAATCTGTTGCGAATTAAAATCGTGGGAAAACACCATTCCAAGTTTTTAATATTTTCGTCTTTTGGTAATTTTCTACGTTACTTCTAATGAAAATATCTTCATGAATGTTGTTTATAATTGTACCGTCTATTTTCTTTATAATAGTTACTGTATAGCGCAAATTGAACATTTTTGTTCAATGGACCGTGCAAAATTTTAGACTCACTATTTTTATAAAAATACCTCCCACGGAAAAAAATTACACTCATGAACAATGAAAGTTGCGCACCAAGAAGAAAGCACAGGATGGACCTGAAATTTTATTAATGAAAGGATACTGATGAATGATATACATGATCACAACAGAACATGTATAGAGGGAGTTGTGGTACACACTCTGGTCATCCTCAATAGCTCGTCGCACAGCCTCGTGCTGCGATACGAACAACAATACGATCCGGCATGGTATCGAACAAACGTCTGATGTTGTCCTGCGGCAGACGAGTCCACACCTGTTAGACGTTACGGTCCAAATCCCAAAGATTGAGGCAACGAGGCAGCTGGCGTTTCAACTGGTCCCACACATGCTCGATAAGGAACAGGTTTGGGGAGCGGCCAGGCCATAGAAGTGTCTCGACATGACCCAGGCCGGCCTGGGCGACCCGAGCCGTGTGCGGCCGGGCATTATCCTGCTGGAATTGTGCACCTGGAATCCCAGCAACAAACGGGAACACATGGAGCCGTAGAATCTGATACACGTACCGCTAGCCCTTCAATGTTCCAAGTACCACTACTTGAGCGGATCGGCTGTCGTAGGCTATGGCTCACCAGCCCATCATGCCTGCAGTGGGGGCTGGTGTGGCACGCGATAACGAGGTTGGGATTGCGGCGTTGTGCAGGGGACCTCCACACCCGGATAAGCTGATCATCGGTCCCCAAAACGAAGCGGCACTCATCGCTAAACACCACACATCGCCAATCTGTGGCGTTCCACGTTGCTCTGGCCCGGCACCACTGCAGTCGGAGCCGCCGATATTTCCGTGTTAACGGCAGTACACATAAGGGACGCTGGGATTGCATATTCGCTTCCCTCAGGCATCTAGATATGGTTCGTGGGCACACAGGAGCCGCTACGTGGGCACACAGGAGCCGCTACGTGTGCCTGTATCGCGAATCGGGTCGCCGTGTTCTCTATACGTGCCTGCCGCACGATCATTCGATCCTCTTTACTCGTGGTATGCCTGGTCCTTCCAGAGCTAGTTCTCCATGTCTGGGTGGCGTCCCGTGACAGGCGTTGCCAACACCGTCAAACGGTATAGTCCGAACGATCCATATGACCGGCTATTCGGCTCACTGACCACCCTGCAGTTTTCAGCCCAATGATCAGGCCTCTCTCGAAGTCCGTCAGTTGCGTATATCGACATTTGTAGCATCTACCCACCATTATTTTCACTCCGTACTCGTGCTTGCGTCGGCCAAAGCTTATCGCACTGATGGGACGTCGACTACACGCCGGTTTATAAGGCCGCTGCCTCATGCTTGCAGTTCCACTCACGGGTGTACGGTCATGCGCAATCACACCAGACTGGGATCATTTGCACACCAGCCCGCCTTCTAGCTATTTACATCATTTCGCGGTTGTACCATATTTTCTTCTTGGTGCTCAACTTTCATTGACCGTAAGTATATGTAAAAGAATTTCACATTTAATTTTAACAAACTTTCAAATTGGAAGTATGTGTTTCAAATCAATTGCCGAAGTTCGAAAAGTAAAGTCCTTATACTGAAACTCACCGTACACGATTTATTCTTTCTATACGAATTTTATATCTGAATTAAATATCTTATGCAATTTAAGTGAATACGTCATATGAAATAGTACTAAGTATGCTAGAGCATTTACTTATCAAAGAAAAACTTTCAATTTTGTCGGTTCTAAAACTGTTTACTGGGATTTACGAACGTTTATGTAATACGAATCAGTTTTCCTGATGATCAGTCGTCCATCGCTCCTGAACGGTAGAAAGTCAGCCGCTTCTAACATCACTCAGTAGGCACAGGAATTTCGCAAGTGTGACGATAATGCGACAATAGTAGATGAACGACCTTTCCTTAACCTTTCCAGCTACGAATCCTATTCTGATTTTGTGGATGTCAACCATCTATTTCAAAGTCGCGCCCAAATATTTCAGATTTCTATCTAGATAATTTCCTACGATCCGTGAAGAACGATAAAAGCAATTTCAACACTTGAAATGTATGCTGTCACTTGCTATCTTATTAAAGGACTTCCAGTTTCTTAATTCATCTTTTATATAGGGAAATGATCAAAAGGGTGATAAAGCTTGTGAAATGCTCCACTAACTTATGTTAGCACGCGACAATCCAACAAGTGTTCGTTGCAGAATATATAATGAGGAAAAGCACATTGAGCATTTATCTACGGAAATCAGTTGTATGTGCTGAAAGAATACTAAAATCTAATTATGGCTAACTACAAAGTGATAACTATCTATTGTTGCTTTTATAAATCAAATCTTCATTTTACCAGCAGAAAATATATTCAGATGTGAATTACATAAGAATATTGATTATTATAAACTAATTTTTATCGAATGCTTAGAAAAAGGTCTTTTAATGTTTAGAAGTGAAGTATAGCCCAAAACAAGTAAGTGTGCTGCCTTGTTGTACCCATAACTTCCTTCGCGTTTTAGTATCTATAAAAACTGCAAACATGGGTTTTTTTACCCTCAATTTAAATGTGATACATTCACGTTACACGAAATCTAACTTCAGTATCCGCAGTCAGATGCTAGTTTAAAATAATAAAAATTTATATATTTTCATAATATCCACCTTATTGTACATACTCGTTACTCTCCGTTAAGGAGAAGTGTATATAAAAGAATATGTCTGATAAGCAGTGAGGTGTGTTAAAATGGTGTCCGTATGCACGTCTTGTCCACCTCATTTCCACTTCGTTTCAACTTCGTGTTCATTACACTCAGATGCTGAGTTGAGTAGTTTTGGATATATTACTATAAAATGTAAAATATTCATGTTTGTTCTGCTCATGACATGGGCAAAAATGTAAAGAAATTTCCACATTGTGTGCATACTGTTGTAGGAGTCAATATTTGTACAAAATTTAATTTCAATGGGTTGAGTAGTTTTGCAGAAAAACTAGTTACACAAGTTCAAATTCTACATAATACGAATGACATAATACTACATAATATGTATGACATTTAAAAAATTCTCGACACTGTTCAAGTGCAAATAACAGGCTATATTTTAACTAAATTTGAGTTTAATCAGTTGAGTACTTTCAAAGATTTGCATTATAGCAAATTATGCATTTGTTTTGTGTATCAATTTCGTGTAATATTTTAAATTTTTTATAAATTTGATTTCATTCAGTTGACTAGTTTCGGCGAAAATATAGTTGCTTCAATTTTGTACATACAGACATCTGTTGTTCGACATACTATATACCAACCGACAGCATGACGACTGTGAGACTCACGGAGTTCGAAAATGTAGTGTTTGGTAAAAAGCACCTTTGAAAACTTACAGATATTCAATTGGACCGAAAAGTATTTTCAACTCAAGAAATGCTTTCCTAGATCAAGGAAAATAATGTCCAATTTATTGAGCATGTGTTAGACTCAGACAAGTAATTCTTTATTACAGGGTTGAAGATACTTTTGATTAACTTATAATATATATATTTATACAGAAAATATGACCAAACATGCCTTGCCACTACGGAGGGCATTCAAAGTATAAGAATTGATCCTGCCGGGCCCAAACCAGGGACCCGGTGCTTACAAGAAAGACATTATAGGGTTAGAGCAAAAGCTAGCTTCAACTCCGAGCTTATAATTCGGGTATCCTAGCATCTTCGATCGATGTCTTTGCCAGGAGCAGAGTCGGCTGCTGCCACCAACTCCAGCCCCTGATGTGAAGCCCCGGTCGAATTCCGGCGAGGAGGGGGCCACCCAGAAAACCCCCGCGTGTCCCCATCCGAAACTCAGTCCAGGGGCTGAATGGCCGGGAGACGTGTCGAATCTCAGGCGTGACGTCAGTCGTGGTCAACCAGGAAGGGAGTGGTAGCGTCTCTGGCTCCTCGTGGTGCTGCCATCTCGTGTTGAGAGGTGAGATCGTTGGAGAGAGAAGGTTCGTGCTCGTACGTCCATGGTCATCATTGTAGGAATTGATGTTGCCAGGCCCGAACCAGGGACCTGGTGCTCACAAGACCGACATTATAAGGTTAGAGCAAAAGCTAGCTTCAACTCCGAACTCATAATTCGGGTATCCTAGCATCTTCGATCGATGTCTTTGGCAGGAGCAAAGTCGGCTGCTGCCACACTGGTCAACCAGGAAGGGAGTGGTAGAGCCTCTGGCTCCGTGTGGTGCTGTCATCTCGTGTTGAGAGGTGAGATCGTTGGAGAGAGAAGGTTCGTGCTCATACGTCCATGGTCATCAATGTAGGAATTGATCCTGCCGGGCCTGAACCAGGGACCCGGTGCTTACAAGACCGACATTATAAAGGTAGAGCAAAAGCTAACTTCAACTCCGAACTTATAATTTGGGTATTCTAGCATCTTTGATCTACGCCTTTGGCAAGAGCATAGTCGACTGCTGCCTCGAAAGGATAACAAAGATCGTCTGTGATTAAGAAAACTACGAAATTATACAGCCTTTAACTTATGTGTGATTTGAAACCTGAAAAATACTAAGTTCTTATGTGGAAACGCCGTATTTATATATCCGTCTATAATCGCTGGTCCTAGAATAGAATATTATAATAATAGTAGTATAATTTTCTGTATGACGTTAAAAAATTTGAATAAATACTGAATAAGAGATATATCGAACTCAAAAGTTACAAAAACGGATAGTACATCGATTTAAAAAATAGTTTTAGTCGTGGTTGTGCTTTTATTACAATCATATATATCATAACCCTCTTATCTCATATCTTGTCTCATTTCAGCAGATGGCCATCGGGTACGTGTGTGGCGGCGCCAGGGCCAGCGGTCCCAATCAGCCTTTGTTTTACACAGACACACAGCCATTACCCCTGGTGTGATGGTGTGGGGTGCTATCTCTTACGATAGCAGGCCGCCCCTAGTTATCCTGCGTACAACTTTAACAGCTCAGTGATATGTTGATGAAATCCTGCGGCCGTTTGCGTTACCCTTCATGTCACGTGATTCTGGGGCCATTTTCCAACAGGATAATGCCACGCCACATACGGCTCGCATATCTGTGGACTGTCTCCGTGCTGTTGATACTGTTTCTTGGCCAGCCAGGTCACCAAACCTTTCGCCAATCGAGCATGTATGGGACATGCTAGGCCGCCAGATTCGGGCACCCCGAAATGTAGGAGATCTGGAGCAACAAGTGAGGAATGTCTGGCAGAATGTATCGCAGGATGACATTAGGAAATTTTATCACACCTTACCTAGACTATACAATCATTCATTGCAGCCCAGGGAGGGTTCACCAATTACTGATTTGAAAATTCAATGTGCAATTGCGAACCGTTTATGGGTCCTGCGGCCTTGATTTTGTAATCATTTCATTACCTGTGTATGAACTGTATGCATATTTAATTTCAATAAAAACAGTCACTCTCTTCATAGTGCTTCGTTTTTTTTGTAAAATAGCGTGTGTGCGTATATATATATATATATATATATATACAGGGTGTCACAAAAACATTGACCTCGGCTTTTATTCTTTAAATATTGATCTTAGATATATATAAAAAATTACGAAGTTGAGTAAAAAAAGGTACAGAATTTTATGAAATCGATTAAAATTTTCAAGGGATTTAAATTTTAAGAAATACAAAATTTAAATTTCTATACGGCCCACGTACAAAAACATTCCCAATGAGTAAAATGCCTCATACACTAATAAGGTGATGTACAAAATTTCAGCATTTTATCATAAAAAGTCTCAGAGATATGAAAAGATAAAATGCTGACTTAAACCACTTTTCGATGCATCGACATGGGTTCTCAGAGGGGAAAAATCATGTCGGCAGATCGCGTTTCAGGGGCCATCCACAAATTACGAAGGAAAACAGAGATTACATAAATAAATAATAACTTTGCTATTTATTGGTACAAAAGTATCTA
The DNA here is from genome assembly GCA_951213105.1 of Amaurobius ferox. NCBI lineage: Eukaryota > Metazoa > Arthropoda > Arachnida > Araneae > Amaurobiidae > Amaurobius > Amaurobius ferox. The sequence continues at coordinate 166,587,232 of OX578133.1, forward strand.
ACACTGTGTAGAAATAATAACTTTACACAAAGATTACAAAGCTTGTTCAACATGTTTTCCATCCATGCCAATGATCCATTGAGGCAGATATTATTTGCCTATGATGCATTTCTGCGTTGCGTCATTTGCACTCTTCTGGTAAACATTTACATTTTAATTTGTGATTAATCTCTCACCAACTTTGTTTAAACATATCTCTGAGACTTTTTATGATAAAATGCTGAAATTTTGTGCATCACCTTATTAGTGTATGGGGCACATTTTACTCATTGGAAACATTTTTGTACGGGGGCCGTATAAAAATTTAAATTTTGTATTTCTGCATATTTAATCCCCTGAAAATTTTTATCGATTTCATAAAACTCTGTACCTTTTTCTACGCAACTTTGTAATTTATTATATATGTCTAAGATGAATATTCAAGGAATAAAAGCCGAGGTCAATGTTTTTGGGACACCCTGTATATATATATATTGATGAAATTCACTGAAACATATTTTAACAGAATGTTAAACTTATTTTTGTTCCTCGTTATAGTTTTCCGCTACACAATGATATAAGAACTTTTAAAATCCTTTTATTTGTTTTAATGTATCTTAAGAAAATGTCATGTAAATTTTAAGATAAATATACTCTAACCATTTGATTACCCTGTGGTTTAAAATTGGTAGTGTATGCCCTTCGAAAATCCGTGGAATTCAAAATGCGTGCAGGTATAAGCAATCAGTTAGTGCTGCAGGCAGTTGGATGCATCACTTACCATCACAAAGAACTACGTATCGTAACAGTGATTTAAAAGAAACTGTATGCCGTGAAGCCAAATACCATTTAATCGTGTCAAATTCTTCCGGATCCAAAAACCAAGTTCACAGTGTGGTGGTGAGAGAACTCACTGTGGTGATGGGTTTCTTATTCATGGTTTCTTATTCAGGGATGAATGCTTCAAATGCATTAGCTATACACGTAGAAAGAATAATATTTGAAAGGGAATAAAATTGAGCAATCTCACAATTCTCAAGCTCATAAGATAGCCCTGTATATGCAGTGTTTTTCAAAAAGGTGATTTATTTCTTTAGATATTAAAGAGTTTTCAGCAAAAATAAAGATATCTGTAATTTCCCTAAACAGCCTTAAAATATACATATTTGTCCTAGAAAATATCGATATTAAGTCTGTAACAGATAATGTAAAATGGCTCATTGACAATGTAAAGTGACCCACGTCGGTAAATTCATCTTTTTAATATCTTTATGAATTTCTGTTTAAAGAATTTGAACATTTTTTTTATTTTAACTAATGAGGTCATAAATAACATTCTACAAATTGGAATTTTTAATTTACGAGGCACGTGTAGAATTCTTAGATTTTGAACTTTTCCATAAATATCACCACAGAGTTGAGGCTGTTTTTATTAATTTTAGCACCCTATATTATGAAAATGTATAATTAAAAGTTCATTTCAAGGATCAATATTTAAGAAAATAAACCGCAAAAACACATTTTTGAAGCACCCTGTTACACAAGATTGCTAGGAAAGTACTACTTATGCACCCCAATAACTTTGTAACAAAAAGTCCATAAATGTACACATTAGGTCTACCAAAAGTAAAGTGGCAATGGGCGATAGAGTAAAAGTGATTGCAATGCCCCTGCGGAGAATTTAAAATGTGAAGATTTCAAACTCAGCAACAAAGCGAGACAGTCGAATCAATTCAACCACAAAGTTGTAGAACATTGTAAAAATTAGGCATCGACCATAAAACTGTTACAGAAGGCATTTATTTGGCATAATATAGTTATTGACGAATTGCTGTCACACTCAGGAATGCTAAAACAAACAGCACCTAGATGTGCATGAATCTGTCAGCTTATTTAAAATTTCCTCCGTCGGCGACAATAAATATTGAGAATTCGAGAAAGAATATTGCTGAATATTTTGATAAGCATTGCAGGGATCACAAGCCCTACAAGCACTGGTGATACTATTAACAGGTATCTATTGTCTTCCATGTATGCTTTTCGTGCGTTCCTGAAATTAAATTCGATAATGCTCTACAACTTTCACATTTTTTTAAGTCTCTCTCGCCTTCTTGCTGAGTTCAATATTCTAACTTTTTTAATTCTCTTCTAGGCGCGCTTCAATCACTTTTATTCGATCGGGCACCGTCACTTTACTTTTGATAGATCTAATGTGCATACTCATTTTCCTTATAAAATTATTGGGTCCTGGAGAGGACTTCCCTAGAAACTCTGTATATTTCTTATATACCAGACTGATTAATAAATACCCATTCTTTTCATATTAAATGTTAAGAAAAATGTTCAAGTTAAAAAAATACAATATATCAACAATACACTACCAAGCATGCATGCATAACTTTAACCACTTATTTTTTTCAAAACATTGATTTTTGAACTTACGCCCATGATATTTCAAGAACCGTTTGATGAATTCTTATGAAATTTTGTATGTTAGTAATAACATCATTGTCCAAGACGTATACTAGATTTATATGTGTAACTTATAAAATAGAAATTTTGGAAGTAAAAAAGTTGTTAAAATTTTGGAAAAAATTAAATTAAAAAAATATATTATTTTACCACATTAAAAATTAAAATAATTAAATAATCCTAATATGCAAGTATATTATGAATGCTGTTTTCAATAAAACCCCTAACTAGGGTAAATAATAAGATGATATCCATAAAAATTTAAGATATCATGCGCGGAACACATTATTTTATTGACAAAAAACAATATGTAAATTATAATTATTGTTTACATAATATTTCTCATTTCTTCGTTACTTTTTATTCCTATTTTAAAAAAAGAATATTATTTTATTATTTTTATCTACCCTAAAATTTTCATTTCAATAACTTCAATAAAAAAATTTTTAAAAATTTTAAACATCTGATGATTTTATCGACATTTTGCATTTTAAGAATAGACAGTCCCCTTAAGACAAAAATACATTAAACACGTTAGGCAGTTAAGTATAGTAATATACCACTGTTTGCTATAAAAGTTATGTTTTTCATTCATACCTACAAGGGAAAAAAATATCGTTCACATTTTCAAACGAAATTTATTGTACCATAAATACTCTTAACCCGTTATGAAATATTTCCAATTAAACCGCTATAACAAAAACAAGACAGATAGTAAACGATTCCCAATCTTTAATACTCTTAAGAGATCATAAACAAGCACTTCCACTAAAAGAACAAAACATCGAAGAAAATAAAATCCATCTGAAGTATTGTGTAAAGATAATTCAAGCGAATACTCTTGAACGCGTTTAAGTGTAGATGGAGTCTTCAGAAAAAGAAAAGAAAAAAAGAATCCAAAGAACTGCCCTATTCAGCTAGGGGCTTCCAACCTTGAATTCCATCTCGGCTAACAAAATATAAAAATCATGATATTAGTATTCCAGAGAGTATACTGCGCAACTTGTAGCGCAACAAACGTGCTTCGTGGAGTGCCGTCTGGTCAGCTTTTGCGGGTCAGTCAGTCGTTATAGGGCCGGAGGCTCCATGATGTCATTTTTCTAAAGTCAGGCATGCCAGTCCACTGCTGTTGTTTATAAATAAAGAAAAACTTCGCCCGATAAAGTACCGTGGTATTTTTTTCAAACAGGTTTTGGTTCCTTCGAAAATATCCCTCGGGTTTCCTTCTTTAGTAGGTTAGATATTTACAATGGAAAGGTTTATCACTATTTTATGGGTTCCAATGAGGAGGAAATCTGACCGATACTAGACTCCTATAGCTGCAGTGTAAAATAGATATTTTAATCTTACAAAATATATAATTCTTTTTCTCCGTGGATAACTCGAATATACTACCAGTCAATTATTTAATAAAGTCAAGTAAAGATGAAATTTAATTTATATGAGTCACAACTACATCGAACCAGGCCAAAATACGTAAGAACCGCTTATACACGGTGTCAAGGAAAGTCATGGACCATGCTAATAACTCGAGAAATATTAGGGTTACAATATATTTTTCATGCAGGTGTATAGGAAAACCCAATAGCTCTACGCGATGAGACAACTTTAAGGGGATTGACTTCCATTTTAAGGGATCTCGTTTTCTGTTAAAGATAGGGGGGGGGGGGGACTTATAGAGCGTTACTAGTACTACTCAACGTTAGAGAGTACTAAGCAATTTTGTCTCTCCACAAAAGATGGAAAGGAACCCTGCAAACAAGTTTATACAATATAACCCTCTCCCTCCTAAATCAAACATTTAGACAATGCAACAGAATAAAATTCATTTTATTCTACATGAAACTCAAAATGTTCCCCTTCAGAAACGATTTATGCTTGCACATGTGTAATAGGATGTATTTACGTTCACACTGCTGCATGCAGATTAATGAAATTGTATATTTTAAAATAGTTATTCAGATAGTTATTTATATATACACAGAGATTAGTTTATATATATATACAGAGTTACTAAAAAGTTCATAATCACCCCAATAACTTTGGAAGGTAGGGTCCATCAGTGTTAGGTCTACCTATGGCAAAATGACCATGATTGATCGAATAAAAGGGATTACAGCGTTCCTAGCGAAGAATTTAACGAGAAAGATCAATCATGCTTAAAGCATTGATTATGAAACACTTTCCAACTTCAATACAATTTTATTTAAACATCTCTAAAATGCAATACATTCCTCGGTAATAGTTTAAAACTTATCACAATACTACATTAATTTATTATATTAGAAAACTTAAACCTTCATCGAAAAAAAATGAACTTCATTCAAATGACGGCATTGAAATATAAATTGCCTGGCTTAAACATCTCCAAAATGCGATACATTCCTCGGTAATATTTTTACAATTATCATAATATTACGATAATTTATTATATTTGAAAACTTCATCGAAAACAACTGAAATTCATTCAAATGACGTCATAGAAAAAATAACACACCTGGCTCTCTCTATAAAAGCAGCATTTCATTCGTAAATATATTCAAATTCATTTCATTCATCACAACACTATAATAATTTATTTTAATTAAAAATTAAGACCATGGAGCTACAAGTAATTAAACTCTATGCTTAAAACTTCATCGAAAAAAATCGTCCATCTCTTTGTAAAATCAATGAATATTTCATTCATATCAGCTATGCATCCATAAGTTAAATAATTTTGCATTAAAGAAATACAGCAATTCTTAATACAACTCATTCTACATATTTTGCTGTTTACATTTTACATAAGTGAAAAATAGGCTTCGTTGTAAAAATAATCAAATTTGGATGCTCATTTAAACTCAAATATATTGTAATTACATTGTTTCAGTATGTAGATGAACAGAATTTAAGCAAAAATAAAGCTGTTTTAAGACGGATACAACACTCAATATGAATTTAAAAAAATTTAAAAAATCACAATTTTGAGACAAGATGGATACCATATTTCATTTTGAAGTGGGTCACGTGATTTTTTCATATCATGGTCACGTGATCGCTTCATATAAGAGGTGTAATTATTATTTTAATTTTTATTTAAAAACTACCGAATATATTTTGCTGAATTTTTTTTATATAATTTATGGAACAATTTGAATATGACCTAAAATTTTCGAAGCAATTTGTGAATTTTAAATCCGCTTAAAAAATGTATTAAAAATTAGGTTCCATAGGGTTCAATGCATTTCATTGTTTCAACCCGGGTTCAATCCAAAACTATTTAGGTGATATTATTCATTTATATTCCCATAGGTCCTACAGACCGTCTGAACAATATACTAAAATTTTATTTTGATTAAGCCATTTTTACGGCAGTTATCGTGCTAACGGACAGACAGACAGACAGACAGAATGAACAAAGTCATAAACACTTTTCAACTTTGTTGTAAAGTGTTAAAAAGTTAGACTAAAGATCTCAACAAACAAAGGGGAGATAGACTAAATGCCTATTACAAAGTTGTAGAGCATTATCCAATAAGTAGGATCGACAATAAAGCAATTACAGAAGTAATTTATTTTGCACAATAAGTTTATTGGCGAATTAGTGTTATATTCAAGAATAATGCAATAAACAACATTTGCAGGAACAGAAATCTAGTGCCTGTTCAAACTGCCCATCATCAGAAACAATACACATTTGAATTCCAAAAAGAATACTACCGATAAACATAGCAGGTGATAGATGCCTTGATAATACAACTATTTGACAGATATTTATTGCCTTCCGTATGCGCGTTTCGCTCGTTCTTAATATCGATTCTTAATAGTTATATAACAATTTACATTAGAGCATTGTCCAATAAGTAGGATCGACAATAAAATAGTTACAGAAGCCATTTATTTTGCACAATAAGTTTATTGGCGAATTAGTGTTATATTCAAGAATAATGCAAAAAACAACATTTGCAGGAACAGAAATCTAGTGCCTGTTCGAACTGCCCATCGTCAGAAACAATGCACATTTGAATTCCAAAAAGAATACTACCGATAAACATAGCAGGTATCACTGTGATAGATGCCTTGATAATACAACTATTTGACAGGTATTTATTGCCTTCCGTATGCGCGTTTCGCTCGTTCTTGATATCGATTCTTAATAGTTATATAACAATTTACATTAGAGCATTGTCCAATAAGTAGGATCGACAATAAAATAGTTACAGAAGCCATTTATTTTGCACAATAAGTTTATTGGCGAATTAGTGTTATATTCAAGAATAATGCGAAAAACAACATTTGCAGGAACAGAAATCTAGTGCCTGTTCAAACTGCCCATCGTCAGAAACAATGCACATTTGAATTCCAAAAAGAATACTACCGATAAACGTAGCAGGTGATAGATGCCTTGATAATACAACTATTTGACAGGTATTTATTGTCTTCCGTATGCGCGTTTCGCTCGTTCTTGATATCGATTCTTAATAGTTATATAATAATTTACATTAGAGCATTGTCCAATAAGTAGGATCGACAATAAAATAGTTACAGAAGCCATTTATTTGGCACAATAAGTTTATTGGCGAATTAGTGTTATGTTCAAGAATAATGCAAAAAACAATATTTGCAGGAACAGAAATCTAGTGCCTGTTCAAACGGCCCATCGTCAGAAACAATGCGCGACAACTTTGTAGTTTATGTTTTTTTGTCTATCGCCTTTTGTTGCCGAGTGCGCAATCCTAACTTTTTAACACTTTACAACAAAGTTGAAAAGTGTTTATGACTTTGTTCATTCTGTCTGTCTGTCTGTCTGTCTGTCTGTCTGTCTGTCCGTTAGCACGATAACTGCCGTAAAAATGAGTTTATCAAAATGAAATTTTAGTATGTTGTTCAGACGGTCTGTAGGACCTATGGGAATATAAATAAATAATATCACCCAATTAGTTTTTTATTGAACCCGGGTTGAAAAAATGAAATACATTGAACCCTATGGGACCTAATTTTTCAAACATTTTTTAAGTAAATTTAAAATTCACGAATTGCTTCGAAATTTTTAGGAAATATTCACATTATCCCATAGAATATATAAAAAAAATTCAGTAAAATATGTTAAGTAGTTTTTTAATTAAAAAAATTATTTAATATAGGGAAAAAAACAAATTCAATTAAATTCTGACTTTGGGATATCTTCCAGAAAGAAAAGACAGAGATATTATATAATAAATATCTCTCCATTTGTTTAAACGTTTTGCATATGGGAGTGGCTTCATATTTTAAGATAAATTTGGTAGATAACAATTTTTCATTTTTTTTAAATTTTATATAACTCTTCATGATAAATTTAATTGATGGCATTTTAAATGCACTTTCCTACGTCCTAGAGAGTTAAAATTTGGTACACAGCTTAAATTTGTTGAACATTTTATTCGACAAAAATTTGATGGATCTTTAAATATAGATTATACATTTTTTCGAAATGGCCTGAAAATAATCCCCGTTCACTTCTATAAATCATTGGTGTAATATTGTTAAAAATTCTGATGTGGACAGCACATGTCTTTCTCTGCAGACTCATATTCGTTCTCTTTATTTATTCAATGATAATTTGAGTTTATCTGCACAACATAAGTATTTTAAATGACATTGAATTTACACGTTAAACTTAAATTTGGTTCTCATTTGATAGCTGGACTTATTGTCAAAGGTGGCGTAGCGAAAACGCGAAAAAACTAGAATATCTCAAGAACGGCTAGTCCTAGAGTAATGGGGTTAGTCTTATTCTTTTTGTTGTCAAAAATCACATATAAAATAAGAATTTAATTGATATAATTGAGCACACGTAGTCTTTTATTTTTATATATAACGATTTTTGCTGGCCATTTCGCAAAAATAGCCCGTTCCTTTTTCCCGAATCGTAGTAGAATAACCTACAAATGATTTATATACAAAATTTTGTTAAATTTGGTATATAAATCACTTGTAGGTTATTGAAATATTATACTCCAAATTTTGTTAAATTTGGTTCATTAGTTTTTAGCTAGAGTGGATAAAGGCAATTTCTGCGGCCATTTCGCAAAGAAGGCAGATTCTTTTATTACGAATCGTACTATAATCTAATGAACATCAGGATTTCCCACAAAAAACATACCTACCAAATTGTATGAAATTCGGTCCATTAGTTTTTCAATTAGAGTGGATGTAATATCCACACAGACACACAGAAACATACACAGATACACCCTTACACACACAGACGTCTTCCTAAAAGTAGTTTTTTCGTGTTCTAGAAGTCCCAAAACGTGTAGATACTTTGAAAATTCGAGTTCCGATCTTCGGCACGATTCCAATACTTTGAGTACATACACATACACATATATATTATCTGTGTATTATCTGTGTATCTAAATTCCGTGCCTATGCAATTACAATAGTTGTGATTTTAAATGATCCCTAAACTTTTATTATTTCTTCAAGGAAGCCTAATTTTAACATATGCAGAATGCAAATATCTCAAGCGATTGTAAGATGAATTACATAAGAATTGCTGAATTTTTTTCACACAAAATTATTTAGCTCTGGAGTCTGGAATACAAGTTATATGAATGAAATATTCATTGATTTTGCATAAAGAATCAGATGATTTATATTTCGATACAGTTTTAAATATTTATGTATAATAAATTACTGTAGTACTGTGATAATGTAAAAGATATTACCACTGAATGAATCACATTTTAGAAATTTTTAAATGAAATTACATTTCCGTTGGAAAGTGTTTCATAATCAATGCTTATGCATGATTGATTTTTCTTGTTACTTATACTACAATACATGGTAATGTATAGAGAAATTATTGGCGTTTCAAGTACTCTAGAACCAGAAAAAACAAATTTTTATGTGAGTTCTGTGTGTGTGTCTGTGTGTCAGTCTGTATGTCTGTGTGTCAGTCTGTATGTCTTTGCGTCAGTCTCTACGTCTGTGTGTCAGTCTGCGTGTATGCCTGTGTGTCAGTCAGCGTGTCTGTTTGTCTTCCCCACTAGGGAGTGAAGCTGTATATCGGAAGGGCACTGACTTCTATAGCCTCAGACCCACCTCACTTAAGTGGGACAATTATCTGTGAGGTGACCCTGGTGGCTGCCAGTAATCACGATGCAGACTTTCCCAGGTGGCGGAGAGGAACTGTGTCTTTGTTACCTGTTTCCAGACCCGTCGGCGACTGGGTTTGAGACTCGGCGGAAACATCCTCGGACCTCGTCCGGTGAATGGTTTCGCTGACCTAGCTCCCCTGGTAGTGGTCTTAGTTGTTAATTGATAGATCCCTCGCTTCCCTCCCCAGTAGTCAACATAAAACAATAGGAGGGTTATTTGAACCTGTCTGTCTATGCAATGAATGTATCCACTCTAGTTTAAAAAATAATTGACCAAATTTCACAAAATTTGATAGATAAGTCAATCGTGGATTACCCTGGTGCTGATTAGATTCTGGTACGGTTCAGAGAAAAAGAACCTGCCTTTGTTTGTGAAACCGTCAAAATCCAAACTAAGAGACTACATATTCTCAAATGTATCATTTAAAGAGTTTGAATCTGTAGTGAAAGTCATGTGCTGCCCACATCAGACTTTTAAATTCTCTACTAGGGTCACTTCAATCATTTTAATTCGATCGGGTATGATCTTTTTAAACCTAACGTGTACATACATTCATGGACCTTTTTCACAAAGATATTGGTACACTTAAAGAGTTTCTATGAACCCTGTATAACTATGTCAAAATCATTTAGGAAATGTTTCCTCAACATCTGATTTACTCTGACCTTGGTGGTCTAGGAGTTTAAAAGCCTTATTTTTACATTGACTACGGATGAAATAGTCTTATAAATACTGCGTTTTTTTTTTTTTAGTATTTTGATCCAGCCCTAATATTAGCATTTTGCTTCTGATAAGAAAGAAAATAATAGCAGCGCATTCAATCATCCAGTTCACGAATGACTGATCATACATTCCCCATTCCACTCTAGAAGCCAACATAAAAACACTAATGGCCTGCAGATTGTAAAGCAACAAACCAATGTATAAAAGAACAGTTGATATTGCTCTTCCAACAATCAATTTATTTGTTATCCAAATTCCAGTGGTATCTCCTTTGAAATCGCATTTTAGCAACGTGACCTGCGGAAAGGAGTCAAATGCTGAACGACTACACCAGTTTATCTGCTACCAAATTAGGGATGAAAGGTTACAAGAGTTTAGAAATGAAGGAATGTAAAAGCAGCTATTCAAGGTAAACTCATAACAAAAGCGTACAATTATTGTATTGTTTTCTGCTCTGCAAGTATTATGTGCTATTAAAATTTGCAAAATTAAGTATATATGTTATCCAGTTCTAAACGGCACTTTGGGGAGGCATAAGGTTGCAACTTTGATCTAGATTAGCGTTTCTCAAATTGGGGCAGGCGTTCTCCCAGAGGCGCACGAAGGGATCATTGGGGATGGAGGGAGGGAGGGGGGGAGGGTACGTGGAAAATTTTGGATAATTCCGGACGCGAAAAAAATTGTGTATTTACTATATAGCCTATTAAAGGAGGGGAATCAAACACCCATTAAAAAGTTGCTGCCTAATTTTCTTTTATTGCAGCTTACGTTTAGTTTTCTTTAACAATGTATAGGGCTTAGTGACGAAATGTGTCGCTTAATTGCAATTTAGTCCAGTTAGGTTCTGCCTCGTGGCCGATTTAAGTCTTTTATGCCCCCGGTGGGTCGTGGGAAGAGTCTTTGGGAGGGTTCTAAGAAACTTACATCTCTCCTTTTTTGTTCACTCCGGGAGAAAATTTGAAAATCCGGTTCCATAAGTTTCGGTCCTTTGATCGATGCTATAAGTGTGCAAAGTTTCAACCTTCTGAGACACCAGGGGACTTGAGGGTCTCAAAAGATATTTAAAACTATAATCTCCGCCCTAAAAAGAGGAATGAAAATCCAACTACAGAAGGTTCTTTCAGATGGTCGATACTATAAATGCGCTAAGATTCAGCCGTTACCAAAGGGCTTCTGGATGGTCTGAAAATATTTTTGACACCCATCCATTTTCTTTGTCCCCGGAGAAGGAGGCAAATAAAAAATTCGGCTCAATTAGATTCTGTACCGTAATGAAAGTGTACCTGAATAAAGATTCAGGCTTCAGGTTCAACAGAGGGGAATTTGAAAGGTATGGAAAGACCTTCGAGGAGTAATCAAGTAAAGAAAGCCTCGGCAACCCTAACGAAAGAGCGAAACCGTTGTCATGTGACTTCAGGGACTCTCTTCCCGTCCAGAGCGTCCTGTTTCCCCTGTAGTTCAATGGGAGAAGGTGAATGGTAAAGCGTCCTTCAAAGAAAAAATATATATTTTTAATTATTTCTGCTCCCCTTTAGCTTTGGAGGATAAAAAAAATATAGGAGATATTGCTGAGCTTCGTGAAGAATTTACTCCATCAATGTACTTATAAAAAAAATATTCATTAAAACATCTCAAATTGCGTGTTACTACATTTTGGCGATATTTGGCGGTTTTGGAAAAACGAGACTGCGCGCGCTTTGGTTGCATGCAAGAAATAGTTTGTGCTTCCTAAGATATAATTTTGAGATTGCAATCCGGGGAACTTTTTACATCCCGGAATATCAGAAATTATTTTTTTTTAATTTCGGTATCCCGCGGGTTTAAAAATATCCTTTTACTTCATTTTATACATAAAGAAGATATATTTTAATTATCTTACGTTCTGATTTATTTGTCTATAAATTTTACGTGTAAGTGAACAATAATAGCATGGTGAGATTTTTTTATAACAAACTTTTAGTATAACGGAATTTTGAATATAATGAGAACATTTTTATAATAAAACAATACCTTTAAGTACTTTTTCTCACTGATAATAAACACTGATATACTACTTATAAAGATCATTAGATAATAGTTAACCGTCTGAAATAATACACCTTTAATTCGGCAATACAATATATTAAAAAAATCTAGTACAATAAATGTACATATGTACTTTGACATATGTACTGAAAAATGTAACTGATTGATATCGAACAAATTGCATATAAAATTTATAAATAAAAGCATCCTAAGTTAATAACTGCATTGCATTTGGCGTACTGTATAAATTTTATTATAAAAGAAGTTGGCATGCAGTACGTCGCTGACTTCCCTCGCATTCTGGCGCTTCTATGGAAACAAATAATAGTTTTAAAATTATAGTTTAGGCATATCGCGTTGCCGTTAAAGTCATAAAATAACTCATATCAAGTTATTTTGATATGTTTTTATTTGGTCTGAATAGAAAATAGAAAGCAAATTAGTGGTAGGAAAAGTATGTTTTAAGACCTCATTAACACAAAAACACTCTCCGCAAGATGTTTGTGTTGTGTGCATATATGTATGTGTGTGTGTGTGTTCATATATGTATATGTGATTGTGTGTGTGCTTATATGTATGTGTTCTTGTGTGTGTGCGTATATGTGTATGTGTTCTTTTGTGTATGCGTATATGCAAATGAGTTTGTTTGTGTGAGTACGCATTTGCATATGTATTTGCATGTAAAGTTTTGGTAAGATAACTTATGAATGAATTACGTACCGCCATGATATTTCATATGTGGATACATTATGTTAAATAATTGAAGGAGTTGGTATTTGTTTCATATAAATTTCAAGATTAAGACACAAAATATTAGAAGTTTTGAATATTTGTAGCATTATTTATTTTGGTATGCCATGGTGTGACAGTTGAGTTTAAGCGGGAAAATGATTGTTTGAACTATGGTTGAAATAATGGTATTTCTGGTAATTGGTAACTAAAGGCATAAGTTAAAAATCTGATGTGGGCAGCACATGACTTTCCTTATATAATGCAATGAATTTACTACTTTTACAGTGAAAACAAATAGGTTATTCTTATAGTAGATACTTATATTCTTTCCAAGATATTGAATTTTCGTCAATTAGTCGTCATTTTCGTCATTTTCATTGATATAGCGTCTTTTTTATACATTTGGCGAGATTTTCATTAATTTAGCGACATTTAAGAAAGTCGCCAAATTGGCGACATTCCACCAAATTCGTCGCCAAAATCACCAAGCGTTATGGACGGATAAATAAGCTATTCTTATAGCAGATAAATGATTATTGGCGTTCAATTACAAAGGTATTACTCAAAGTATCTTTTTTCATGAATGGAGCGAGCTGGATCCACGAAAATAATGTCACCAAATTTATGGCATGGTATTACATATGGAACGTGAACATGTTTCTCAATAGTTAATATTTTTTTATAATTTATGGGATATTTTGATAAATTTATTTGAAGAATGCTCAATATCTCGAGAACGGTTCGTGCTAGCGTTCTAAAGTTTATGTTAATCGTTTTCCAACGAAAAATTACATAAGAAATGTCTATTTGCGTAACTTTATTAAAGGTTTTAATTTTTTGATGATTTTTTCAAAATTTCACTCAAAAATTTAGGGAGGTTCTGGACATTCAATTACGTTTAAAAACAATAGGCTTCCAGTATTCACGGATTGTAATTTTTGTACCAAATTTCATTCAAATCGGTTCATTCGTTCGTCAGTTATCGTCTCCACAGACTCACTGACCCACACACACACGTCACCTCAAAAACGTCTGATTCGTATTCAGGGATGCTTGAAGCGTGCTCTCCCGTCGAAAACTCGAATTCGAATTTTCGACCCCGTCACAATACTTTCCTTATTACATTATATGTATATAAGGAAAGTAATAAAGGCATTTCGCATACTGTACAGCTTATTATGAAACAAGAAGTATACGGAACGTTGTTCTAACGACTTTCCTCGCATTTTAACACTACTATAGTATACAATTGTTTTAAATTCGTAGTTTAGACATAGCGCATTGCTGTTAAGGTAATTATTGAGTAACTCATATCAAGTTATTTTAATGTTTTATTTGGTGTGAATCGGCAAAAGAAAGAAAAATAAGGAATAGGAAAAATATGTTTTAAGACCTCATGAACAAAGTTTAAATATTCTCCGCAAGATGTATGTATTGTGCGCATATATGTATGTGTGTTTGTGTGTGTGCGCGTATGTATGTGTTTGTCTGTGTATGAGATGAGTATATGTATGTATGTTTGTCTATGTGTGTGTGCATACAGGGTGTATATAAACTGATGGTCAGAACTGTAAAGGATTATAGAACTCAAAAAAACAAACAACTTTCACAATGCAATGTGGGGTCGGAAAGCAACCGGTGAACCGCGAGAGGGAGCTTTCTCTGGAGTGGATAAAACGTCGCGTCAAAATGGAGAACACAGTAAATCCGCATGTTGCACGTTTCAGATGCCACAGGCAAAGGTTCTCCGTTAATGTGTGGGCAAGAATTATCCACGACCAATTAATTGGCCCGTATCTGTTACCAAACCGCCTAGACGAACAGAAGTACCTCACCTTCCTCCAGAAGATGCTGTCAGATTTACTACGTATTGTACCAGTAAATCAATGAGTGATTATGTGGTTCCAGCAAGACGGAGCGCCAGCACATTACACCAGGTTTGTGCGGAACTACCTGGACATAGTCTTTCCGAACAGATGGATTGGATGTGGTGATTCCGTCGCGTGGCCTCCCAGATCTCCCGATCTGTCCTGCCTGGATTTTGTCCTCTAAGGACAGCTAAAAAGCACCGTATACGAGATGCCCATCGAGTTACCTGAGGACCTTGTCGCCCGAATTTGCGTCGCAGCTGCAGACATTCGTGAAATGCTAAGAATCTTCCAAAGTGTACACGATTCACTCTGTCGCCGCTGTGACGCCTGTCTCGCAGTTCGTGGTCGTTCATTTGAGCATTTGTTCTAAACATTTTGTCAATAAATTTCCATTATTCGTCTTCACTGTATTCGTCTTCACTTCACTCCATTTTGACGCGACGTTTCATCCACTCCTAGAGAAAGCGCCCTCCCGCGGCTAGCCGGTTGCTTTCCGACCCACATTGTATTGTAAAAGTTGTTTGTTTTGGTGAGTTCTATAACCCCTTACATTTCTGACCATCAGTTTATATGCACCCTGTATATGTATATGTGTTTGTCTATGTGTGTGTGTGTCAGTATATGTACTTGTGTGTGTGTGTCAGTATATGTATTTGTGTATGTGCGTATATCGTATATATTTGACTGTTAGTGTGTAATATGAATATGTATTTGCCTGTGAAATGTGGGTAAGATAATTTACGAGCGCATGTATGTATCGTCATGAAATTACATGTGCGGATACATTATATAAAATAACTGAAAGGAATCCCCTAAATTATTTATAGTTAAAGGTGCAGTACTGATTCTCATTACATGGCACAGATCAGTATTAGTGGTATACTATGCCTTCTAACATTTTTTAAAAGTAGAAGTATTGTAAAACCAAAATAACTTCATAACAACTAGTACTTGAGGCAGGGATTGATGTCATTTCTTAGACTTTTGATGGCACGAGTACTAATATATGTACTGAACAGGAACTGGGATGTAATATACTTTTAAAATAGAAAATGTTTAGCAATTTATAGAAGTCTGTTTACTGTAACGATTTGCTCAAATATTACCTATACCTCGTTAACAAAATTAACATAATGTTATCTGTAGATATAATTTATGTTTTAGGATAAAAAAAACCTGAAATATTAATTAAAAATAATTTGCAATGACAATTTGAAAGAGAAAGCTAAAACAGTCGTAACAAAATGTGAAAATAAGTGTGTAAGAAAAGAAAGTAAGAAAGTAAGAAAAGAAAGTGTTGCAGAATCTTAATTCACGCATTTTGAACCTGTATATTTTAGAGATTAAAAAATGCGTAGATTAAGATTCTTAAAACTGAAAGTTGTGTATAACAATGAACAAACTACCACAATGACACACTTTTACAATTTTCTGGGACTGCTACCCTAACAGAATTTTTTTTCACAGTGACGTAAGATTTACGTCACACTGTGACTTTGGGACGTCACAGAACGTCGCAGTACGTCTCGGTAATGTCATATTGAGGTCACAGCGAAGTCATTTTGGTCAGTTTCATGGTCGTTTGTGACGTCGTATATTAACTTATTTGTGACGTCACATTGTAATTGCTATTGTAATGTCGTCACATTGTTACGTGTTAATTAAATTGTGGAAACGTCACAGAATATAGTTACAATGAAGTTACAAAGTCACTAATACGTAACGTTGCATAGAAGTCACAAATAGGATGTCACATTGTCACCCAGGTGTCACGTGCCTACAAAGTCACTGTTACACATGTGACGATCTTTGCTGTGAGGGTATATAGCGCCATTCTAGCGCGACCGTGCCAAATCTGGCGGTCATTTGTAGAAGAGAAGGGGAAAATTCGTTGACATACTGGCCATGGTTTTAAGATGGCTAAAGAAAGAAAAGGCTACCTCTAGTGATTCTAGCTCTGTGGGAAAGACTTTCCATAACCCTGTATTTTCTCCGCCCTCCGGTTAGGTAAATAGAAAAGAGAGCCGTCAAGTTCTGTACCGTAGTTGCTAGTTATATGTGAAAGATTCCTCCTTCTAGATCACATAGGACTTCTGGAGGGTCTGAAAAAACAAAAACGCTTCATACACTTTAGACAATTATATATAGTGACTAGCAGCATACCCGTTCTTCGTACGGAGTATATAATATAAAGAAACTTATAATTCGCAATCATGTGCAAATTCTGTTAAAATATTAAATTCATTGCTCCTAAAGAGAAGTTTAAGTATATATGTTCTCACTATGCAAAATCATCTTCACGGGCAGATCTGAAGAATAAAACATCCTGGCCCCGTTTGTAAGCACTTTTACAAAAAAAAAAAGGAATTGAATCAATATATGCAACCCCGTACAGCTTATATAGTCGCAGATTAGAAAATATGTCATTGTGTTAGTAGAAGATTACCCGTATTACAATATAATTCTCAAAACTTTTTGCCAAAATAAAAGAGATGACGTAATAAATTGAAAATATCAATAATAATCCCCGTACTCTTTATACCAGAAGGTCGTAATTGATTCCAAAATATGCCAATATAATATCAAAACATAAACCAATATACCTGTATTATTTATATTCCCGTAGATTAAAAGACCCGTGTATTTGTAGAAGATTACTCGTACAACCTACAATATATGAGTTTAAACAATTTTTGTCATAATAAAACAATTGCATAATAACTTGAAAATATTAATAATCCCTGAATCAATAATCCCCGAAAATATCAATTATAATAATGTTTAAACCTGAAGACCGTAACTGATATTATCCAGTCAAAAATGCTATAAGAAAAATCAAATCGTTCTTTTCTAAAATATATTTTTATATCCATTTATTTATTATTAAAATCGAAAAAATTATTATTAAAATTAACAGACAGGTTTAATTTAATTGCGTTTCTGAGTAACATGATATAAGATAGAATCTTCCTCATAAACTGCGAAATTAAATAACCATTTTGATTTCTTTATACTTTTCATTGTTCAATAAAAGCTTGTGAAAAATAATCCAAGGAGATAGATTTCCCATTTAAATCATGTTTCAAACAATTCATGTTTTCAGAAAGTGACTAATTAGCGCAAAAAATCTTCCATCAAACTGAGAGATTAAATTTTAATTCACTTTCAAACGATTTTCAAGCTTTTTGTTCGGATAAACCACGGAGTTAGAGAGTAGAACTCCCAGAAAAAAGTTTCGTTTTTCATTAATATCTCGACAACCCCTGGTCTTAGATTCTCGAAACTTGGGCCAAATTTATGGAGGGCTATTTTAAGGCTATCCACAAAATTTCATTAAATTCGGTTCAGCCGTTCTCTCGCGATGGTGAGACAAACAAAAATTTCGTTTCTTACTAATATCTCCAGAACCACTGATCATAGAAATTCCAAACATGGATTAAATTTTAAGTAAAACTATTTCCAGGCTACTTACAAAATTTCATCGAATTCGGTTCAGCCGTTCTTCCGTGATGACGGGACAAACAGACAGACTGATTTTCAATTGTATATATATAGACTAGCAGCATACCCGTTCTTCGTACGGAGTATATAATATAAAGAAACTTGAAATTCACAATCATGTGCAAATACTTATAGTATACTAAATGACATTTTTAATCAAAATATTCTGTTAAAATATTTAATATAATGCTCCTAAAAAGAAGTTTAAGAATCTATGTTCTCGCTATACAAAATTATCTTCACGGGCAGATCTGAAGAATAAAACATCCTGGACCCCTTATGTAAGCAAATTTACAAAAAAATATGGAATTGAATCATATATGCAAAATAAAAGCGTTAAAATTGTATGGGACCCATACTAATTATATACGCGCATATTAGAAGACTAGCAGCATACCCGTTCTTCGTACGGAGTATATAATATAAATAAACTTAAAATTCACAATCATGTGCAAATTCCTATAGTATACTAAATGGCATTTTTAATCAAAATATTCTGTTAAAATATTTAACGTAATGCTCCTAAAAAGAAGTTAAGGAATGGCTGTTCTCGTTATTCAAAATTATCTTCACGGGTAGATCTGAAGAATAAAATATCCTGGCCTCTTTTGTAAGCAAATTTACAAAAAATATGGAATTGAATCAATATATGCAAAATAAAAGCGTATTGTATGGGACCCGTACTACTTATACTCGAATATTAGAAGATATAACCTGTATTAGTAGATTACGTATATAAATTGAAAATATCAATGCATCCGTAATCTTTAAACCAGTAGGCAGTAATTAATTTCAATATGTGCCGAAATGAAAGTGCTAAAATTATATGGGAAGATAAACCCGTACTATAATAATGTCATAGATTAGAAGATATGTCCTAGTGTTAGTAAAAGATTACCCGTATTATAATATTTAGTCTGAAAAGTTTTTGCCAATATATAACAGTTTACGTAATAAATTAAAAATATCAATAATCCCCGTAATCCTCATACCGGAAGGCTTGATTCCAATATATGTCAATATACCTGCCCTACTTATATACTCTTAGATTAGAAGATATACTCGTGCATTTGTAGAAGATTACTCGTACAACGTACAATATATGAGTTTCAACAATTTTTGCCGCAATAAAACAATGGCATAAGAAATTGAAAATATCAATAATCTCTGAATCAATAATCCCCGAAAACATCAATAATAATCTATATAAATAAAAATGAAAATCTGTCTGTCTGTCTGTCTGTCTGTCTGTCTGTCTGTCTGTCTGTCTGTTTGTCCCATCATCACGGGAGAACAGCTGAACCGAATTTGATGAAATTTTGTGGGTAGCCCAGAAATAGCCCCACTTAAAATTATATCTGTGTTTTGAGTTTCTATGACCAGTGGTTCTCGAGATATTAGTAAAAAACGAAATTTTCGTTTGTCTCATCATCACGGAAAAACGGCTGAACCGAATTTAATGAAATTTGGTGAATAGCCTTGAAATATCCCCCCATAAATTTTGTCCAAGTTTCGAGTTTCTAAGACCTGGGGTTGTCGAGATATTAATGAAAAACGGAACTTTTTCCTAGGAGTTCTACTCCCTAACTCCGTGGTTTATCCAAACGAAAAGCTTGAAAATCGTTTGAAAGTGAATTAAAATTTAATCTCTGAGTTTGATGGGAGATTTTTTGCGTTAATTAGTCACTTTCTGAAAACATGAATTGTTTGAAACATGATTTAAAGGGGAAATCTATCTCCATGGTTCATGGTTTATTTAAAACAAGCTTTTACGGAACAACGAGAAGTATAGAGAAATCAAAATCGTTATTTAATTTCGCAGTTTATGTTATAAGACATGACATATTTAACATGTTATAAGATTCTATCTTATATCATGTTACTCAGAAACGCAATTAAATTAAATCTGTCTGTTAATTTTAATAATTATTTTTTCGATTTGAATAATAAATAAATGGATATAAAAATATATTTTAGAAAAGAACGATTTGATTTTTCTTATAGCATTTTTGACTGGATAATATCAATTACGGTCTTCAGGTTTAAAAATTATTATTATTTATATTTTCGGGGATTATTGATTCAAGGATTATTGATATTTTCAAGTTATTATGCAATTATTTTATTATGACAAAAATTGTTTAAACTCATATATTGTATGTTGTACGAATCTTCTACAAATACACGTGTATATCTTTTAATCTACGAGAATATAAGTAGTACAGGTATATTGACATATGTTTTGATATATATTGGCATATATTGGAATCAATTACGACCTTCTGGTATAAAGAATACGGATATTATTGATGTTTTCAATTTATTACGTCATCTCTTTTATTTTGGCAAATATTTTGGCAAATGTAATACGGGTAATCTTCTACTAACACATTGGCATATTTTCTGATCTGCGACAATATAATTAGTACGGGGTTGCATATATTCATTCAATTCCTATTTTTTCTTCTGTAAATTTGCTTACAAAAGGGGGCAGGATGTTTTATTCTTCAGATCTGATCGTGAAGATAATTTTGCATAGTGAGAACATATATTCTTAAACTTCTCTTTAGGAGCAATAAATTTAATATTTTAACAGAATTTGCACATGATTGCGAACTTTAAGTTTCTTTAAATTATACACTCCGTACGAATAACGGGTGTGCTGTTAGTGGTTAATAAATTTTAACATTTTAGGAGGATATATCATGTTGCTCGGCATCACAATTAAATTAAATGTGTTTGTTAATGTTTTTATTATTTTTTTTTCGATTTAAATAATAAATAAATGGATAAATGGATATAAAAGTATATCTTATGAATGGACGGTTTGATTTTTCTTTTAATTATATTAACTGCTGACTGCGTACATCAATTTCATTTATTTTGGCAAAGAGTTTTCAAGCTTATATCGTATTTAGCTACTAAACTCATATATTGTGTTTAGCCAATAAATTCATATAGCCGATTGTTGAAACAGAAAAAGAGTAGAGCGGGTATATCTTCTAATACAATTGTAGTGTTTTCATTTAGTATATTGAAACGGGATAAGAATGTTTCATTCAGATCTGAAAATTCAAAGCTACGAATTTGGAGGGATATCGCTAATTTGACAACTTTTCTTAAACTTTGCCAAATTGACGGAAATGTCGCCAAATTGATATAAACGACACACAAACAGCTACCATAAACCTTCGGGTTGGTCGTGTGGCTTGGGTCTTCTACATATCAATGAAATTTTTTTTTGTTTTGTTAGAAGAGAGTACTGAAATGATGTTTGGTTAGCATTTATCTGTCAGACCAACCATCCTACTTAGTAATACATTTAGCGAATTTTTAAAATGTCACCAAATTGATAAAAATGTTTTCAAACCTATAAAAATATCTTGAAATTGATAAAATTGCGCTACATAAATGATATTAATTGTTTTTTGTTAGGGGATAGTACTGTGATGATATTTCGTCAATTTGTCGGAAAGTGGAACTGTCAGTTCTACAGTCCCACTTGGCGATAAATTTGGCGATTTTTTAAAATGTCGCTAATTTGACGAAACTGTCGCCAAATGTTCCATAGAAATATAACTATTTAGACGATATTTTTTCTACCAATTTATTTGAAGCAAATGATATCATGTCGCTTAGCAACGGATTTAAATCCAATGTGTTTATGCGGCAGACGATTTTTATTAAATCCTTTCCGATTTGAATAATGAAGATATGTATATAAAATAAATTTCATTGATATTTCATTTTGGACTGGATAATATCAATTATACTCTTCAGGTTTAAACATTATTATTATTGATATTTTCCGGAATTATTGATTCAGTGATTATTGATATTTTTAAGTTATTACGCCATTGTTTTATTGCGGCAAAAATTGCTGACACACGCATATTGTACGTTGTACGAGTAATTTTCTAGGAATGCACGGGTATATCTTCTAACCTACGAGAATATAAGTAGTACAGGTATATTGGCATATATTTTGACATATATTGGCATATATATTGGAATCAAGTACAGTCTTCTGGTATGAAGATTAAGGGGATTAATTATATATTCAATTTATTACGTCGTCTGTTGTATTTTACCAAAAAACATTTGAGACTCATATTGCAAAACGGGTAATCTTCTACTAATAATCGGACATTATAAGTAGTACGTGTATATCTTCCCATATAATTTTAGCACTTTCATTTTGACATATATTGGAATAAATGACTGTCTTCAGATTTAAAGACTACGGGTTTATTGGTATTTTCAATTTATACATGTAATCTACTAATACAGGTTATATTTTCTAATATTCGCGTATATAATTAGTACGGGTCCCATACAATTTTAACGCTTTTATTTTGCATATATTGATTCAATTCCATATTTTTTTTTATATTTGCTTATATAAGGGGTCCAAGATGTTTTATTCTTCAGATATGTCCATGAAGATAATTTTATATAGCGAGAACAGAGATTCTTAAACTTCTTTTTAGGAGCATTATATTAAATATTTTAACAGAATATTTTGATTAAACATGTCATTTAGTATACTATAAGAATTTGCGCATGATTATGAATTTCAAGTTTCTTTATATTATATACTCCGTACGAAGAACGGGTATGCTGCTAGTAATGTTTAAACATGAAGATCGTAAATGATATTATCCAGTCAAAAATACGATGGCAATGATATTTATTTTATATACATATCTTCATCATTAAAATCGGAAAAAAATTAATAAAAATCTTCTTCCTCATAAGCACATTTAAATCCGTTGTTAAGCGACATGTTATGATTTGCTTCAAATAAATTGGTGGTCAAAATATCGTCTGAATAACGCTATCTCTAATGAAGGTTTGGCGACACTTTAAAAAGTCGCCAAATTTATCGCCAAGTGGGACTATAGAACTGACAGTCCCACTTGCGATAAATTGACGATCCATCATCAAAATATTATCCCCTAAAAAAACACAATTTCATATATTTAGGGCAATTTATCAATTTCAAAATATTTTTATGGATTTATAAACATTTTTATCAATTTGGTGACATTTTAAAAATTCTCTAAATGTGTTACTAAGTAGGACGGTTGGACTGACAGACAAATGCTAACGAAACACCATTTCAGTACTTTCTTCTAACAAAACAAAATAAATGTCATTGGTTTACGTCATTTTTATCAATTTGGGGACATTTCAATCAATTTGGCAACTTTTAAGAAATTTGCCAAGTTAGCGATATCCAGCCAAATTCATAGCCCTAAATTCGCAGATCTGAATAAAATATCGTGATCCAGTTTGTATATATTAAATGAAAACACTAAAATATTATTAGAAGATATACCCATTCTACTCTTTTTCTGTTTCAACAATTGGATAAATTAATTTATTGGGTAAACAGAATATATGAGTTTATTAGCTAAACACAATATATAAGCTTGACACCTCTTTGCTAAAATAAATGAAAGTGATGTATGCAGTTCGCAATTAATATAATTAAAAGAAAACTCAAACCGTTCATTTATAAGATATATTTTAATATCCATTTATTTATTATTCCAATCGAAAAAATAATAATAATCATTAACAAACACATTTAATTTCATTCCGTTGCCAAGCAACATGATATAAGATAGAATCTTCCTCATAAAATGCGAAATTAAATAACCATTTTAATTTCTTTATACTTTTAATCGTTGAGTAAAAGCTTGTGAAATATAAAACATGGAGGTAGATTTTTTAATTTAAATTCGTGTTTAAAAAAATTCATGCTTTCAGATAGTGACTATTTACTGCAAAAATCCTGCATCAAACTCAAAAATAAAGTTTTAATTCCCTTTGACGTTTTAAACAAACGATTTTCAAACCACGGAGTTGGAGGGTAGAACTCCCAGGAAAAAGTTCCGTTTTGCATTAATATCTCGACAACTCCTGGTCTTGGAAACCCGAAACTTGGGCAAAATTTATGGGGGGCTATTTCAAAGCTACCCACAAAATTTCATTCAATTCGGTTCAACCGTTCTCTCGTGATGATGAGACAATCGAAAGTTTCGTTTTTTACTAATATCTCGAGAACCACTGGTCGTAGAAACTCCAAACATAGACTAAATAGTGGGGCTATTTTCAGGCTACCCACAAAATTTCATCACATTCGGTTCAGCCGTTCTCTCGTGATGATGGGGCAAACAGACAGACAGACAGATTTTCAATTTTTTATATATATATATATAGCCTGTATTAGTAGATTACATGTATAAATTGAAACTATCAATAAACCCGCAATCTTTAAATCTGAAGGCAGTCATTTATTCCAATATATGTCAAAATAAATGTGCTAAAATTATATGGGAAGATATACCCGTACTACACATATAATGTCGTAGATTAGAAGATATGTCCGATTATTAGTAGAAGATTACAGTATTACAATATGAGTCTCAAATATCATTACCAAAATACAACAGACGACGTAATAAATTGAAAATCAATAATCCCCCTAATCTTCATACCAGAAGGCCGTACTTGATTCCAATATATATGCCAATATATGTCAAAATATACGCCAATATACCTGTACTACTTATATTCTCGTAGGTTAGAAGATATACCCGTGCATTCCTTGAAGATTACTCGTACAACGTACAATATGCGAGTGTCAGCAATTTTTGCCGCAATAAAACAATGGCGTAACAACTTAAAAATATCGATAACCTCTGAATCAATAATTCTGGAAAATATCAATAATAATAATGTTTGAACCTGAAGACCGTAATTGATATTATCCAGTCAAAAATGAAATGGCAATGAAATTTATTTTATATACATATCTTCATTATTCAAATCGGAAGAGTTATTAAAAATCGTCTGCCGCATAAACACTTTGGATATTAATTCGTTGCTAAGCGACATGATATCATTTGCTTCAAATAAATTGGTGGGAAAATATCGTCTAAATAATGCTATCTCTATGGAACCTTTGGCGACATTTTCGTCAATTTAGCGACATTTTAAAAATCGCCAAATTTATTGACAAGTGGGACTGTAGAACTGACAGTTCCACATGGCGACAAATTGACGAAATATCATCACAATATTATCCCCTAACAAAACACAATTAATTTCATTTATTATTCAATTTTACAATTTCGTGATATTTTTATGGATTTACAAACATTTTTATCAATTTGGTGACATTTTAAAAATTTGCCAAATGTGTTACTAAGTAGGAATAGGTGGACTGGCCGACAAATGATACCTAAACATCGTTTCAGTACTCTCTTTTAAAAAAACAAATTTAATATCATTGATTTGCGTAGTTTTTATGAATTTGGCGAAATTTCCGTCAATTTGGCAACGTTTAAGAAAAGTTGCCAAGTTAGCGATATTCTGCGAAATTAATTCGTAGCTCTGAATTTGCAGATCTGAAGAATAAAACATCCTGATCCCGTTTGTATATACTAAATGAAAACTCTAAAATTGTATTAGAAGATATACCCGTTCTACTCTTTTTCTCTTTCAACAATCGGCTAAATGAATTTATTGGAAAACACAATATATGAGCTTATCAGCTAAACACAATATATAAGCTTGAAAACTTTTTGCCAAAATAAATGAAGTGATGTACGTAGCCCGCTATTAATGTAATTAAAAGAAAAATCAAAGGGTTCATTCATAAGATATACTTTTATATCCATTTATCCATTAATTTATTATTCAGATCGAAAAAATAATAATAAAAACATATTTAAATAATAATAAAACAAACACATTTAATTTACTTACGTTGCCGAGCAACATGATATATCCTCATAAAATGTTAAAATTAATTAACCATTTTGATTTCTTAATACTTTTCATCGTTGAGTAAAAGCTTGTGAAAAATAAACCAAGGTGATAGATTTTCCATCTAAATTCATGTTTCAAACAATTCATTCTTTCAGATCGTGACTAATTAGTGCAAAAATCCTGCACCAAACTCAGAAATAAAGTTGACGTTGCTCTTTGACGTTTTAATCAAACGATTTTCATCTTTTCCGTTTAGATAAACCACGGAGTTAGAGAATAGAACTCCTAGGAAAATGTTCCGTTTTTCATTAATATCTCGACAACCCCTGGTCTTAGAAACTCGAAATTTGAACTAAAATTATTGGGGGGGGGGGGGCTACTTCAAGGCTATCCACAAAATTTTATTAAATTCGGTTCAGCCGTTCTCCCGTGATGATGAGACAAGCGAAAGTTTCGTTTTTTACTAATATCTCGAGAACCACTGGTCGCAGACACTCAAAACATGGACTAAATTTTAATTGGGGCTATTTCCAGACTATCCACAAAATTTCATCAAATTCGGTTCAACCGTTCTCCCGTGATGATGGGACAAACAGACAGACAGACAGGCAGACAGATTTTCAATTTTATATATATAGATTTTTTATTCCTTTGTGATTCCTTTTTGTAAATTTCATTGAACATATTCTTATTCCGTTGAATTATTTTCTCTTTTGTCGTCAATTCTGATTTAAAGTAACCAGGTTCACAAAATTTTATCGACTTCGGAGAAGTATGAAACCATGCAACGTTTAATAATAAGGTTGTATCGGCAATAGTTTATTTAGTTACTATTTAGGTGAAAAGTGCTTATATTAAACACCCGAAAAGGGCTGGTTATTACCTGTATTCTCAACATTTTCTGGGGAAGTTTGTAAATATGCAAAGCGTTTTCATTTCCAGACATTAACCCGTAACTGGTGAGATGGTTTTTCGAGGACGTAATGGGTGAGTGAGGTGGGGCGTAAAAACCCCAAAATTAATGTTCTGAAAATTAAACAAATTGAAATAAAAGGGTTCCAGTGAATTTCATACTATTTATCGAGTATTCATAAGTAAAAATATAGCAAGTGTACACCTAAAAATGATATATATGATACAGAATTTTTAACTTCTCCAAGTTAAGTACATTTTCTTTCCTAACACTTATTCCAAATTGTTTTCTCATGTCAAGCGTTTATCGTGCTGTCAGTAAATTCTATCCCACGCCATTAATATTACCACAGAATAAACATTTCTCGTCATCGACATATGCAATTATGACCACTAATCCTGACCGCAACATAAACTCCATCACAGTAATTTAGCTATGTAATGCAGATTTCTCAGCCTTAAAGATCTATAATTATAACTATACTACTAAAATGTGCCTACAACACAAGTTTCCCACGAATAATTGTCCCTCAGTCACTTTTTTCTTTCTATAGAAACCGTAAGGACCGCATAATTCATATGAACCGGCGAGAGAAAAGCTCGTCGTTAAAATCACTATATCATCAAAAGATTGTTCTCGAAGGTCTCTTCTCTCAAAAATAAGTGCGTAACTTTTGTATGTAAACGGCATAATGCTCTGACGATGATGGTTGTAGAGTAACGACATTCGTTCGTCCAATCTAAATTGTATTACCTTTGCTATCCTTTAAACTTTGGCTCAAAAAACTACTATTCCGATTTCAAAACGGCAGAATAACTGGAAATTCAACATATCTGTGAAAGTACCTTGCCTTTTGTATGTAACCCTTGTTCTCCTCTAAAACTTATCCCAAGTAGGAATGAAAATTCTTACAATAAAAGTGCCCAATGGGTGAGTGTGTTTCTGTCCAAAAAAAGTGTGGTGAGAAGAAGGTGTTCCGGAAAAGGGGGGGGGGGGGGTGTCAGCAGTTGCACAAGAGCCGGTCTCTGAGAATAGCATTCTAGTGGTACAAGTGTTGTACGCCATAGTTGTAAGGTTAATAAATCATATCAACGGTAACTAATATATACATTATATATATATATATATATATATATATATATATATCGTTTTGCGCACAAACATCCGTTGCTACCAGAGGAAGAAATTCTTCGGAGACGAAACCGAATATACAACCATTTTCTAATGCTGCGAAGCAAGAAAATAAAAAATAAGAAAATGCATATTTTAATGTATTTAGAAAATAAACCAATAATTATGAAGGATTTGTCCTACGGATTCGATTTAAAAATCGTTAGAAAGAACGTTCCCTGCTCTTTCCGATAATGTCAAGATGGAAACTTTTGTGTTAATATTTTCGATCGCTAAGCAATGAATTGCATAAAAATCGCTCAAAATCATGCTTTAACATAAAATAACTAATAAGTAATTTACACTTTATGTGAAGGATAATGAAACCTTAAGCAACGTATATCGTTGTTCAGGATTTTCATAACTGAATAAATAATTTGAATTTAAAAGAATAATCTCACCGAGGTGCATCACCCGCTGACCTGACTTATATCTTTGTAATAAATTTCACCGTTATCTTACGCTTCTATTTTCCGCTACAGATGACATACACACACAGACAAACATCTATCTTCTTTTATTATATAAAATTCATTTTAACGAGTCTGCCTACTATTTGCATACTACAGTGTCATGACACTTACAGTGAATATTAAAATACTCGTAAATAAAAAAACCCAGAAAATATGTATCTAACGGTATGAACCCGTATTGGAGGCAAAGACCTAGCCCCCTTTCTCAGCATAATTAAAACAAAACCACAGAGAAGTTTATTCAAGACAGTTCGTCTAATCTGTTATTTAAATACATTATTTTTCTATTATACGTGGGGAAGCTATAAGTTTTTTTTTCCATTCTATTAAACTTTATGGAAATCACTGTTTTGTTAAATAATTTGGATGCAGAAATGTATCATTAAATATAATTGTTTAACGCTTCTAATGTAGTTTCGTGTTTCCAGATCTAAAAGGATTAATCTTCACACACTTATAGTACGAGCAACGGTACAGAACCTAAAGGAGCCGAATTTTCGACTTGGAGTGAAGAAAATGCGGCTTTTCGAATGGTCTTTTTATATCCCCTAGAAGCATGCCTGATGATATAGAAGGCTGAATCTTTGAAGGCTGAATCATAGAAGGCTGAATTTTACTTTCACACTTATAGTGTCGACCATTGGACATAACTTAACATACTATGTTTTTCAACCTCCTTCCCAGGGCGGAGATTACGGGGCTTTTTTAATGTCTTTCCAGACCTTCTAGCAGCCTTCGTGTGGCTTAGAAAGCCGAATTTTTGCACACTTGTAGTTTCAATCGCT
Source organism: Amaurobius ferox (assembly GCA_951213105.1). Lineage (NCBI taxonomy): Eukaryota > Metazoa > Arthropoda > Arachnida > Araneae > Amaurobiidae > Amaurobius > Amaurobius ferox. Next base: position 166,616,786 of record OX578133.1, read on the forward strand.
AGACTGAGCCCAACGGAGCCAGTTTTACGATTTTATTTTTGGAGTGGATAAAATGAAAGGGTGGGTGGGTGAAAGTTCTTTCGCAACATTCCAAAAACCTCCACCGAAGATATACAAGGCTTAACTCGACTACGGCGCAGAATCTAACCGTGCCAGTGTTCGAATCAGATAACTATTTTTGACGTTATGCACCCTACATTTTAATACAAAATTATTCTTTTTAAATAATCATTCGAAAATTGTGGGAAGGGGGTGATTTGGGGTCAACATTTGGTCACTTCTAAAATCAATAGGATTCCAGTGTCCACTGATTGTAATAGTCCCACCTATTTTTTTTTTTCAAAACACTCCATTCGTTCAAGAGATATCGCTTCCACACACACATACGTACACAATAGCATCACTTCCAAACGTTTGATGCGAGTTCCGGGATGCTTGAAATGTGTTCATCGAAAACTCGAATTCAAATTTTCAAGCCCGTCACAACATTTCTCCTATATATTAAAATATGTGTGTAGGGAAAGTAATAATAATAGTATGAAAAATACGAAGCCAAAATAGTCACAATAGCACTGAGAAGTAATTACATCACGGTCATTTAAACTCTTAATCAAGATTCATCTAAACTCTTCTTGAAATTTTATCTGGAGAACGATTTCTTTCTTTTGATCTGAATAATAAATTAGATGAATAATGAATTCCAGGATAGCTCCTAATTTATTTCAAAATTGCTTTGATTCAAAATTAAATGGACCATAAATCGACTCTTCCAAGAATTTATGTAAATTACAAAAATATTCTATTGTGCATATTCGTCTTTTCACATTAAGCGAAAGTCAAAAATAGCAGAACAAACTAAATCATTCCATTAATGTTGTACCTTTCTCAAACTTCAAGGACAAATGACAATGCACCACCCAAAGATGGATTAAATGAATAAAGAACTTTGCCGGCAAATTTATATTAGATGTCTATTAGAAAACAGATTTAGGAATCGCCCAGAGAGTCAGTATGGTGAAACGGATAATAAAACTTTGCTTTATATTATTTTTAGGTAATTTACTTTTGTAAGATTTTACAGGGATTTATTATTTTCCCTTTCCGTTGTCTTCACATATAATTTTCCCTTTTTCGGATTTTCTAATATAAACAAACATAGGGGGTAAGGGGGAATTGAGTTTTGAAGCGTCACTTCGACAAAGAGTTCGAAACTTGCCAGTTGGTCGATTTTGTCTTTTGTTGGAAGTTAGATTTTTGTTAAACTTCTTAGAGGTAAGTTATATATATTTTAGCTTTATTTTTAATTTTCTCACAGTGATATCTTATATATGATTAATTTTCACATTATGAATAATATTTTACTGTACTGAAAATTAATAATACTCAAAATGCTTATTTAGCAGAACTTTAAAAGTGACATTTTTTACAAAATCCAGTTTATTTACAACAAATAGTAAAAGATTTAAAATGTGAGCCCTATAAATAGAAGATATCCCATGTAGCAGAAACCTGTAAATAACGAATAAATTTTTACTATTCTATGGAAATCCGTTAATGTCAGGTTTTACAGTATTTTTATTTTCTTAATTAGACGATAACATTCAAGGTCTTGTCGGTGTCCGTTATTGAGAGGTTTAGTCGGTGTCCGTTATTGAGAGGTTTAATATATATTGATTTTGATATTGCCCTAAAAAGTGTGTATCTTCTGTGACACCATATTTTATATTTTATAACTTATTGGTTCAGTAAAATCATCAAATATTACTAATTTACTGCAATATGTTATAAACTTCGTTATTTAAGAAATATATTTATAAAAGAAAATATTAATGCATAGATATTTTTTATGTTTTTCAAAAATAGTGTTTTTTGTTTATTTTCTATTTATTGTAATAATTATTTGCAATAGTTTAATACTAGTCAAGGTCACAACCTCTGTCATGCAGATTAGCATGTATAAAGCTATTTTAAATGATAACCCAAACAAAAGATTGTTTTCAAATTTTAAAATTAAAGAAAAATAATTTAATCTCAAAATAATTTTAAAATTTGATAAACAACTTTTTAATAAGTATATCACCAATAAAGAATTTATTTAGAAAGCCTCTAAATAATACTTATTAAATGAGCGTATTATTAATAAAACACTTATAAAGAATGTATAGATAGTTATTTAATACTTATTAATACTTATTAATATATATTTATAAATACTTATTAAATGAATATATTAGTAATAAATAACTTATAGGGAGCGTGCATAAAATAATACTTATTAAACGAGTATATTACTAATAAAACAAAATTATATAGTAAGTGTAATTTGAATAATATTTAATAAATCAGTATATACATCTCTTTGTCTTTTTGCAAATACGGAGAGTTATGATGATTTTTCAATTCATGGAGAGTTTTTGCGAATTGAGTTTTTTAAGATATTGCATATTAAAAATGTCCTTTGAAGAGTACAACTACTCACTGCAAATAGTACTTTTAAAGAATTTTAATACTTTGTCAATGCTACGGGCGAGTACTGCGACTATAGTACTACGGGCGAGTACTGCAACTATAGTATTTTTTAAATGCATTTTAATTAAAAAATATGCAAAATTTTGGAATAGTGCAGTACAATTCCAATTATCCAAATCCCGGTTTTCCGTAAATCGGCTGTACAGAAAGGGTCCTTATTCTTATTTTTAATTTAATTTTACGTATTAATTTAATTTATGCTTAATTGCTTTACCTACACATATTTTTTTAATATTTTTAAAATTGAAAATATTGTTGGACGTGCATTGATGATAATAACTGAATGACGTAAATGTGAGATATAATGATACTAGCTGTACCCGCGCAGGGTATCTACGCTTTAGGCATCTGTGAAATTTTTAAAGACAATACTATGAAAAAACAAACAATTTAATTGGCTCTAATGTTTTTATTTCTTCTTTATCTGAGACTTCTTTCAATATTTTCTTCGGTTCGTTGAAATCTATTAGCTTCATTTCCCATTCAATAGTTTCATCAACAGTTTCATTGGCACTCCATGCCCTGCTGTACATTATAATAAACGACGTCAGTCGAATCATTTAGACCTTAATTTTATATAAATATATCGATTCCATTCGATTGATATTTGTTGATTATCTTCAGCTTGATGACTAGAAATTTGCTTTGACAAACTTAGAGGGTTGTTAGTAGACATCAAGAGGAACAAAAAATGAAATGGAACATGATGTTGCAAACCACGTTTAGTCGGTGAAAATCACGAAAATCCGTATGCAGGTTCTGACGTCACACGGTGAAGACAAAAAGTACAATAATACGAGTAACTACAAAAAGTTTTATTTGACAGCATGTTTACAACACAACTTGTGATGCACTGTACAATGCTAGAAAAGGAACTATGAGTATGATGTGAACTAAATTATTACAGGTGTTGTTCGAGGTGGTTGCAGCTGATGTCATTGCACAGTCTACAACATCCGCGTATGCCACTTCGAACAACACCTGCAATAATTTCGTTCACATCATTCTCTTTCCAGCATTGTACAGTGCACCACAAGCTGTGTTGTAAACATGCTGTCAAATAAATATTTTTGTAGTTATTGTACTTTTTGTCATCCCCGCGTGACGTCAGAACCTGCATACTTATTTTCGCGATTTTCACCGAGTAAACGTGGTTTGCGACGCCATGTTCCATTTCATTTTTTGTTCCGCTTGATGTCTACTAACAACCCTTTGGGTTTGTCGCCGCATTAAACGAACACCCTGTATATAAAATAAGTTCAACAGTCTGTTAAAATATACTTTAGTGAATGTCATCAATATATTTAATTCCTGCAACTCGATTTAATTGTTTAGAAATATTTTCCTTAATCAACTTTTTAGAATTTATAGATTATGATATACAAAATTTCATACTATGCATATAAATAATCTAAAAATTACCAGCAAATTATATAAATATCTAGCATATTTAGTAAATGGTATCGTTAAAAAGTTTGGATTAACTGAATATTCAGGAATTATCTTCTTTGTATCTTACATTGGCCAGGCATCAACATTCTCTTAATTTAACATTAAATTTTATTTATATCCCCTTAAATATTTGCCTCACTGTTTGTGATTATACTCCCCATTATTTTGTAGCTCTTACTGTAGAATATCACCTTTTATTGTTTTTCCGCATTACCGTTATTTGTTTCACACGATTGGCAACAGTGGATCTCTACTCTTAAACTTTGCGATTGGCAACACTGGTCTCTTCATTTTGGGCTCCAATGGTTAGCACATTTGCAGTGTTTTTTTATTCCAGGTATTCATCCTTTATAACTTTTCTATCTTTATGAGTGTTGTCCAAGTTATTAGAGTTTATAGATATTATCTATTTCTAATATCAGAAACACACATTTTGTGTTCATTTTAATTAAATACTTCGACCTGACGAAGAGTTTTTTCAAAATGAACAATTCATTTATTTAGGCCTAGCGCTTATCCACTTGTATAGCTTTAATGCTTGGATTTTATTTGTTTTTCAATTATCGATTCCATTCCATTGATATTTGTTAATTATCTTTAGCTTGATGACTAGAAATTTGCATTTTTTTTCCATTTGATTAATGATTCTCTATTTAATACTTCTTTTTATATGCAGTTCTTAAGTTAGGATTTTCGAGTTGCAACTTCTCTCTATTCTATCATTGGATTTTCAAACTATTATATATACGACAATAAGCTGTTCCCTATGTTAAAAGTAATTCTGGTTCATAAGATTTATATCAACCCATACAGAATGATGAGACATATTGATTCTTCTGATTTCATTAGCAGGAACGAACCAAAAACTATATAAAACACGTTTCTTTTAGACATGCAAATACCCCCAAAATACCTTACATTGTCACGTGTTAAAAATATCCCGAAACGAAGCTAGATATCGGATTCCATTTTAACTATCTTACAAAAATGGTTACTATAATACGTCATTTTACGCTGTCACGCATTAAAAGTTTCTCTTATATATATAATACGTTTGATGCCATTCGGCAAACGATAATAACGTTCGTATATTGCTCACACTCGATATTATGCTGTTTGATGTGGCATATCAGCGCGTAGTAAAGAAATAAACAGAATTTTCTTACTCTGACCAATGTATAAGCAATTACTTTATTTCTTTACAAATTATATAGTGATTTTCTTCTGCTGCTCAATTTGCTTTAAAACTGCCTTGCAAATCCACTTTTAAAACAATAGCACATCAAAAACTGGTGCATCATCTGCACTTCGATATGTCAAAGTGCTACGTCTGGATCTCTGTAGCCTTAGTGTGCGTAGTGCTGGTATTCTGTCTCACCGGGGTCTTTTCAAAAGGAGCATAGCTTTTATTCACTGCAGCTACTACTTCCTCATCCATCTCACCAGTGTTTGGGGCAAGTCCAGACCTTGAGTCGAATATCCTGGGAAACTGTCTGAATATTCGTATATCTAGGAAAAATTCGGTATTAAGAACTGCATTGCTGTCCTATCAAGTCAGATTCAGCAAGTTCAAACACTCTTTCAAAAACTAGCGACTCAACCTCCGGCCATGATTTACGCCCTTCCCTAAAATTGCTATGGAACCGAATGTCCCGTAATTTTCGGATAACCAGATTTCTTTCAGAATTTTGTATTTTTTGATATTGCGTTTTTTCAAAAACTTACTAATGTGTGTAATCAAGTGTTTTCCTTGTTTTTAAATAATTATATACTAATAGAAATGTTACTAAGAGTAGTGAACTATTGCCAAACTTGGAACAACGGGTAACGTGAATTTAAATGCAGGGACATAGTAAATGCATAAACATAGTTCCGAAAATTAATAGAAATAGTATATACATATATATAGTGTCGGTAACATATAAATATAATTGTTTAGGAGTTATTACTGTCCGTTCCGAGATATTAGAAAATTTTCTTTTCCACATATAGCCCGATGTCTCTAAAAGCAGTCGATGTCCATTAAATTTTGTGTGCTGGTTTCATTTGATATTAATAACAAAAGTATGGATTTTCATCGGGCTTGAATTATAAAATAGCTCTAACTTCTTTAATTGTTGTCCCTCAAAACTGAAATGTATTAATGTGTAAAGAAAATAATGTGCCACATTAGACTTTTTTAACATTTTTACTTTTCCTGCCATACATGGTAATGCATAGGGGAAGTATTGGAATAGTGTCGAAAACCGCAACTCGAGTTTTCGCTGAATCTACACATTTCGAGCACCCTAGAACACGGAAACGGTGTGTGTGTGTGTGTAATGTATGTATCCACTCTAACTCAAAACCTAATCCACCGAATTTTATAAAATTTGGTAGGTAAGTCACTTGTGGGCTACCTTGGTGCTGATTAGATTTTGGTACGATTCGAAAAGATAATCTGCCATTTTTTTTACGAAATGGCTCACAAAAATCGCCAAAATCTAAAATAAAATACTACAAATATATTGATTAAATACTCGTTTTATACGTAATTTTTTATAGCGAACAGAACAAAATCAACCCCATTGCTCTAAAATGGACCATTCTCGAAATATTCAAGTTATTTCTTTTTGAGGAACTGAAGACATTTTTCATTGTAGTTAAAAACTATTGAATGAAATTTCTTAAAATTTGGTAGTTACACTCCTTGAGGATTGTCCTTATACTTATTAAGATAAATATAACCGACACTTTTTTATGGCTCACAAAGATCGTAAAAATCTGAAATAAATGGCTAAAATTGCTGAATATATTAATTAAATACTTATTCTTCGTGTAATTTTTGACAGCAAAAAGAATAAGTCTGACCCCATGACTTTTGGATGAACCATTCTCGAGATATTTTAGTAGCTTGGAATTTTAAGGAGCTAAGCTGAAACTTTAAAGTGCATTAAGTTTCCAAATAAAACCAAGATGCATTAAATATGCAGCTTGGATATAATATCAGAAAAGTATCCATGTCATTTTTTGTAATTAAACTCAAATTAATGCATCATGAAATATAAGAAAATGAATTTGAGTCTGTAGGGAAAGTCATGTGCCGCCCACATCAAATATTGTAATCACTGAAACGTCTAAACTCATAAAACTAACTATTTCATTTAAAAATTCCTTTGAAACAGTTGATCTTTATTTACGGTATAGTATTTCACTTTCACTATATACATAGTATAATGTATAGGGAAAGTATTGTGAAGGTGCTGAAAATTCGCATTCAAGCTTTCGACAGAGAAGCATGTTTTAAGCATCCCTGAACTCGAATGAAATGTTTTGAAGTGATGCCTGTGAGTGTATATATGTCCCCCCCCCAGGGGGGTGCGCCGTCAAGATTGCGGTGGTCGGGCCTTAGGTCTGTACCTCTGATCCTCCGTCTGCTGGGGGAAAATTAATCGGGTTACCTGTTCGGTGATGAGCTGGCCGTCGTACCAGTGAGTCGTTCAGGCCCCGACTCTTCCAGGTGGTCGAGCCCATGGACTGCGCCTATTTATGTCCTGAGCCAAGGGCCGACCGGTGGCTGTTGTCGAGCTTGACGGACGTTCTCTCGGACCCTGTCTGGTGAATGATTTCGCCAAGTCAGCGACCTGGCTGCGGCTCCGCTGGAATGGAGATTGGTAGCCCTGCGGTTGGCCTTATTATTGGCGTAAACCTAATCGGTCGTCTAGCCAGTTCGCTTTAACTCTGTATATATGTTAGGTTAGTGTGTGTGTGTGTGTTATTGCATGTGTGTATGTATGTATGTATGTACGTATGTTATTGCGTGTGTATGTTACTGTATGTTAGCGTATATGCCCGTGGATCTATGGACATGATATCCCCCGGCAAATGGAGTGTTTCGAACGTAATTTGGTACAATTATTGCAATCTGTAAATACTGGAACTTTATTGATTATAAACGCATTTGAATGTTCGGAACAATCCCCAGTTTTTGAATGAAATGAAGACTTTTAATAATGATAAATAAATAAGCATTTCATACTTAATGTTTTAATAGAAAACGAATGACATAAAATTTAGAAAGCTAGAATAAACTATCCTTGAGATATTGCACAATTTCCGAATGAAGTTTTGAAAAAATAACTAAAAATTCAGGGCCTTCAATACTGTAAAATTAATAATTACTTCATGCTTAATATTCCATTAGAAAATGCAGAACACAAACTGGGAATAAACTTCAGAACGTTAGCATGAAATGTTTTTGAGAGATTGCGCAATTTTTAAATTAATTTTCCCAAAAATTACATAAAATTAAGGAAAATAGTAAATACCATCAAATACGTTCACTTTTCTTTGCAATATTATGCAATATGTTGCAATATGTTAGCCTCATTCACATGAGAAGTTACATTTTTGCAATTTATTTTATATTTAGATGTCAAAGAATTCATTAATAGTCATTTATTTCATAAGATATGGGTTGAATACCAGTTGAATTTTGATAATTTTGCAAGTGAGTATGAGTAAATTATTCCATTTGGACTAATAAGTTGCCAAAGATACCTAATAAATTATTTAAGGGTATTAATTCAATACCAAAAACATTTTACTGTGAATACTATTTCGGTGGTTCCAGGTGGTGTACTATTTCGCTGTGAAAGAAGTAAAGTCATTGCCATATGTAGGAAAAATCATGTGCTGCCTACAGATTTTTTCTTATCAAAATTACCCCCTTTCTCATTCATTACACTGTATACCTAAACTATATCTTATAGATAAAAACTTCTGAACAAACCGGTTTGAAGCACCACAAGAATTCCGCGTCAATTACTTATTTTATGAGCTTGGAGAGAGAAAAAGATAGAAAAAAAAATGAATAAATTTTTTCAAAAACAGAAGATTGCTCTGATAACAACCATCTAAATTACTGAACCCAATTCATCCAGTTACCGTAACTTGTTTAACCCAGCCAAAATGATGCACGGTTCGACCACTGACACACTGTCTGATACTTGTAGGGATGCTGCATTCTTTTCGGCAGAATCGTTTAGAGATGAACATTAAGAAAGGAGGGTAAGGGGAAGGAAGGGAAGATCCGAAACTCGTCAGGTGAATCTGCCGTGTGATTGGTTGCATTTTCTAGGTTGACTTCACATCCTTCTCTTGCCAGGTGGTGGAAAACGTGTTCCAAGTAATCTACAAGAGAAACACAAGAGGAAAGGTGTCCTCTTGCGCAACCTATTGATGCCATAGAGTTTTATTGATACTTTTGTTACTCACTAAAGGTTTTCCTGAAAAGTTTTTAATTTATAGTTGAGTTCACGTAATCTAAATTTCATTTACAGTCAATATGTGAAATTTGGTGATTTTTGCATTATTTTGGAGTAATTTGTAACAAATATTATTCCTGTAAGTGCTTATATTTGGAACCAAAACTGTCATCTGAATACTCCTTGGATTACACTCATTGTTTATCTCCTTTACGTGAATCAAAAATCAGCATTCTATAAATTTAAGTCAGATATAATCATGTGAATCATGGGAAAAAAATGTTTCAAAGATAAAAAGTAATTATTCGCAAATATGAAATGACTTATAATGGAAGATGTATTGACATCTTATGTCCTAAATGCTTATCATTTACATTTCAGATAGATTTTTGCTCGACTTCTAGCAGCAAAAATGCTTCAAATTCCTCCACCTTTGAGGGATCATTGTACACCTTGCCTTCTACCTTGGCAAGCCGGTCGAGGCCTTGGATATGGTCAAGCTGTTATAAATGGAGTAGTAGGTGGTGGTGGGGGTTGTATAAGACCCGAGAGATCCTCCAGAGCCAACGTTCAAAAACTCACATGGAGAAATTCCAATTGGGTAAGAGGTTATGATGAACATCAATTTAGCAGCATGACCATTTGTGATCTCTCACCCACAGTAGCCATGAAGCGCATCATTTTACTCTACGAAAACCAACAGTTCCGGGAAGCTGCGAATTTCATCAACAGATTGCATCGAACGACATTCAAATCGATACTAGAAGATCTACCAGTGGATATGTTCATAGAAGCTATACCGGAGAGCTTGCCCATTCTTGAAGCCCTTTATGCAAAAGTGTTCCTCTCGGATGGATTGAACTTTCCAATGCAAATACTAAGACCAGAGAATGTCATTATGCAAATCGCCAATCTTTTTTCCTGCCGAGAAATATATGAAGGATTGCCACCAAATTCTCAAAGTCCAATTGTTCTATCTTGCAAAAAGCTCATAAAGGTATGTTTAATTTAATTAATTTATATCAAATATTATTTGCAGTAATCAAATTTACTTCTTAATCACATTTTATATCATTACTAATGGTACTAGCATATATCCAAAAAATTAGAAAATATTTTTTTATTCTTTATTTTTATTTGTTTCTGTAATAAATTATACTTATGGGCGTGTCAACATCAATTGAGGTAGAAAGGTTACAGCAAATTGATTAATATATTTTTCAAAATTCATTTAACTCTGTCGATCGCCTTAACTTTATTTATGGTTAACTAAAGCTAAAAAGAGATAGCCTATTCTTTTCATTATTTTTGTGAAAAACTGTTCTAAAACATCTTGTCTTCAGGAATATTTATATTTGTGACAGCTTCTACTCACGAATGGCAGCACAAAGATCACAAGTTTAATGTTTACTCTCCTAATTCTAAGAAGGAAAAAATACACTGCATGTTCTTAAGATTTATCTACACTTAATCAAATGAAATTATGACAAAAATTGTCAATTTAGCACGTTTAAAAAATAAATGCGAATAAAAAGTCTTATATGAACAGCACATAACTTTTCTACACGTTAACGCATTTTTACATTCTGGCGGGAAAATATTATATTAAAAATATTATTATAAAAATTAGAGACTTTACATTAATTGATCTCACTGAAAATATTTTCGATCATTCCTTTTATTGGATTTATTTTTGCCAAATAAAATAGTTGCAACTAATGTCATTCTAATAACTCAATGTTTTCTAAAAATATTCATACTATGTGGAAAAATTAATTTTCTAATGTTTCCAAATCGATTTGTGAAAAACGTGTGAAATAATTCAAGGAATTCCTTATATTACTTGAGGACTGTAGCTGGTAGCCTATATCAGAGCAACCCATTAGAAATTCCATCGCCGGTTCCAGTCGACTGTTTTCTGAGCTCAAATTATATCTAATACTCTCTTTCTCTCTCTCTCTCTCTCTCTATATATATATATATATATATATATATATATATGTGTGTGTGTGTGTGTGTGTGTGTGTTTTCAAAGACCATTCTCTAGTCCAATCTTATTGAAATTCTAAAAATGCCTTGCACTTATCGAATGAAGACAATCGAACTTGTTTTCTTTTGAACTTCTCAATTTATCCGGGAGATTGTTTGCACAACTCCCGAATAAATTATTTGTAACAACTGATTCATATATTTTCAGATAGTTGTGCAAACAATTTCATAATATTCATTTTTCATTCAGAATTTTTGAAGGCATCAAAATATGAAAATTCCCTTTCAATATGCAATATATTGCAGGGACGAAAATAATTTTTTACATGGCAATACCGAATCTTTTAGAAACTTCATTTAAGTTTGTAACCAATATATTTATAAAGTTTTAAGTTTTCTTCCAACTTGTGGTCCACGGACCCCTTGGATGTTCATAAAATTTTTATAAAACTACATCTTTGGAACTTTACAGGCTTTGAACGCTTGGAATTTTCATTAAAACACACCCACACACCCATACACACATAGAGCGAGAGAGAGCATAATTATTTTCCTATACTTCAATGCTAAATTCTCGTACATGCATCTTTAATAAATAATTTTTAGCGCATTACCAAATTTTAAAATATGTTATCATGTTCTACCCAAAGAAACTGATATTTTCAACTATGATATTTTAAACTGGCACACGCACTTTGTACATTTTCAATGGCTATTGGTCAGTAAATGTGATACCTACACACTTACACACTTGATAAACGTTCTGGATAACGAAACTCGATTCAAATTTAAGCATAAAAATGAAAAGGCGCATATTTTTGAGAGGCAAAGTGGTGTAAGATTAAAAAAAATTCCTTTGTATTGTCACCCCTAATTCGAATTTTCAAAAATTTTGATTCGTATATCTGGAAGCTGAGACAGATCAAATGAGACCAAAACCGACATTCTGATTTGAGTGGAAGTCCTCTATCATTTTGAAAAGTAGTTATGAATTATTTAATTATTCCTTTTCATCGTCACCCCTAATCCGAACTTTCGAAATATTAGACTTTTTCGCTGACCTGAAAGATGAGACGAATGCAGCAAAACCAAGATTCCAGCTACAGTGAAAGTGGTTTTCAGTTTTTGATTATTTCTTTACAACGTGTCCCCTAATTTGAATTTTTTTAAATTTAAATTATGTCCTTGGTCTAGAAGCTAAAACAAATTGGTTGGCACCAAAAGAAATATTCTAGCTACAGCATAAGTGCTTGCTAATTAAGCAAAATTATTTTCAGTTTTTAACACTTTACAACATAGTTAAATAGTGTTTATGATTTTGTTCATTCTGTCTGTCTGTCTGTCCGTTCGCACGATAATTGCCGTAAAAATGACTTAATCAAAATGAAATTTTAATATGTTGTTGAGACGGTCTGTGGGACTGTCTGTGGAAAATTTTCAGAAAAATATGTTCTGTAGTTTTTTAAATAAAATTTAAAATAATAATTACACCCATATATAACGAGATCACGTGACCCAGTTCAAAATAAACTATGTCATCCATCCTTATTACCAGAGTAAAAATCATGATTTTTAAAACTCTTTTAAATTTATATTTTGTGTTTCATCCGTCCTAAAACCGTCTTATTTTTGCGTAATTTTTGTGCATCTATACTCTGCGCCAACGCAATTACACTATGTTTTAGTTTAAATAATCATCAAACTTTGATTATTTCTACAACGAAGCTTAATTTTAATGCATGCATAATGTAAACAAGTATATTGTAAGATGAGTTGTATAAGAATTGCTTATTTTTTTTAACCCAAAATTATTTAACTCTGGAGTCTGGAATCCAGTTTGCCACGGTCAGAATTTTCAAGGGTAGCGAACAGGCTGGTCGCCGAAGGCGGCTAGTAGATAATAAAAGGAGGTGTCTGCTTGTTCATCTATTGGCCGCGTAGGCGAAGAAGCAACCCACAGCTAAGAAATTCATTACTGTGATAGCTAAGATCAGTTCCCGAAATTTCTCGGGGCGATTTTCTAAAATTCGAATTACGGTTGTTGTTGTTTTTTAATGAAACGCAAATTTCAGTGGTTTTCACACAAATTGGTTCTTTAACTATCCCCAAAACACATCGTAAGCGAAGGTAGATGCAGTAACATAATAGCATTTTAGACATAAGAGGCAAACTTTTGATTGGGGTGATGACAAGAAATAGTAGAAGGCGGTAAGGTAACTATAAAGGCCTTAAGAAAAGGAGTGGTAACAAATGAATTTTAACTCCGAGTGAAGAGTAAGTACATCCAGGAAAGAAAGATATTCATTACATCCTAACTTACAGAAAAACTTGCAGCGTCCACTTCGACAATAAGAACTTGCAATTTCGCAACGGTATTTCCTAATTTTCGCTCAATGATAGAACGTCCCCTGGCCAGTTCAGGGATTCAGGGTTCGACTTCCGGGTGGGGCAACAAGATTCTTTACAATGGCACCCGAACAAATCAACCCTGTAGGTTAGTACAAAGATGTAGGAGGTCTGAAAGTGACCCTAGTATGACTAGTACGGATTCAGTGGATTCGGGAAGATTGAGCTTTGATTTCAAAATTGAGAAGATAACGACCACGCAGGATACTAACCTGGGTAAAAATAGTAGTAGCAGGAGGCTAACCTGAGGTAAAAATAGCGGGGGGTGGTCAGTCAGATTGTTAGTTTCCCGCCAATCTGACATTAGAGCGTGGAGAATGCAAAGTCCACTTCAACGATAAGAGCTTGCGATTTCGTCCCAGTAGTTCAACGGTAGAGCATCGGCTGGCCAGTTCGGAGATCCATGGTTCGATTCCCGGTTGGGGCAGCAAGGCTCATTACAAACTGAATACAAGAATAAATAGAACTTATAATGGGAAGAACACTATCTAAATCAACATTAGAATCAAATAATAGAACAAAAACTTCTGCAATAAAAGCACGATAAATTAAGGCTTCGTAAAATACAGCATATAAGCAAAAATAAATTGGTCAACCGGTTTTAAAGGTAAAACACAGCCTCCTTCTTCAGCACCGACAAGAAGTATGACCTCATTTACTTAAGTCAGATCGGCAACTGAGGATAGCACACGTGGCTGAAGGTAGGAGAAAAGAAGTTGCCAACGCCGTGGGAAGGAATGAAAGAATAAAATCCAAAACGACTGGCAGGAAACTACAATTACGCAAAACTACAGGGTAAAGATAGAAGACAATAAGACGGTAAACGAACCGATAGCGAAACGAATAGAAATAAGTAAATAGTGAGAAAACCTACTAAATCAGTAACGGAAAAAACCTGAAACGTTTAAACAAGCTGTAAACAAATAAGTATGAATTATTGGAAATGGCGGGCAACGAATTAGAACAAACAAAAAAAAATGAAATTTAAATATTAAGGAACTATCTAGTTTTGGCGAACTCATGATCTAACTTTGTCAAATAAAATAGCGGAAAAAAAATAACTTAACACCAGGTGTAGACAAATTATCGAAAGAAATGGAAAAACGACCTGAATGGAAAAAAATTATGCCAAATATTTTTAAGGGTAACGGAAGAATGGACCATAATTGTTAAAAAGAGTGTTTAATTGAGAAACAATAAAGAAACGCTCATGAAAATCCAGTTCAGTGAGAAAAAATGATCTTGGACCCCAAAAAGTTAAAAACATGATTAGATTCCCAAGAATGTTCAGCAACTGAAAATTTCGATATACCACTTGTTTGGAAACCTAACTCATATGAATATTTCAACATTTATAATACGAAATTTTAGAACCCTTTCCGCTTGACCAACTTAACCAAGACTGCATTTGTATGAAACGTTCAAGAAGTGTAAAAATCTGATAATATATTTTTAGGAAATGTGTTTCAACGAATTAAACAAAGAAACTGTTATTTCATCAGTGTGTTATTTAAATTTAGCTAGGAGAAATTACGTTACTTAGAAACTATCATCAAAACTCGAAGTAAAAGAACAGAAAACTATATCACATTCACTCTTTTACTGCTATAATTATAACATGCGGCTACAGACTTTAGTTATGAAAAGACTAGTTTAATATTTGTCTACCTTAATTATTTTTACTGTTACTCACTTATATAGTTTTAGATTCGTATGTATAATTATTGCTTCCAAATAGCAGAAAATAGACTACGGTATATTCATTTTGGGATTATCAAGCTTCCACAGAAAAAACACCCTATCTGTTCATAAATTCAATTTTCTTTTAAATGACAAGTCTAAATAAGAAAATGTCTGCTTCGAGTCAAGATTTAAAAAAAAAATTGGAAAGTAAATACTTCGTTAGCTAACAGCATGTTGAATAATATATAAACCAGTTTCAAACCAATAAAAACCTACTTCTTCAGGATAAATCAGACAGAGCATCAGTACCAACGAAAGCAAATGGGCTTCTGTCAAAAAGTATCTGTATCCTGTGACCCTGAATAGTTATTGTTGCCACAGAAAATCCGACAAAATATGAAAGAAAATTTCAAGGAGGAGGATAAAGAACATTAGAAGGCTTCAAAACACTTTCTCAGCGAACAAAACTATAATTTTTTTTTCATAGTTTTTTCTTTCATAGAACGCTTAGTTGATAGATTCCATCACATACCGTCCTTGTACAAAGTAAATATTGAAAGAGTCGTAGTCAATTAAAAACACTGACTACGACTAAAAAGGACTACGTGTAATTTGAAGAAGAGTTAGGTTCCTTCGGCAAGGTACCTAAACCTGAAGGTACAGTTCCAATTCTGCGGAGACTTGACGTAAACTATTTTGAGATTTCATATTTTTCCTTGGAAGAATGTTTTTTGTACTTGGGGGTATTTTTTTACCATGATGTTGTGTTTTTGTGTGATAAAAGTCAATAAAAAACGTACAAGCACCGTTTTTCTAAATTACCATTAATTACCTAGTGGTTATTATTAATAATTATTATTGATTTAGAAAATAAACATGAACATGACTGTGCCTGTATAAAGTATGTACTATTTACTCGCTCTTTGCCTATATAATTAGCACACAATTTATTCAAAATATTTGAAAATAAATATTATAAAACATTGAAATTTGTACATTCCGATCTTCAGGTCGTTTAATGTCAGATTATTTTTATTTTTAGACATAAAATACGATTCTATTTAAAATAATTCATAAAATTGGTTTTCATTAACATAAATAAGGTAAACAAGCGACGATTAGTTCATAATATCCATATCAAATAAATACTCATCATGACGTTAAAAACTTATTTAATAAAAATTAAAATTTAAATAGCAACACTTAGCAGATTGGAAATTTAGTCAAAACTTGGCAGGAATACATGAATTCTTAACTATTAGGTCAGTGTAATGGAAGGACAGCCAGAATTTCGTGTTTTAATCTATTCAACTCATCTTGAATAAAATTTTCTCTCATTTTTCTTTAAGACGCAAGACAAAGTTTGATATAAAAACACTCAAACTGGTAAATATTAGAAATGTATGCAACACTTCCCATAAAATAGTATAGGAATAGTATTTTTTTTTCTGTTGTATACAAAACGACAGAGTTCTCAGTAACGTCCTTAAGCAATCAAATAACTTTGTAAGGAAAGATCTATAACTGCACACGTTAGACTTAGTAAAGTGACCGTGCTCGATCAAACAAAAGGAATTGCAGCGTTCTTAGCGAGAATTTTTAAAAATCAGGATTACGAACTCGACAACAAAGTGAGTTAGCAAAGCGAGATAGAAAAAAGCTAATTACAAAGTTGTAAAACATTGTCTAGTGAATAAGAATTGACACAAGAAATGAACGGGACCAACGGCCGTACCGTGCTGAAAACACCGGTTCTCGTTAGATCACCGAAGTCAAGCAGCATCGGGCGCGGTTAGTACTTGGTGGGTGACCACCTCGGAACACCGCGTGCTGTTGGCCATCTCGGGTGCGGTATCCCCGTGGTTTGCGCGCTAGATTTGCACGCTGCCACAAATGCCGCCGTGTTCATGCGGAGTACGATCACGTTAAACATGTGGGTCCGTAAGTCCTTCCGAGAGGTTGGTGGTAGGGGAAGGAGGGTACGGTCCCTGTGGATGCCTCCCCCACTGGGTTCCGGTCTAAATTGGGTGGCACTTCCCGGCCGTCCATACAGTCACCTTACACCTTTCTGGTAGGTCGGACGGTCTGGGTCTCAACAACAACAAGAAATGAACGAACGAAATGCGTATACTAAAGGCAACCTGTGAAAAATTGTATCATCAGGACCTTTAGCATGGTGACACGCGCAAGGCTTATCAAAGTACGCGATAGTATTCTTTTGGGGATTCAAATGCACATTGTTTCTGACAGAGGACAATTTTAAACACTAGATTTATGTTCATGCACGTGTTGTTTATTGTATCATTCCTGGATAGGACAGCAATGCACTAATAACCATATTGAGTCAAATAAAAGCCTTCTGTAACAGTTTTATTGTCAATTCCTTTCCAATTCAATTCCTGATTTGTTTGATTTTTCAGTCCTTAGAACGTTTGAAATCTATTTGCTTGTCTAAACGAGAAAGTTTGAAGTGAAGCAACTTACAAATTCGAGTTCTGAGCAGTACATCTCTAAAATAATCGAACCTGTTAGCCTTTGTTGATATCACAAAAATATAAAACTGCTGCTGTATACTGAAGGCAATTAAATTAACAATACAATTAAAACACAATTAATACTTCTTTAAGAAAGCAAACATTAGAAAATTGCCTGACAAGTGTTTCGAGAGAGTTCCGGTCCTTCCTCATCAGGTCAAAATCCCTCTTCTCTTCAGGTTAGTGTCTTTACTTCAGAAACGCCAAGTAAGAACTGTCTAAAGAGAGGAGTCGTAAGGACTAGACTGAGTTAAATATTTGAAACAATCTTTGAAAAAATATTTGAAACTCATATTTTCTATTGTATAAAACCGATTGCTAAAATATGAAAAAAATGGTAGGGATATATCTTAGTCCTGCCAGTGAAGATAATTTCGTTAGCGAGAACCGAAATTCATTCTTATGCTTGTTTCTAGGGGAATTTATTTTAATAAATAAACGGTATTATATTTTTTCTATTGTTATATCTGTTACGACCCTAGAATATAAGATTACGGTAATATTTTAGAGAAATAATTTTTAATTCATATATTTCCGAATAAGTTTAAATTATTGCTGCAATTGGGTTAAATATGGCTCAGTAATAACTTTTGCTGCGTCTTCATTCTGCCGTATAAGCACCAAACTTATATTTTTGTTCAATGATATACCAAAGGGACCAGGATATTTTATTTTTCAAATTTGCTTATGCTTATACTTTTTATTTTTTATAGGGGGAGTGAATTCAATGTTTTAATGAAATTTTATATTTGAAAAACAATGAGTTTAAAATTTTCACACATTTTAAATCAAGAGCAACACTTAGTAAATCTACTAGTACCATATATTTTCTTTGTATTATTTTATAGAGAAAGAACCAAATTTTAAAATTAATTCCTGACTCACATTGAGTTTACAAAACTGAAAATCAGCACTATACTCACTGCCGTTTCGTTTACTTCAAATATCAAATTCACATAATTAATTTTTTTTCCAATGGCCAGGCACTAGACTCTTCGTCATTCGCCCTAATTCACATAATTTTATTTCTATCATTTTGACACAACGAAAATTATTCCATATTCGGTAGTTACTGACATCGTATTAATGTTCTCTTCTTCGGGGGAAATAATATTATTTGGTTAAACGGCAGAATTCCATAAGATTTTAATTATAAAATAATCCAGACAAAATAGAAATGAATAAAACTATTATTAAATATTACTGATCACTATCGTCTAAAATATTCATAAAATGGTTGATTATTATTTGTTTTAGTTCATAGTGAATTCAAATGCCCTCTTTATCCTAAAAACCAATGGTTATATAAAAATCATTATAAAGTTTCTTAATATATTTTTATTTTATGCACATTAAATAGTGGATATGTTTATTCTAAAATTAAGAAAATTCATCATGAAACAACATTTTAGTTCAAACAGAATGTTGAAAAATATAATGAAGGGGAGATATTTTCAGTCTAAATCCCACAAACGATGCACACATAATTGCAAAGAGGAAACATTGCCCTAATAGAAAATTGACTTCCGAAAGAACTTTCCTACTCCATTCAAAACAGATTTGATATGTTTAATTTTATATAAAGGGTGTCCCAAAATACACACAAGAAGCAATTTTGATAGAAAACACAGGTTTATAATTAAAAATTGTAAATTTTTTATTGATTCATAAAGTATACAGTATAGGGTTATGTATGGAATAGCATATCGGGTAAATGGCCTCCACTGCTTTGCTGGCACTCTTTTGTTGAAATTTTCCATGACCGTTTTGCATAAATGTGGCTGAATTTCGTTGATACAGCACTCAATTTCCTCCTTCAAGGCGTAGGTGGTCGTGGACTTGTTGGCATAAACCTTAGACTTCAAAAAACCCCAAAGAAAAAAAGTCCAACGGCGTTAAATCGCATGATCTGGGCGGCCATTTCTGATCACCCAAACGGGAAATTACACGACCAGGAAATGACTCATGCAGTAATTGAATTGTTTCTCGGGCTGTATGGCATGTGGCATCGTCTTGTTGACACCACATGTCATCCACATCCATATATTGCAATTTAGGCACAAAAAACTGGATTATCATGTCGCGATAGATTATTTTTAAAATATTGCTCAACAATTAAAATGTTTTGTTCTTTCATGTAGCGCTCCATTTTTAGTAACCCTAGACTGTCAGCTGTCACGCTGTCTTTTTTTTTTCGTTGCCAACACTTTATCACACAAATGGAGCAAAATTCAAATCTTGCGTGAATTTTGGGACGCCCTATAGTACATACTCTCATTTTTTTCAAAGCAAATTCCGGAAGTAACTTCCATTTACTGTGAATCAAATCTGATTTTGTGCTAAAGTTTCGTTAACATAATAGAACTCAACCGATTCAAATAAAATTTTGTACATAGCTTGAAAAATTTGTGTTTTAGATCATGACGAAGTCCGAAATTTAAATTTCATTTTATGTGCTGAGATATCTGATGTCAAATGTGATATAATGTTAAGTCTATAGAGAAAAATGTATTTCAAAAAATTATCTCGCCAAACAAAATTTTCCATTTGTTTAGTATAGATTGTACAATTGTACTACAAGTTACTGGGCTGTCCTGCGCATTAATTATTTAACAGTCAATACTTTGGATTTAATATTTTGAGTTTATTTACTACTTTCAAGAAATAAACACCCCAGCTATTAAACATGCAGCTAGATGCCCTTCTTCGCTTTAGTTTTGGTTCGCGACAACTCAGTATAAGTAAAATGACCTAACATTTCAAGTTTCTTGCGATATTATTTATTAATTATTTTTGCCATCTCAACTGTCCAAATTTCAAATATATATTTACGTTATATGGCAGGTATAACGCAAAAAAGCTGCAATTGTCTTCATAGGAGGAGCTAGGGGGGAGATTTGGGGGTGCTAGCACCTCCAACAGTTTTAATAGCATCCTCATCAATTTTTAAATGTATTCTGGTATCACACATGGCAACTAAAATGAGACAGAATAAAGGTTCTTCAGTACCGGCAAAGAAGCTTCAGTTTTCCCAAATTAAAAATACTATGGCTTCGGTCTTTTAATATATTCCCCTGAAATCGCTAATATGTCGTTTCTAGACAATCATATATAATTACATAAATATACTTCGTTTGATTTCCTAATGGAGGGTTTCACATGACTTAATTCATGTATTAATTTCTTAAACTTTTACTTATTTATACAGTAACCAATATTTCAGCCTGTCAAAGACGGGAAAACCAACACTCTTAAAAATGACGTCGTAATTTTTTTTAATAAGTTTTATTTTGCTTAATAATGTTTCTTAGCGACGATAATAGTTGTCTTACTCAAAGATTAGCCTAGATAGGTTCTGCTCAGTGGTCGAGTTTCTATATTTCCGGTGGCGACCTCAGGAAGTTTCTCAGAGACTTTACCCCTCCCCCCCCCCCCCCACCTTTTGTTCACTCTGGGAGAAATATCGAAAAGCAAAGATTCAATCTCTTAAGCCAGAAGTCTGCTCGTGAATCTGGAAATACATTGAAAACAGCATAATATATTCCTCAGGGATGGTCGATAATCCAACTACGTTAAGTTCTGTCCGATGGTCGATACTGTAGGTGTACGAATACTCATCCTTCCAGGTCCCCCGGGGCGTTTCTGGAGCTTCTAAAAAGACTTTTCGAACCTAACACCCCCGTTTCTACACGTCCATGGGAGTAAATCGACAATTCGGCTCAGTTAGGTTTTGAATATTCAACTTTCTACATCAGCTTGGGCTTCTGGAGGTCTGATAAAACAAAAACACGTTATACAATTATTTATAGTGATTTATTGACGATTGCAAAAGCATTCAGTACCATTATTATATAAGTCTTTCACTATTGAATCTAAATATGATTGATAATACGCAGTAGAATACTTTATTCAGGGGCACCAGAGATGATAATCAGTGAATAGTATTCTATCAGCCATAGATATTTTAAACATACATATTAAGCCACATGTATAATAAAAAATTTCTGTAACATAAAATACATTTACATGAAGAATCAATGGCTCTTAAAATATATGTGTTTAAATTTATTTTAAAACGACTTGGGACTGATATTAGTGTTTGCTTATGAAAAATATCGAATCGATATAATTCAAACATCTTGTTAAAAATATATTGCAATACATCGTTAGAAAGAAATACCTAAGTGTCGGAAATGGGAAATTTTGAGGTTAGTTGATTTTAGGGGAGATCAAAGATTAGACCCTCAAATTTTCAAACTTTTCTTTTAAAAACAAAGAAAAATAACTTAAAAATTAATTATGTTCAAATATGTTAAAGAAATAGAATATTTGTAATCATTCATTTCAAAGCAATGGCATCATGGACGCTAATATGAAATCGTACGTGAGAGATATATTTTATTTTTGACTAGAAGTGAGTTTTTCTCTCGAAAGGAGCAAGAGGTGTGCATGGAATTTGCTATGCCTATTAAGTAGCAACGATAATCAATTTCGATGGTATCAAGTTATAAGAAATATATAATCTGTGTTATTGAAATGGAGTTGTGTATATTTTCTGATTGGAAAGAAAGCCTTACTAACGATGAAGTCTCTGACAAGATATTATCTTAAGACAGAAGTAGAAACATAGTATCAGGAGGCTTTTAAAATACACTTTCAAATATCAATCGCTGTCAAATTAGCCCTTGTATTCATAAAAAGAGCAGTAAACAATTCAGTGCAGTGTTATCTAAGAACGGAGTCCACTTTAAAGTATTGGTCTAAAACAAAGTATCTCTCATGTTCAGAAAAAGAACAGCCAAAATAATTCATTAAAGTCCAATGTGAGAAGTAAGTCATCTATTGAAGCGCATAGTCTTCATTTCAGAAGAAAACATTAAAACTATACCTGGGATTCTTCTTTCGACATAAGAACTGGGTGCATACATTCCCAGTGTAGAAAACAGAAAATAATAATAATCATTGAAAGTGTGATTGATTGTATACAAGCTATCAGTTGCTTTTTATTCACTAACTGCTGCAAACCAGAAATGAAGTTTTCACCTTGAGGGTGTTTTAAGCATATGCAGAAATTAAAAAATATCTGTTTTCCAAATAACATGGTGTTTGATTTTTATAAGATTAATACACCAATGACAATTTTACTTTCCCTATATGCATAGTATAATGTAGAAGCAAAGTATAGTGATGTGGTCGAAGAGTCCAATGTACAATTCAACGTTGTGAACATTGTGTCGTGGATCTTATACAACATTTTTTCATTGTAAAAGAAGTAGATTCATTGCATTATATAGGGAAAGTCATGTGCTGCTCGCATCATACTTTCTTTTCTTGTAGCTGTTTATGTTTGCAATACCAAGTTCCTATCGTAAACATGACAGGAACTTAATATTGCAATCATCATCGCCTATAAAGGCGGTCGAAGCGTGAACCAAAATAGGTTCACAATTGGAGGATTACACCCTTGAACCCTCCAATTCCCAATTGAGATCAGAATCCAGTAGATGTGAATCCCACAGTATTACCCTTCCCCTAACCCATCACCTCAAAATTCCATACACAAATTAATCATGGCCATATCCCGCGTAGACACGGGAAACATGGTAAACGTCTAACAAGGGATTACCATGCACGATCCTCTTGCCATAACCACTTGACGATTCTGTCCTCAATGGCAATCGTTTAACAGAAAACTTCTTTCTTCCTGCAAAATAGATTTCTGCCTCCTATAGGACAGATGAATGCATATGTTTCGCTTTATAGAATTAATGCTGAACATGTTCTTGGTGAAAGAGAATTCGCAAAGAAAATATTTTATTCAAAAGAGTTCACGAACTAAAAAGTGTTTTCAACCACTTATGTAAAGCAATTGAATCGGCATAATAAAAATTCGAACAACTTTGTAACAGGAAACTTTCGATAAAAGCTTTAAACTACTACAATGACATGTTTTTAACTTTATTTGAAAACTTATCTATCTTTGACAATTTCTTGTAACATAATGTATGCCCAGTGAGATAACGTAATGTTTCCATGAAGTGATATGCAGCAAACGCTCGTAAGACAGAATTAAATGCCTTGAACTAGAGATGTCGTTAGCTTAACACTGTGATGCTTCCCTATGACGCTTTGACCACAGGATCAAATCCCCGCAGTGGCAAGATAACGCGTTTCAGCTATTTTGGTGACATTGGGCGACCACGAAACATCTTTTACTCAAAAATTGTCTAGTTATTTAGTTTTCTGACCATTATATATTCATTGTATAAATGTACTCTCTGCATTTCCTATAATATGAGATTATTGAACGAAGGATTCAAACTCTGCCGAACTTTCTTCATCGGCGATGTGATTGGCAACACAATTCATCGTAAACTCGCCTCATCAAGGCCTCATGACGGATTCTTTCCTCAATTTATCTCTTATATGCCTTATTTGCAACCCAACAACAACGTAAACGGTAATCGACAAATTACTGGGAGGGGAAGTACTGTAGAGAACGCTCATAATGCAATATTAAGTATCTTGAGCTAAAGACGCCTTTAGCTCAGCTCTATAATGTTGGCCTAAAACGCTTTGACCCGGGATCAAACACTGGCAAGTTAGTGATTTCGCTTTTCACTACAGACATATAAAACAACTTTCGGGTAGATCAGACGGTCTGGGTCTAAAGAAATATAAAACATTATATGGGTTTCATTTCTTGTAGATAATTTCAAATTACTTATCTCATCACAAGCAAACTCATACAAATGTTGCACAGTTACTATTTTATCTTTTGATGTGAATAGCATCTATAGTTGGGATATATTTTTTTTAAATCGAAACGTTACGAAACATGTAAACACTGCGGACACTTATATCTCCGAACCTAACAAATGAAATTGTAAACAATTTTTACTTATTTTATCGAATATATGGTTCTATTTTTGAATATATGAAATAATTTTCATATTTTAATAAATATTTTCAGTATTTTTTTTTTTCGAGAAAACTATAAAGGTTTTGCCCGAGCGATGTCTCAATTTACTTACTTTCACTCGAAATATCTTCTAAACTATACAAGATAGATAGAAACAGTAAGGGACAAAAATATTCAGTAGGAAATCTAGTTTCTGTGTTAATAATTTGTATTTATAAAGCTATTATAGTTTTTGCTATTTTCCGGGTTTTTTTTTATTTTAATGTTCATATCTCGAAAATTAAAAATTCTAGCTATAAACTATAATAAATAATTTGTAGTCCTTTAAAAACCCTACAAGGATATATAATTAAATTCTGGATAATGCTCTTAGTTTATGAAATATAATGGTTGCAATTTCAACATTTAAATATTTTGAACTATTTTGAAAAAGTGGTTCTAATTTCTATAAATATTTTGAACTATTTTTAATTAATTTTATTTATGTGAATGTCTAAAAATGCAAACCACCCACAAATAAATATGTTTTTCACGCAAAAACATTTAGGCTCCATGGAACTGGAGCCACTACCGATATTTTAATCTATCTATTGGCATTATTTCAATGGATATACATATTTCATATTACTTATGACCGTTAATTATTTCTCATTTTTAAGTTATATATATCTATATTTTCAGAAACTATGTCCCTATCATTTTGTTGCTTAATACCTTATTTAATAATTGTGATGACAGTAAATTCCTTCTAATATGTTAATAATTATCACTCAATTAAACAGTTTTGCAAAATAATAAGTAATAATTCTGTAATTGTATTTTCTTCAGGTGATTATACTTTCGGAGCCTCGATTGAAAAAACAGATGATGGGACGTAGGCGAGCTTTGGAAAAGGCGGTCGAAGGTATGGGCCAGCATGGCTTAGTTGGTACAAACGACAAAAAGACTCTAATGAACCTCCATGAAGCACTTAAGCTTGAATTTGAACGTGTCATTCATCAGTATAAAACTGCTTTGCAAAAGCTGGATGAGTTGTGCTTGACACCAAAGCAGTTGGTTACCAGATCGTTGTCTTATGGTCCTGCTCCGACAAAAGCCAGTCATCAACGGCAACTAAGCTTGCGCCAAGAAGAAATTCAAGAACGCCTGATCAAAAACAAGACATTGTTAAATGTTGTTGAGCCAACCCTCACTGATAGTTCATTGGATTTGCTGCTCAAAACCCTTAGAAAACGAGTAGAGATCGACAAGGACATTGTGTTCCAGTTCACACAGCTGAAAAAAGAAGTTAAAGGAGTCGATCCTGATGCTGTTGTTGCGCCGGTATTAATGAGATTTGCCAAAGGATGTACTAAAGTGCTGGAAATGATGAAAGAGTTGGGAGACGGAGATGATGATATCAGTAGTAGTGATATATCTGGATATCACAGTGATTCCGACTCAGCCGTTGCAAGTGGAAGCTTTCAAAGTCGAGGATGTAGAAGATATAACCTTATGTATCGTTCAGGTAAGGCTATTTCTCTCCCTTTATATATATATATATATATATATATATATATTAGTACTAAGAATGTAGTATTACTTTTGACAAACTTGAACACATTAAATACTTTAGATAGTTTGAAATATGAAATGGTCTGGAACACTTCCAAGTGCAGCAAATTTTAACAGAGGATGTTTACAACATTTTGTTTCTTTATACAAGTTTCCTTGGAATGTCCTTAAGCACCCCAATAACTTTATAAGGACCGGTTTATGAGTGTACATGTCAGGTCTGTCTATATATTAAGCTAACCATACCCGATCGAGTAAAAGTAATTGCAGTGGCCCTAGTGAAGAATTTAAAAAGTTAGGATAAAAGACGCGGCAACAAGGCTGGATAGACGAAAACAGCCCATTACAAAATTGTAGAATATTGTCTAATTAGCAAAAATTGACAATAGAACTGTTATAGAAGATTTGACACAATATGATTATGCGAATTGTTGTCTTAACCAGGAATGATACAATAAACAGTACTTACACGAACATGAATTTGGTGTAAAGCTTGTTTAAAATGCCCTTTGTAAGCAACAATGCTTATTTAAATTCAAGAAAGAATATTACCGCGTACTTTCACAAGCATTGCAGATGTCACCGTGTTAGAGATCCTTATAATACAGCTTATTGACACGTATTCATTGTCTTCCATATACACGTTATTTCTTTCCTGATGTTGATTTCTAATAATTACACAATGCTCTACTATATAACTTTGTAAATGACTTATTTCATCTATATTGCTGAGTTCATAATCCTAACCTTTTAATCGTCTGCGGATTTAATTGTCTTACGGAGGTTGCATTCACTTTTATTTAATCTAGCATCATGTCTTTATCTCTCTATTTGATTCATAGACCTAATATGTACAGTCATGGATATTTTCTTGCAAAGTTATTGGAGTGTTTAAGTACTTTTCTAGGAACACCGTATAGACGGAATGTATTTTTTTTTGGCGATTTTACTGCAAACTGCAATTCACCCCAAACATTTTACTTTGTTTCATTATTTAAAAGCAAAAACATGTTTTTATGATCACAGTACATTCTCATCCCAATATCTTTAACCATAAATTACCTAACATTGAATGTTCCACAGAACATAAAAAATACATTCCATTAGTATCAAAAGAAGTTCTACTGAAGTAATTTGCTTTAAAATAAAGACTAACATTGACAATCCTTTCCGAGTAGGAAAACCATCAATCATTATATACCATTCATACATAATGAATGACTACATTTTTCACCGGTCGAATTGATTGCCCTGTTGACATTTCTATAACCTCAAATCAAATTCTACAGAACAGGAAATTATAAGCCATTATATTTCACATTCTAAAATCTTCGCAAGAATAGCATTTCCTTAGCATTATTTAAATGGGATAAATGATAAAAAGCAAAGGCTTGAATGTGGAATAAAGGAAAATGCATTTGAAGCCGAATTATCAAATTACTCATATATTAACTTGTGAAAAATACTCTAAATAAATTCAAAGCATCGTAATCAAACTTCTTAATGGTGGTTAAAAATTGACATCGTTTGATGGATTTTCGAATTCAAACCGAGTATCTTGTTTTATATTTAAATTACAAACCCCGCTATATATATAATAGTATATGTGACAAAACATGATTACACGGTTATATCGTAACTCCATGCACTGTGACAGATTAAACTGAATGAAAAGATTACTTCTTGAACATCATTAAACATCTAACCAGCAATTTCACCGTTTTACTGTACTAAGTATTTCTTACTTTGTTAATTTAAACCAAACTTAAGATCCTTAGTCAGAGGTACACAGAAAAGATATTTGTGTTGTACGTATCTATAATTATAGATCCTATACCGGCTATTCTACTGTCATTTTAAGGCGCTGAATAATCATAATTCCATTGAACATAATTCTGTTAGATAGAATTGATAATATGGTGTTTTATATATCTTCTTGTAAATGCATTTATATTTCTAATGTATTAAATTTATCACTAAATAGAAAATACATTCACCTTACTACGAAATCAACAAATATTTAAGGAACACTTGAGCAACATATATAAGCACAATTAAAAGGATAATACAGCACACAGCTGTTTCGATGTAAGTTGGTAAACCCCTTTGTATCTTCCTTTGCACTCATTCCTCTTTTAGACTTCGGGTTTGTTGGCTCTCTTGCACTGACGAAGGGGACCCAACGTATCCTCGAAACAGCTGTATGCTGCATTATCATTTTATTCGAGCTTAGATACGTTTATCAAATTTTCCTTATCCTTTGCACAAAGTGTATTTTACTTATTGACTACAAATTTTTGTCATACAGTATTCTTAGGAGACTTCTTATGCATCCCGATAACTCTATAAGGACAGATTCGTGGAAGTACACTTTAGGGTTACATACAGTAAAGCAATCATAACCGACTTAATAAAATAGATTTCAGCGCCCGTATCAGAGGATTTAAAAATATAGGATTACGACCTCGGCAAAGAGGCGAGAATTGTCTATTGGTATGAATCGATCGGAACAAAACGCGTATACGGAAGACAATAAATATCGGGCAAAATGTTGTATCATCAGAGCACAGTGACAGCTCCAATGCTTGTCAAAGCACGCATTAATATTCTCTGGATTTCAAATGTGCATTATCTCCGACGGATGGCATTTTAAGCAGGTTCGACATTATATTACTATCCATCTAAGTGTTGTTTATTGTATCATTTCTGAATATGCCAGTAATTCACCAATAACTCTATTATATGAAATAAATGCTTTCTGTAAATGTGTTATTGCCTATTCCAACCAAATTTACAATGTTCTGCAACCTTGTAATTGTTTTTTTTCTATTTCGCTTTGTTGCCGAGTATTTGATCATAAATTCTATTTGTCCATTTAGAGCGTTACAATTCCATTTATCGATTTGATCGATAAATGGGACTACTTTTGAAAATTGCCGCCACATTGACGGAAATTAAATATCTGGAAGAATAAGGTTTAATTTTTCATTACCCCTAGCGCTTTATAAAAGTTACTAGAACGAATTCGCTAATGATGTCCAGGTCGTAAATAAGAGCCCCCTACCTAAATACTACATTTACAGATGACAGTACCCAATTTCAAAATCGTATTTTCAAATCCTAAACCGCCGCTAGATTTCCACACAGGCTATACGAAAAAAAAAATACACTATTTTCGCAAAGTAAATAAATAAATAAAAGATTTAAAACCGAATCCTTTCTCTAGGAGAGGCTTTAAGCGCATGCACTGTCTTGTACAACAGATGCGTTCACTTAATAAATCACCAAAAATTAAATTATGTACTGATTAAGAAAATGTTTTTGTTGGAATGCGAATATGTATAGACCTTTTTGCCAAACTATAGTATTGTGCTAATGTTACTTTTTGAATGCGGCGAAAAAAGTATCAGATAACCTAAAATATGCGAATTTCGATGTAGTTAAAAAATTAATTTGAAAAAAAATTATCGAGAATCGATATTACTACGAAATCGATTTAAACACCGTTGGAAAGAACGTTGTTTGGTCTTTCCGATGGTGTTAAATAGAAACGCTGCTAATATTTTTTCGGACATACAGAACTGATTCGTGTGAAAATCGCCCAAAATTGTGCTAAAACATAAAATAATTAAAAACCTAGTTCAAATTTTAAAATATCTCGCCAAGTTGCACCTTTTCGGGTCCTAAAGTACCTGTACACTAAATTTCATGGCCGTACAATACCTAAATTTCTCGCTACAGATGGCACAGATATCGTCTTTTATTATTTAAGATATTACTGTTTCAATATATATCGATTTTCACTATTCTGTTACAGGTAATTTTCGTTAGGGGATCAAGAGGGTCGTATTGTTGGGGGGGGGAGGTATAGTAATTATATTGCGTTAAAAGGTCGTACGATAACGAATAATATTTATCAATAGAGATGCTTGATCCGTATATGTCCGATGCAGAAAGGTGGAAGGAAATCTTTTAAACTTTATTCACCATTTAGCGGGCATAGCACCTAGTCAATAATAATATAAATATTTTGGTTGATCAAATAAACATATTAAATAAAATAATGGCCATGAACTGAAAATAGAAATCACGTAATTCACGGAAGGATTACGTGGGACACTGTTCACCGTATCAGTATTTCGCCGCAGGTTATAGTTTATGCCAGACATGATTTATGCGTGTGTTGAAGTTTACAGAGCAAACCATAAAGGTGTACTACAGATGCACGTGTTTCTGCAGGTAAAATAAGCATCTATCATATGTAGAAATTTAATAATGAATTTATGAACGATAAAAAAGTTGGTTAATCTATATAAATAAAATTGAAAATCTGCCTGTCTGCCTGACTCCGTTATCACGGGAGAACGGCTAAACCGAATTGGATGAAATTTTTTGGATAGCCTTGAAATAGTTCCACATAAATTTAGCCCAAATTTCGAGTATCTAAGTTCAGGGGTTGTCGAGATATTAATGAAAAACGAAACTTTTTCCTAGGAGTTCTACTCTCTAACTCCATGGTTTATCCAAACGAAGAGCTTGAAAATCGTTTGAAAGTGAATTAAAACATTATCTCTGTGTTTGATGAGAGATTTTTTGCGCAAATTAGTCACTTTCTGAAAACATGAATTGTTTGAAACATGATTTAAATGGGAAATCTATCTCCATGGTTTATTTTTCACAAGCTTTTACTAAACAATGAAAATTATAAAGAAATCAAAATGGTTATTGAATTCCGCAGTTTATGAGGAAGATTCTATCTTATATCATGTTGCTCAGAAACGCAATTAAATTAAATCTGTCTGTTAATTTTAATTATTATTTTTTCGATTTGAATAATAAATAAATGGATATAAAAATATATTTTAGAAAAGAATGATTTGACTTTTCTTATAGCATTTTTAACTGGATAATATCAATTACGGTCTTCAGGTTTAAACGTTATTATTATTGATATTTTAGGAAATTATTGATTCAGGGATTATTGATATTTTCAAGTTATTATGCAATTGTTTTATTATGACAAATTTTTTTTAATTCATATATTGTACGTTGTACGAGTAATCTTCTACAAATAAACGGGTATATCTTCGAATTTACGAGAATATAAGTAGTACAGGTATATTGGCATATATTTTGATATATATTGGCATATATTGGAATCAATTACGACCTTCTGGTGCAAAGATTTCTGGGATTATTGATATTTTCCATTTATTACGTCATCTGTTTTATTTTGGCAAATATTTTTGAGACTCATATTGTAATACGGGTAATCTTCTACTAACACACTGGCATATTTTCTAATCTGCGACAACATAAGTAGAACGGGGTTGCATATATTGATTCAATTCCTTTTTTTTTTTGTAAATTTGCTTACAAAAGGGGCCAGGATATTTTATTCTTCAGATATGCCCTTGAAGATAATTTTGCATAGTGAGAACAGATATTCTTAATCTTCTCTTTAAGAAGCAAGAAATTTAATATTTTAACAGAATTTGCACATGATTGCGAATTATAAGTTTCTTTATATTATATACTCCGTACGAAGAACGGGTATGCTGCTAGTGTATAAATAAAACCGAATATTGAGTCTTGACTAAATTATGTACAGTGGGACAGAAACTTCATAAGAATTTTTTATCTCTAAAATAAACTTGATCTAACTATATAGGGTTTAGATCGACGAAGGGAAGCTGGAATCTTGTTCCAATTGCTCAATGGTTAGATTATGTTAGACTGGCCAGTTTGAAGATCCGCGACAGAAACAGTGAAACCACTATGACTATCCGTGACAATTTTGTCTTTAGATCTCTAAAAAACACTTATTTCGAGGGAGAAAAAAACTAATAATGTGCGGCTCGCCAATCGACGCTCTTAGACATTGGGCTACCGAAACTATTATATTTCCTTCTATATTTGAAGCACACAAAAAATCAGATATTATTTGTCATCAGGAAGCGGATAGAACTTATTTCATAAACTCCTGCATGAGCTGTTCTCAAGATATTGCACGTTTTTATAAGAAATATATTAAAAAATTGCGTAAAATTATAACGTAGTAAATATAGTTGAAATGTTTAATTTCAATGTACAGTGTTATGCCACAAATGTATTAACACCATTTTGGGGAATCTAGTTCGTGCCAATCACAAAAGAAGACAATTTTTGTATTAGCTTTTGATACCAAACAATTCGCCAATTGTCATTTGTTTCACGACATATTAATTAAATGCTAATTGCATTTTGATATAGTATTTGCTATAGTTGAATTTTGTTTCGTTGTCAAGTTAGGTTTGCGCAGTGTACAAGGTTATTTGGTACATCGAAATAGATTTATATGCTGTCATTAAAAACAGCGTCAAATTTTAATATATGACTCAATGGTAAAAGCATTATGACGTGAATTATGCGTATCGTTATGTGATTATGAAAGTCGTTAAGTGATTGAATTATATCAGGAAAGTTACATGCTGCCCACATCAGATTTTGACTTTCTCCACATACATTGAATAATGTATAAGGAAATTAATTTAAAGGAAAATTCAAATTCGACTTTTTGAAGTAAAAGCACGTTTCAAGCATTCCAAATTCGAATCAAACATTTTTGAGGTAATGTGTGTGTGTATGTTTAGAATCCCTCCTCCCCATATTTTTGAATGAATTTTTGAAGAAAATCATAGAAATAAAATCGGAACATTCAATAATCATAAATAATCATTTCATGTGTAATTTTTATTAAAAAACAAATGACACCAATTTTAGAATGACAGAATAAGACGTTCTCGAAATATTGCACATTTCTAAAATAAACTTATTAAAAAATAACATAAAATTATAAAAATAATAAATATTATCCAATAGGTTAACTTTCTACATTTAATATTATGCGGTACATATGTTACATCATTCTCGTAGATCTAGTTCGTTCCATTCTTGGTAAAAGATACTTTATGTAATAGTTTTATATTTTGATGCCTAAGAATTCTCCAATAGTAATTTTTTCATGGGATATTCATGAGCAATTAATGGCATTTTGATGAGGATTTTGTATATAAGTATAAAAAAAATCAGTCGACGTGGTGGCCGAACGGTCAAGGTGAGCGTTTCCAGCGATTGATCGGCCGCCACGTTGTGGGTTCGAGGCCCACGTGAAACATGGATGTTGTGTGTTGTGCAGCGTGTTCCGCCCCCCTCCTGCGCGCTTGGGGCAATGTCCCTGGACGGCTAAATGGTTCACGATTTCGGCCGTACATAGAGCAAAATGACATAAGTCTAGTGCCTGGCCATTGGAAAAAAAAAATAAATAAAATAATTTAAAAAATCACCCTGTTTGGACATATAAATTGCCAAAAGCAACCCAATTTCAATTTAGGTGATGTTAAAACAATACCAAAATCACTGCTCTGTGGATCTTATACATCATTATTTCGCTGTCATAGAAGTAAAGCTATTATATGTAGGGAAGAATCCAAAAAAATGATTGGAAATTAGAGACTGTAAGCGTAAAATATATAGATCATACAGCAATCTGCATGACTTCCTATACCACAGTTAACAAAAATGCTTGGGTTCTAGTATGAAGTTTGGCCCAGTAAAAGTCTGGAACCTACGGTCCTTAATATCAATTTTAATATTATATTCTAAGCTTCAAGTATTAAGTTTTGAAATACACGTTGTATGTCAGAAACGCTTGATCAAAGACTTAAGTCCACAATCTACAGCTTAAATTTCCAATAGATATAAGACACATTTAAATTGTGTATATATTTTTTGAAAATGTCGTTATAAATAAATTATTAAAGATTGCATTTCTGTTACACTCAATCCTTCAAAATTTTACTCTTGTCAAAAATGCGTGCGTTTTAAATAAAATCGCACAAAAAAAAAATACACCAACAAGGTAATTATGTACTTCTCTTCAATTACAATTCATTCAACACTACGTGATTTCACTCTCTAAACGATAACTCAAGATTTCAGCTTGAGTAAGCAGCGTTCCACATGACTGCTCATGAACCCTGCCAGTAAAAGTCGAAATGGATAAAGATGAAATCGAAAAATTATACCGTTAAGTGTCTTAAACAATGTCGGTGCTACGCATGGTTGGTAAACGGTTGCTGGATCAGAACTGAGGTTTATTAAATGCTGCTATTTAAATCATGAAAAAGCAAATAACTTTTACTTTAAAATAGAGATTTTAAACTCTATTTCATGATAGTAATGCTATTTTCTACTCTTTTGCAAAAAGCATATTTAAATGTGCACTTCAAGTGCAGAAAATATCTTAGTTTCTAAGGTTTTCTTAAAAAAGGATTTTAAATTTTATACCACGTAAAAGCCTTTCCCTGAATAAAAACAATCAATTTTCCAAGAAGGTGTTATGCATTCTTAGTCTTAGGGTCTTACGGTCTTACGGTCAGAAACAATTTTTAGAGCTTCATAGTATTATTTTTACTTTTTCATACTATTGAATAGTATAAATAAATTGTTATATTTTCAATTTTCAATTTTAATATTTTGTTACCAATATAGATTTTAGGACCTCCTGAACACGTTTAACTATTTTTAGAGTGATGTCCGTATGTATATCTGTCCGTGGTTGATTTCTTGTGCACACGATAGCTGCTGAACATATTAATGAATTTTGACGAAACCTTATATCCGGCTTTGTTATAAAAAATCTAGAAGTAGATAGAATTTTTTGAAATTTGAGCAAAAACTTTGAAATTTTTTCGAAATTTTATTTTTTTTAACATAGCAGCGTAGGACAAAATGTAACATAAGTATGGATACAAGGGATTATTTACGGTTCAATGATCACGAAACTTAACAGTTTCAATAATTGTAGTTAAAATAGTCGCGATAAAATGTTTGAGTTTGTAATATCACTAGTCTCTCTGGAGGGAGGGGAGTAAGTTATTTCCCAAAGAGGAGGTACATTGTCAAACTAGATATCAATCGAAATATTTTTTTTAATCCCTTTAAAATAAATTTAGCCCTTTTTACATATTTTGTAATAGTCTAGTCCATAAGTTAAATATTTTATAAAAAAAATTAATAATATAATAAAGAAATACAAAATAATGTTTTAATATATGTCATTAGCAATAAACACAAAAAATAATTCAATGCACTTCATCACTTATCGTCTAAGAATTTGAATAATTTAGAGCTATGAAAAATGTAACACTGAAAATACTTCATTTGAAGTTTCAATTTTAGTTTTTTAATACAGATACGTAAACACTCATAAAATAATTTCTAACATGTAATCTAATTAGGATGTCAATATGAAATTTAGAAAACAGATTTATTAATGCATAAACAACATTTTGACTCAAAATTTTAAAAACCATTGTTTTAAAAATTTATAAGATTACTTTGTAGTCTGCCCTCTTAAAAAAAATCTGCTGTATGTAGCACATGACTTTTCCTACATCATTCAATAACTCTAATTCCATCACAGTGAAATAATGATGTACAAGATCACCGACACAATGTTATACACTTTGGCGCTTTTCTGGAAAACAACATGCAAAACTATTTCGAATTACCAAATAAGTTTATATTTCACGCAAATCTAACGTGACGTTTGGAAAGATTGCTAGCATCTGCTAAGCACTATAACTTATATCTCTATATTAAAAAAAAAGTAGCTGCCGCTGCCGCCACCACTGTTTGACAAATTTCTCGTTTCTCAAGATTCTTTGTTTCGTACCGCAAAAACTATTGCATATAAAAATATGAAATTTGGTACACTTGTAGAAAAAGCTATGGGAAATACGCTGAAATAAACTGTTTTTTGATATATATTGTAGTTTAAGAAATATTTAATGTCAAATTCAAAGACAAAATATTTGAGAGGCGAGTTCGTGTCCTGGATAGACTAACAATAACAAGACGACAAATGTTTGCAGGTAGGTACCTACATGTGTGAATTTTTGCAGGACGGAGCCTCTTTTTTTAATTTCGATGTAATTTTTGAGATATTTTACTTTTTATGCACTTCTGAAGTGAATTTTTTTCGTATCGGCACTTTTAGCGATTTCTCTGTCTCGTACCGTAAAAACTATACCATACAAAAATATAAAATTTGGTATATTTATAGAGAAATAATAGGCTAACACGATGAAATAAACCGTTTATCGATTTAAACTTTAGTTTGGCATGAAATAGCTCGCGAAGCGAGCTCATGATCAAGAAATCCAGTTTTTGGATTCCCTGGACTAAGAAAAATCCCTGCTTTTCCCTCCTGTGGAAAATAAGCAGGGATAGAAAAGAGATTTTCGATAGTAGAATTTTTAGGAAATATAGATATGAAGCGAGCGCAGCGAGTAGGAGGCGAAACCTCCCGAAGGGGGTTGTGCGAGCAAAGCGAGCAGGGGGCAGAGCCCCCCAGTATATTAAAAGATGCTAAAAAATAATTCATCAATTTGGCATTATTTTTATAACTTTAGCGTCATTTTGGAAATGTAAGACATTTTATTTAATACGGAACCCGTCAAGAAGAACCCCCTTCCCCTTTAACACGGAACCCTTTTCAAAAAGTCACAAAGTTGATGACATTGCACCAAATTAATCGCTAAGGTTGTCGTATTTATCGCCAATTGCTGCAGATAGAATTTTATGTGATTTTTTAGATACATTTGTTTTAAAAACGTGCAATATCCTGAGAACGATTCACGCCAACGTTCGTTTATATATATATATATATATATATATATATATATATATATATATATATATATATATAATCAGTACAAAAAAGTTCTATTCGGGTTCAGAGATGTTTAAACTGTGCTCTAACATTGAAAAGCCACAATCAAATTTCCGACACCGTCACCGATCACTATACATTATACTATTTATGTAGGGATCATTTTGGAAAATTAGAAACATTTTTGGGTAGAAATTCTCTAAATTTAAAGACAAAATACTTCAAGTAGAAACAGCGTTTAGAACATTTTTTTATTCACACACGCGATCTTTGAAGAGAGTGTGATAACCGCTTGTACGGGAAGTAAATGCCTGGAACCGAGTTACTCGAGCTACCCTTGTGTAAACTACACCACCTCACACATAAGCTCTTTTGACTTTCCGTCTTGAACTTTGAACTCTTATCAGGGTGGTACAGAAATGTACTTTATCTTAGTTTAGATCCCAACTAAGAGTATACAGGGTTCCTAGTCAAGTCCTTAAGCACCCCCAATAATTATTTACAGAAAGTTTTATGAGTGTACGCGTTAGATCTGTCTGTAGTGATTTGACCATTCCCGATCGAATAAGGGTGATTGCAGCCAGCACCCTTAGTGGTGAACTTAAAGTTAGGAAACATAACTTACAAAAATAGGTCGACTAAAAAGCCAAGTACAAAGTTGTAGAGCACTGTCTAAAAAGTAGGAATTGACAGTGAAACAGCTACGGAAAGCATTTATTTAACACAACATGGTTATTAGCCAATAGTTGTTCTATTCAGGAATATTAAAGAAAGCTATATTTACATGCACAGTAATCTAATATACAGACTATTCAATATTCCCTGCTTCAGCAACAATGCACATTTGAATTCGGGAATAAATATCATCCAGAACTTTGACATTGCGAGTGTCACAGTGTGAAACTTCCCTGAAATTAATATGATGTGTCTAAATTGTGTAGAAATACAACTTAAGCGATATTGATAGCCTGCTTGATAGTGTCAACAAATTTTGTACATTTATAAATTTTACTGCTCAACATGAGTGTGGGAGGGACTTTGCCCTTTCTTGATGCTTTGGTTTCCATGATACTAATGGTTTCCATACCATGGTTTTTCATAAACCCACTTTTGCTAATTCTCGCTATTACGTTCCACCCTGTTTCGTCTAAAAAAGCTTTTATC
The DNA here is from genome assembly GCA_951213105.1 of Amaurobius ferox. NCBI lineage: Eukaryota > Metazoa > Arthropoda > Arachnida > Araneae > Amaurobiidae > Amaurobius > Amaurobius ferox. The sequence continues at coordinate 166,654,982 of OX578133.1, forward strand.
ATTGCCTATTTTAACCGTGGCTTTAACGTATGTTCTTATATTAATAGTTTAACTCATGAAATTAATTTTATATTTAGCTTTGATAGTGAAAATGTTTACTCCTTTAAATTTATTCATCAAGTTTTCTCTACTATCCGTATTGTTTATTTTTCCCAAATATACCAATGTTTTGACTTTCAATTACATCATTTTTAAACATAATTGCCTTAAAATCCTAAGATCTTCGGCGCTCCTGTTCAGTTTGGTTTTAAATTTAATTTAAAACCTACCCATTCTTCTGCTATTCCTATATTTAGCCGTATTCAGCAGCGTCGCCAGAAAATTATATTGAGGAGGGTGTGTTTAGTAACCAAATATATTTGTTTTTCATGTCTCCATATATTATTTCTTCGAAATTCAATGGTTTCGATGGGTACCTTTGGAGGGTATGACCTCCAAACCCCCCCCCCTTTGTCGACGCCACTGGCCGTATCCGTACTGATACATTTAAAAGTGATGTTCTGAGTCAGGCTGGTGCATATTGTCCTTCTTATTTACCCTGAAAATAGTTAAAAATTCTATATTAGTAGTACTAAAAGATCTGTAGATTATCTGAACATGCCCGTGATATCAAAAACTAGAAACAACTACTTATCCCAAACTGTTATCAATGATAATTTTGACTCGCTTTTCGAAAAAAACTTTTCTTTTAACTTAAATTATAGCAGTGTACCTCCTTTCTTCTTATGGAATATCTCGTATAATATAAAGAAACTTAAAATTTACAATTATGCACAAATTCTTATAGACAAATTCTTATAGCGTAAATTCTTAATGACATTGTTATTCAAAATATTCTATTAAAATTTTTTCTAAAAAGAATATATGGAGAATATCTGTTCTCGCTATACAAAATTATCTTCACAGACAGATTGGAAGGTTAAAACTATTGCATTCTATATAGAATTTTCGGATTTGATTTTTTTTTATTCTATATGCATTTTCGGATTTGATTTTTTCTCCATTCTATATGCATTTTTCGGATTTGATTTTTTCTTGCATTCACATCTACGTAATGTGTGAACACCTGCAACACCAAACGTCAGTGCGGTAATAGCTCGGTCATCAAGCGACTGGTCTATGATATAGAAAACAATTCCCGAACATTTCCTAATTTTAACGGAAATGCATTTCATAACACCTCTAAAAAATGTCAAGTTGTCTTCTTTACAATGTAAAAAGAAAGTATAGTAATGAGGTAAAAGATCCAACTTCACTTTTAATGGATCAACACATTTGAAACATTTCTAAATATCCACTAGTTTTGTTATGTTGTTTGTGTGTCAATCTGTCTGTCTGTGCACATAATATATCTCAAACAAAGTAAGTTAAGCGGATCAAATTTGGCGCGACATTTATTACAATTGATAACGTCAGAAGTAACTGATTTTCGGTATTAACATATTAAGGGAAGGCCCTCAACTTTCGAACAATTTTCTTTGAAAATCGAAAATTGTTATAGATACAAAATTACCTTTTAAAAGGTTACAATGGTAACTATTCTATAAGTGACTTATTATTTAAAAGATGATAACAACAATTATAAGACTAAGATGCGCCGTTCGCAAAATATTTCACGATTTGATTTAACAAGAAAGATCAATCATGCTTAAAGCATTGATTATGAAACACTTTCCAACTTCAATGCAATTTTATTTAAAACAGTCGAAAATGCAATACATTCCTCGGTAATATTTTAAAACTTATCATAATACTACATTAATTTATTATATTTGAAAAATTAAACCTTCATTGAAAAACATGAACTTCATTCAAATGACGGCATTGAAATAAAAATTGCCTGGTTTAAATATATCTGAAAAGCGATACATTCCACGGTAATATTTTTAAAACTATCATAATACTACGATAATTTATTATATTTAAAAACTTCATCGAAAACAACTGAAATTAATTCAAATGACGTCATAGAAAAAATAAATAAAAAGAACGAATATGAGTCTGCAGGGAAAGACATGTGCTGTCCACATCAGAATTTTTAACAATATTACAACAATGATTTATAGAAGTGAACGGGGATTATTTTCAGGCCATTTCGAAAAAAATGTATGATCTATATTTAAAGATCCATCAAATTTTTGTCGAATAAAATCTTCAACAAATTTAAGCTGTGTACCAAATTTTAACTCTCTAGGACGTAGGAAAGTGCATTAAAAATGCCATCAAATAAATTTATCATGAAGAGTTATATAAAATTTAAAAAAATGAAAAATTGTTATCTACCAAATTTATTTTAAAATGTGAAGCCACTCCCATATGCAAAACGTTTAAACAAATGGAGAGATATTTATTATATAATATATCTCTCTTTTCTTTCTGGAAGATATCCCAAAGTCAGAATTTAATTGAATTTGTTTTTTTCCCTATATTAAATAATTTTTAATTAAAAAACTACTTAACATATTTTACTGAATTTTTTTTTATATATTCTATGGGATAATGTGAATATTTTCTAAAAATTTCGAAGCAATTCGTGAATTTTAAATTTACTTAAAAAATGTTTGAAAAATTAGGTCCCATAGGGTTCAATGTATTTCATTTTTTCAACCCGGGTTCAATAAAAAACTAATTGGGTGATATTATTTATTTATATTCCCATAGGTCCTACAGACCGTCTGAACAACATACTAAAATTTCATTTTGATAAAGTCATTTTTACGGCAGTTATCGTGCTAACGGACAGACAGACAGACAGACAGACAGACAGACAGACAGACAGACAGAATGAACAAAGTCATAAACACTTTTCAACTTTGTTGTAAAGTGTTAAAAACGAATAAATCCATAAAAAAATATGTTTTGTATTATACAATAAAAAGGTTCTTTATGATACTTTTAATTCAAAACTGATGCTCATTATTGTTAAAGAGATATTTTAAATTAGAAGCGTCATTACCTAGGGTTTGATTTTGAACAGCACAATTTTTGTTAATTTAGCGCGGTTTTCATCAATTTGGAGACATGTTCCACGCCAAGTTTGACACCAAATTTGTCGCCAAGTAGTACAGACAAGCAGAACTATTGAAACATATTTAATATAACATAAGTTTATTATTTAGTTTGAATTTCAATGCATTCAGTCAATTTAAAATAAAAATCCTACTATGAAATAATTTTAATTTTTCTCGATTTGACGTCATTTTCATTAATTTAGAGTCGCTTTCATAAATTTGATCGTCAGTTTGGCGACACTCCTAAAATGCCGCCACAGTCACCAAATTTGCTACTAAGTGGAACAAACATCCCTTATTGAAGCATACTTAATATATCATCCGTTTATTAATTAGTTTAAATTCCAATCCATTCCTGAAACTTTAAATGCAACTCCTACTTATGTTTTGATTCTAAAATTTGTCAATTTGGCTTTATTTTCATTAATTTAGCGTCGTTTTCATCAATCTGGCGACATTTTCGTCAATTTGACGACATTTTAAAAAGTCACCAATTACATGATTAAATTACTCTAATTAGGTGCTAAGTTAAAGTAACTGAACATTTTCCTAACTCCATGCTTTTATAGACCATTTCATAATATTATATATAACATAAAAATATATATCTAATATGGCAACTACAGAACTCAGATTTGAAAAACTTTACCACTTTCGACGTAATGGCTCCATTTTTGTGTCAAAAATGTATGAGTTTTTTATTTAGCTTAAAATAAGAGAAAGCTTTGATCTAGAAATTCAAATTTTTTAAAGAGCCTGTCTCACCTATTTGAACATCTGAAAATTTTGTCAAAATCAGATTAATTTTTCATGTAGATTTACTGTCTGAATAAGGAAAAAGAGGAGGAGGAGGAGGAAAGGAATGCTGTAAATTTGCTATTCTTGAAATTCACGTGGCTGTATCTTTCTTGCTATTGAAGATACAACCACGGTCCTTTAAAATAATATTCTATAAATCAGTTAAAAAATTATTTTAACCACTATAGTTTATGAGATATAGGTATAGGGTATGTAGCTTGAAATTATTTCTATAATATAGTATCTTGTAGTGCCCTCACCCCGTGTCACTGCCGTGACACTTCATGTTGCCAAATGTATTCGGACACCTAAGTTGAATGGAGAAAATAGCATTTATTTCACGAAATCAATACATTGTTAGAGGAACACTCTTAGCGACAATGAGTACCGCGACTTTTCTAAGCATACTTTCGAGCAATTTCCAGTATGTATCTACTGAAATATGTTGCTCTTCTTCGATTAAAACCGCTGCCAGAAAAGTCTTAGAGGAGAGCTTTTCCACTAGGAGATGAATTCGGCGTTCTAACTCGTTCCACATATGTTTGTTCGGGTTCATATCAACATTTGAGTCGTCCTATCCAACTTTTGTACCTTTTGCTCTTCAAACCAACACTGTATAGACCTCAAGTGTTGGGTGGGGCTTTATCCTACTGACAGGAACAGGGGTCTATACTACCACATCGTAGGTAGTGCACAATCGTCTAGAATATTTAGGCAGCTCTTTAAGTTCATATTTAAGGGCACTACCATCAAAGGATTCCGTCCTTCCCAGCAAAAACAACTCCAGACTATCATGGATCTGAATTTTATGGTAAATTCAATACAAGTAGAAAAAGCTTTTCTCAGAGAGACGCTAAATCTAAGCAAACGTCTAAGCAAACGTCCACAAACGACGAACAACCACCTCAGTCGTCCCCTGGCATGAACTCTAGCGATGCGGGATGCCCTATCATGATAACTAATGGAATGTAGCCAACTCCTGATGGATTGATCGCGCGGTTACTAATAGTAGTTCCTGTTTCTCGGAATACCTCAAAAGCCAGTCGGATGCAGACAAAGTACGAATTTTCATAAGATTGCTTACTAATCATCTCTTGCTACGATCAGTTAATTTATGAAGTCTCCCACTTGGTAGCTTTGCTCTGATCTCACCAATAACCTTCCATCTTTTAATAACATCAGTTATAGTTGGTTTTAGAAGTTCGAAAAGAGCTACAATCTCACGGAGAGATTATTTTTTCAAGTACGATCATACCCCTCTGGAAATCCGTAAGTTCAACGTTGCGTGTCACAGCAGCTTTCAGTAAAGTATAAAGAGTTTATCATGCTTATACATAATATGTAATACACACTACGCATATGCATTTTATCCTGTTAATTTGGCTTTATTTTCATGTTAGGTGGTGTCCGAGTATTTTTGGCATTAAAGTGCATATACACATAAATATCTTTATCTATCAATATTTCTTTTCACTGTTTTATGCATCTCTGCTCGCCTGTTACAAATAAAACATGCCTTTGACATTTAAATGCATATATTTAGGTTAACTGTATAATTAGAATCATAAAAATTACCGATATCATATACGCAAATACGAACTCTTAATAAATAAATTATGTAGTATACACACAATTTTCACATAAATGTGCACCAATTCCGCCTTACTTCGCCCGCATTACCTTACTTTTTTCTTGTTGACGTATCCTATAATTTACTTCAAATAATATTTTGGAACAGTTTTTCTAGTAACCGGTTTTTTTTTTAGTTTTGTAGCAAGTAGTCATTTGCAGCTTTAAGAAGATGTCATTTTATACCCGCATAACCAACTTCTTGGGTGGTATTTTGTTTTTCTAAGACATTCTAAAATATTTATATACTTTTTTTCGAATCTGTTTTGGTAAAACCAAATACGATAGAAATATAATTATATATATGAAATATCGCATATGTCCAATAGCAGTTTTATTTCCTTTTATATATAAAAGTGTTGGGAAAATGCAATGATTCCATCAACCTATTTATTTATGGGAACAGCATGGGACATATTTGTAATTTTATTTATTAAAACATCAAGGAAAATATATTCTACAATAAAAAAAAATTACTTAATTTCATATTTCCTACAATAAAATAAAAAGATTGTAATTTACAGTGATCTTAAGCTAGCTACTTCACTTATTTTATAAGTTGTATCTAGTATATTTTAATGTTTAATGCTATTACTATGATTTTTGAGTTAAACAATAATTTTAATCAAATTTGCATTTATTTAAGCAAATAAAATAAAGCAATTTTCGTACTTAAATATTTACATATTTCCTAATATTTCTAATACTATATATCCGTTTATATTATATAGAATATGGTAAACGATCTTAATAAGAGTACCGAAACTTTCAAAAAATCATTTTTGTATTCTAGTGCAAAAAATTGAACATCGAATAGCATTTTCATAATTGGAATTTTTATATATTATTGTATGCATATTTTAGCTTTGGAAACTATTTCTGTTCACCACATCACTAATAGCTCTTAAATTACATTTCTTTCCAAACAAAGAAGAAACTGAACGTTGTTTTAACAAGTAACATTCTTTTTCTTATACATTGTATTAATCTTAATAGAATATTAAAAACTTATCCATACCTTCCACTAAAATTAATTAAAATACGTTAATAATAATAGCATTTTCTAAAGTAATTCTTTATTGTAAGAAATATTTTTCACTTAGTCTATAATATAAAATGAGTCTATGATATAAAATAATGCACATTTATAGTTTGGATTTTGACAATCATTTCTTAACATCTGAATGCATCTAAAAATGTACATAAATTCCCCAAAACTAAAATAGACTGTTAAACCTTCATATATATGAAAATATAAACTTTTCTGAACATTTTACAACAATTCACATGAAAAAATCTTATAATTACTGGAGTTATACCACAAAATGTGAAAGATCAAATATAAAAATAATTTATAAATAAGTTCAAAGTCGTTTTATTCAGAATGTGATTTTTGAACATTGGCCGAAGATAACTCTGAAACTTCTTAACATTTTATCATGAACTTTTCATATATAATGACTATTAGTCTCTGTAAAAAGTACCTATTTTTTTTTTGTTGCAAATATAATTTTAAGTGCTTATGTTATTAAAATTTCGAAAATTTTGTAAAATCTAAGTACAATAATGCATAAAATAGAATTGTATTTGAAATACAAATTTATAATTATTTTTCAAAATAAACAGTGCTCCTAAAACATAATTAGATACTAAACTTTTGTCTTGTATGCAAAATTTTCTGAGTAATGTTACGCTCAAGCTGTTATATCAATTTTTTGTTCGACAAATGGCTCATAGATTTCAACTCTCTATAAAAAATGTCTTAACAATTGTACATTAAAAGTAAATATAGATTTATCACAAAAAGAAACAGTGTGATTTTAAAATGTATACTTTATAAGATATCAATTATAGAATATCAACTTTTTTTCACTTTTTTACTTATTAAGAGTCCTATGACCTCTTACGTAAATCCTGTTTCAAAATATCGCCCACAATCTATTTATCATATCTGCAATAATCTGAAAATAAGGAGGGACTGTGCCATAAACCTGTGTTCCAATAGAGAAACAAGTTCACTTACCTTTGTATTTATAACCGTAACTAATATGAGCACCGAGTTCTCAACTACACCAAAAAGACGTTTTTAAAACTCAATATGCAGTCGGTCCCTAAACAATGCCAGCCGTTTTACTTCCAACTGGTTGGGATTTAATGCTCTTCAACGCACTCGAACATTCCTCTATTCGTTGCGGATGGTTTTACGTTAAAATCGGACCTAATAATTCGAAGTGATGGTCAATGTCTGGTCTAGAAACGACTCCTGTTCAAGACGAAATCGTGCAGAGCCTCGGTAGGTAAATCTTTGTTGTGTTTTGAAGGTGTTGGCCTTGACCAACCGAGGGGGAACCTCTAGTAGACGTGCAGGTGGGAAACTAGTGATTACAGACTAGTCTGAAGTGTATAAAAGGTGTAGGCAAGCGTCAGTGAGAAAACGAATAAGAGTTAATCAACACCCTCTTTCGTTCTGAATTGAAGCACAGAAAATGGGACTGAGCACTTTTCTAAAAATATTGAAATTTTAAATTAATATGGAATTTATGTATATTAGTATAATGAATTTATAAAAACAAATGATATGCATTTGCTTTAAATTTGCTACTAACATACTTTATTCAAAAAATTTACAGAAAAGGGAACAACAAGCAACTTATTCTCAAGTAAGTACACTTATTCACTTTTAGTATTTTCCTTGTAAATACTAAACATAATAATATATATTTATTATTAATGAAAAATATAGTAAAATTCATCCGTGCTTCGCGCGTTCTCAATGGCTAATAGTGATTAGATGTGATAACCAACGAAAGAATATCAAATTGTGTATTTATAGATTTTAAAAGGCAAAGTGATGTATGTTTTTTAAAAATTCGTTTGTATCGCCACCCCTAATTCGAATTTTCGAAATTTTTGTTTTATTACTTTTCCTACAATACATAGTAATGTATAAGGAATGAATTGGAATCATGTTGAAAATCGCAATTTCAGTTTTTGTTGGATCTACGCGTTTCGAGCGCTCTAAAATCCGAAAAACTATTTTAGCGTGACGTCAGTGTATGTGCCTGTGTATTTGTCTGTGTATGTGTCTGTGTGTTTGTCTACGTATGTGTTTGTCTGTGTATGTGTCTGTGTGTTTGTCTGTGTGTCTATCTGTGCAACGTATGTATCCACTCTAGATGAAATACTAATAGACTAAATTTCACAAAATTTAGTAGATAACTCACTTGTGGAACACTTCGGTTCTAATTAGATTTTGGAATGCTTCGAAAAGAAATAACCTGCTTTTTTACAAAAATTGGTAAAATCTAAAATAAAAGACTACGTCTGCTTAAATGCATCAATTAAATACTGGTTTTATATGAAAATTTTGACAACGAAAAGAATAAGACCAACTCCATAACTCTAGGACTAACCGTTTTCGAGACGTTTTAGATTTTTCGGATTTTTGCAACATTGGCTTTGAAAATACGTTTAGTTGCCAAATGAAAACGAAAATTGAAATAAAACTGCACATTCGGTGTAATTTTAAATAATTATCCCCATTAGTTTGTGTTATTAGACTCAATTTATTTAATTATAAAAAGAAGGAGAAAATGACTTTGAATATCTGTAGGATAAGTCATGTGCTGCCTACACTAGATAATTTTTTCATTGATCTGAAAACTAAGGTGAATCGAATATACCATAACGAGATTCTAGCTCCAATAGAATTGGCTCGATGGTTTTGAAAATTCAATTATTCCTTTGCATAGTTATCAATAATTCGAAATTTCAAAATATTAGATTTCATTTTCGTTGACTTGGAAGATGAGACAGGTAGAATGAGACCAAAACCAAGATTCTAATCGTGTTTTGACTTTTAGCGTTCACGTTTGACGTGACACTTTTGGAATCCAGAATTGATACCCAAAAGTAAGAGCTCTACAACTTTAATAACACAGTAGTCTCATATTAACAACATGCAAATATTGAAATACAAAAATTTATATTTAAAAATATTAAAAACTTACTCATTTATTCAAAATTAAAGTCATAGCAAAATATATGCAATTTTCACCTTCAAAAACTGTCTCCTGTTAAATATCTGGTTATCCCATTCCCGTTGGTGAATAACAATTTTAATCTCTCTGTTTTGCTTATTTTAGTTAAATTCATTAATCCTTACATTCAGTTTACTTGTGAATAGTAATGCAACAATAAAATACCATTTCTTTATAATCTTTCTTTGAAAATGGATTCTACATTCTCAACTTCATCCGTTAACCTTATATCTTCTGATGCCTACATATGCTTGTAATAATTAGCCTTTTCAGAAAAGCCTTTTCAGCAATTATCTGATTATTATACTTTCTAGTATTTAAAACAAAGAAATTAACACTCCTTAAAAATTTAACCTTCAACTATTTTTAATAAATTTCATTTTGTTTAACAATGTATGGTGCTTAGCGTCGAAAATAGTTATCTCGATTGAAAATTGGCCCAGTTAGTTTCTACCTCACGGTAGAGTTTCAGCCTTTTATGTCCCTAGTGAGTGTTACGGAAGGGACTCTACCTTTCCCCCATTTGTCCACTCCTGGAGAAAAATTAAAAATTCTGGCTCCAGGTTCAGTTCAATGGTCAATACTATAAGTGTGCAAAGGTTCAGCCTTCTACCGAACACCTGGAGAGATAGTCGAAAACTCAATTACATTAGGTTCTGCCCAATGGTTTATACTATGTGTGCAAAGAAGAGTCCTAGGTCACCAGGTGGCTTCTGAACAGTCTGAAAAGACATTTCGAAAGAAAATTATTTATTGCGTTCCCGGGGGGGTGAATCCGAAATCAGGCTGAGTTAGATTCTGAACCATAGTGGATGCTATACGTGTTAAAAGGTTTAGGCGTTTAGATCAACGAAAAGCTTCTTCAGGGTATAGAAAATCTATTCGAAAACCACTGTTTTCTTCACTGGTGGGGGACTTAATGAAAAATCTTGGTCCGTTAGGTTCTGTATCGTAGTCGATACTATTAGAGTACAGAGAATGAGTCTTCCAGGTTAACAGTGTGTGTATGGAAAGACTAAAACAATTTAGACTGCGTTCTCGTTACAATATAATATGGCATTCTTGTTACAATATAATATGGCGTTCTCTCTACAATATAATATGGCGTTCTATCTACAATATAATATGGCGTTCTCACTGCAATATAATATGGCGTTTTCGCTACAATATATAATATGGTGTTCCTGCTACAATATAATATAACGTTCAAATTACTATACAAAAAAATCAAGTAAATGTCAATATCAATTAATAGATTATTGCAAAGAGAGTCATATGCTGTCCATATCAGATTTTTTGTAATCAATTTCAATTTAAATTAGTTTTAACTATTCGTACAATTAATTTGACACGGAGCTAACAGTTCATTATTATTTTCTGCTCTCTAAGCACCATATTTATAGAAATATTAAGACACTTATGAACTGATATATCGATGGGACGGAAAATAAGTTTTGGCGTGTGGTTGGATAATATTGTACAATTTGTGTCTTATTCAGAAAGTATACACAAATGAAGCATGCATAAATTAATCAACAGAGCGTTGAAAGATGACGTCATGCGTGAAACGAGCAAAACGAAGCGTGCATTGAACTGATTTGTCCGTGTAGTGGTTTGAAAATAATGTCATAGAATTTTGGGGCATCTATTACATGGAAAATTGCTTTCCACTTTCTTCACTGCAAATAGACAACATATTTTTGCTTATGCGATAAACATATTGCTCAGTACATCATTTTAGAAGCCCATAGATTTAAGAAGACTTGAATATGACTTAAAGCGTTGTGGTACGATTAAGAATTTCATTTAACAATAGATGTAAATATCGAGAGGGTTTTCGAAGCGAAAGCATCAAATTTCTCCAGAAATTACGGAAAGTTAGTTTCTGACATGAGTGTTCAACTGGGAGACAATAATCATCTAAGTGAACTGAATACGGAATTGAATAGGAATAATTTGTGTGTGCGTTTACCTTTTAACGTTGTGTGCGTGTATGTGTTTACATTTTAACGTTGTGTGTGTGTTTACATTTAGTGCTGTGTGTTTACATTTTAACGTTCAGTATAACACAGCGTTTGTCTAAAAGGAGACTATATAACAGTCTCACTCTCCTAATCGGCGATTGGATATCAGATTTTCGAACTGGACAGCCGGTATTTTAACCATTGAGCTACCGGGATAATATTCCAATTTCTTGCCATCGAATATTCCCAATAATTTCCTCCCTCTAAAGTCAGATCGGCGTGCAATTGCCGATCTTTAATGGCCCGATCTTTAATGGCGCTAATCTTTAATGGCCCAGCCGGGGAAAGAATTGCGGATCTTTGAACTAGCCAGCCGATGCTTTAACCGTTGAACTACTGAGACAAGATTCAAAGTTCTTATCATCTAAGCGTATCTGTAAATACAATGATGGATTCAAACATCTAACTCTCAACGTCTGTGTGCTGTACATATGTATTCATAAGCCTTTGGGCATGATATATCTCGAACAAATTAAGCTAATCAATTCAATAAAGTAAACGAAAAATTCGTTATTATTATTATTGCTACTTGAAAAATCATCAAACTTAATATCAACTGAGAGACGAATAAGATCAAAGATGGGGGGGGGGGGGAGGGACGGTCGGTTACAGTGACATTCCTTAAAACCCGTCTAGTGAGTTACAGTACGAGACAGAACAATTTTTCGCTAAAAATATGTAACATTAGCCAATTTGGTACTACGATTTAAGCCCCTTATATTACGGTGATGGTTAAATAGTCGTTTATTCATTTCTTCTAGGAATCACTTGTCTGTTCATCCTGTCTTTACTAATATGGTAAATTGTTCTGTCTCGTACTCTAACTCACTGAACGGATTTTAGGGAATTTGACTGTAACCGACTGTTTTTCCCCCACTTTGATCTTATTCGTCATACTTGTTCTGGATGCTTCTCTACCATCTTCATTCCGGCTCTGCTCGTACTTCACATACAGTTTAGGTTTCCTGCCTCATGAAAATGGTAATTCTTGATTTCCTGTTTCTTTTTCTTTTCAATTCTTCCTCTTTTAATGCTTGTAGTCTATTGCATTGGTATTTATAGTAACTTACTATTGCCAATTCTGAAACAAGCATGTGTCTGGGTTAATTAGAACTAGATGCACTGACTTGAAGATGAGTCTAGTTTAATTAATCTTCAAAATTAAGCCAGTGCTGAATATTTCGTTTTCAAACATTGTGGTCGTGGTTTAACCGTTTTGTTGATTTTAATATTTCGTTATTATTTGATTTGGTTAATATATCTTTCTAATATTTATCCATGTACTTGTTTGCAGCATTATACGCGTATTGTATATTGGAAATTTTGTTTTATGTCACGTTGTTTACGGATTTCCGTAATAACATCCTATTTTAATATATATATATATATATATATATGGAACTTCTTGATACATAGAGTAAGACCAGTATGCCGAATTTAGTTCAGAATATAAGTATAATAAACAGAACGTACCTTCTAAATTTTCAGGTGTTCTTTCATATAATTTTTTTTAAATAATAAACCTTATACATACAAATTATAATATTTTCTTTAAAATTATAAAATGATAACGCGCAAAAGAAAAACAACATTTTTACGATTTTATAAACATTATGAGTGCTTAGCCTGTTTGGATTTTGGGGGAAAATATAGAAATGAATAATATCCCAACACGAAACATATAAATTGTTCCACACACAAACGCATATATATTTTCTTCTACGAATCAAATCTTATTCGTAAAAGCCGACTCCTTTCACTTGACGATTGTTTTTAACACAATAGACCTTTCTTTAACGCTATCCAATATAAGGAAAACAGCTGTATGTTGCAACCTCGAACCTTACATAACCTCGAGATAGCTGCATTGCTACATTTTTATTTCATTTGTGCTTGATTATATTGCTCACTTTTTTCTTATCTTTTGCGCGAACTGTTATTTACTTATTATTATTGACTATCTAGCATGTTGACTAATTTTACAATGAAATCTTTGCAAAGTCTCTTTAATTTGTTCCTGAACAACTTTTGCTTCAAGTCCTATACAAAAGACAATATAAAAAAGTCTCATCTACACAATTATAACTCGTCAGACCACGCAAATATGCATGTGTATCTGGTGATTTAAGATAGGAAATGTCGACGTAGAATGTCGCGATTTGTCTTAAATGGTAAGTACAAATATTGAAATAGTCGAATATTCGAAAATTAAAGAAAAAATAAGATTTTTAATCGTTTCAATTTACTAGCTATATTTCTCCAGAAATACAACATAAGTTTCGACATTTGACGTCTTTGTTGCTCATTCCACGATCATAATACGATCGTCAAAATTGTAGAAAAGAAATTTAGGTGGTAAAAATTCACGAAAAATTCCATTGGGGAAATTTGCCAACTGTTTTATTAAAGGAATGGCAGAATAAATTGAAAATTCTAAATTTCTCATTTTTAACTCATGTGTTTAAAATTAAAAATATGATTATATTTCATTACATAATTATATTTCATATGTTCATTCATTAGTGTGTAGCAAAATGTGATGATTCTGATAAAAAAAAAACAAGAAAGATCAATCATGCTTAAAGCATTGATTATGAAACACTTTCCAACTTCAATGCAATTTTATTTAAAAAAGTCTAAAATGCAATACATTCCTCGGTAATATTTTAAAACTTATCACAATACTACATTAATTTATTATATTTGAAAACTAAAACCTTCATCGAAAAAAATGAACTTCATTCAAATGACGGCATTGAAATATAAATTGACTGGTTTAAACATCTCTAAAATGCGATACATTCCTCGGTCATATTTTTAAAATTATCATAATAATACAATAATTTATTATATTTGAAAACTTCATCGAAAACAACTGACATTCATTCAAATGACGTCATAGAATAAATAACACGCTTGGCTCTCTCTATAAAAGCAGCATTTCATTCATAACATTTTCCCATTCATTTCATTCATCACAGTACTAAAATAATTTATTTTATTTAAAAACTTAAGACCATGGAGCTACAAGTAATTAAACTCTACGCTTAAAACTTCATCTAAAAAAATCGCCCTTCTCTCTGTAAAATTAATGAATATTTCATTCATATCATCTATGCAGACTCCATGAGCTACATACTTTTGTGTTAAAGAAATACAGCAATTCTTATACAACTCATCCTATATATTTTGCTGTTTATATTTTACATAAGTGAAAAATAGGCTTCTTTGTAGAAATAATCAAATTTGGATGATCATTTAAACTCAAATATATTGTCATTGCGTTGTTTCAGTATGTAGATGCACAGAATTTAAGAAAAAATAAAGCGGTTTTAAGACGAATACAACATTCAGTATGAATTAAAAAGAACTTTAAAAATCACGATTTTGAGACAAGATGGATGCCATATTTTATTTTGAAGTGGGTCACGTGATCGTTTCATATCATGGTCACGTGATCGCTTCATATAAGAGGTGTAATTAATATTTTAATTTTTATTTAAAAAACTACTGAATACATTTTGCTGAAATTTTTTTTATATATTTTATGGAATAATTTGAATATTACCTAAAATTTTCGAAGCAATTTGTGAATTTTAAATTCGCTTAAAAAATGTTTGAAAAATTAGATCCTATAGGGTTCAATGTATTTCATTTCTTCAACCCGGGTTCAATCCAAAACTAATTGGGTGATATTATTCATTTTTATTCCCATGGGTCCTACAGACCGTCTGAACAATATACTAAAATTTCATTTTGATTAAGTCATTTTTACGGCAATTATCGTGCTAACGGACAGACAGACAGAATGAACAAAGTCATAAACACTTTTCAACTTTGTTGTAAAGTGTTAAAAAGCTCATTATTGTTTTTAATTAATTCGTTTGAGAATTTGCTAGTAAATATGCTTACATCCTTTTTTCCTTCATAAAATCTTTTCTGAAAAACAAATAAATGAATTTGCAGTTATGTTAATTTTGTATTTGTTATTAGCTTTTGCAATAAAATCGTTCTAAAATGTGTAAACAACCTCTGTTAATCATTTTTAATAAAAGACAAAATCTTGAATGTTTAAAGTTAAATGTCATGATTGTAGAATTTTGTGATTATTCAATGTGAGAATATAAAAGTGGATTTTGTCTAAAACTATAGTTTCCTCAAAACCTGCATATTAAAGAAATCGCCAAAGTTGGAACAATGTGTTACGGATTCTGTTCTCTGTGCGATTGAAAGCGTGTTTCTCGTACTTCACAATGGTGTTGAAACTTTGCGATGATTATTCTCCAATGTTTCTCAGAACGTGTCTGGAAGTATAGTTGTACCCAATTTTGTAGCTGTAGGTCTCTTGGATTTCCACTATAGTGCATACAAACAGACAGACATATAAACATTATATTTTATTGTTTAAGAAGATTCCTTTTATAACTGCCACTCACTGAGATTTTTCAAAATAGAATAAACAGTAATTTTTTTTTAACCCTAAATAAATTAATATCTTTAAAATTATTTTATATGCCTTAAATCAGTGTTTTTCAAACCTTTTAAACCTCTTTGGTCTGGAAACATTTTTTTAATTTAAATTTGGTGGAAATTCAATTAATACTCCCTAAATAAACTCCTTTGATACTTAAAATCGTACTTAATACTCCCCTTTCCACTTAAGTCGCAAAAAAGAGAAAATTTCCTTTACCCCGGAAGTCAAGTTCAGAAAAAATAATTGCTATCTCAGCGAGTTTTTATGCGATTAGAGTCAAATTTTAGAGATCATTTATGATATTTAAATAATTACATATTCCAAACCATGAAAATTTATCTTTTAAAATCGAGAATATAGAAAATAACTAAAATACCACTCAAAGTCGTCTTTTAGGATATAGTTTACAAACCACTGGCGCCATTTGATCTTTTATCATCTGAACAAAATTAAAAATATTTTGAAGTTGGAATTTCGATTGATTTTCGGCCTTAAATGTTCGTGTATTTTGTACTAATTCGAATTTAAAAAAAAAAAAAATCTCACCAAGCCAGGTACCTGAAGCATCTCTGTACTAAATTTCACAGCTATCCGAAGCTTATATTTCCCGCTACAGATGACACACACACATACACAAACATCGTTATTTATTAAGTAAGATATAAAATATTTAGTTTTTTTTTTTTTTTTCATCTTTGATAATTTAAAATATACATTTGTGAGACCCTGACAATTAATGATATAATTACCCTATATATATTCATAATACATGTAAACACATCAATACTATCATTTCAAAGTTTATTTCTGCTTTAGATCAAGATAGTAGTTGTAATATATACTAACTCGTATAATTTCATGATAATTCCTTGAAGAAAGCAGACTTAAGAAAATTAGGTGACTATAATTGTCTCGAGGAAATAAAGGTCTTCCTCATGTCAAGAATAATATGACCTAAGCATGGCTAAAATACAACTGCTTTATTCTAAAGTTTTATTAAATTTAAAGTAGTTTATAGAAAAATTCGTAAATTTCAGTTTCCATCAGTTAAAATTGTTATTCCACAATTACGTAAAAATGGTATTTATTCTGTTAGTCTAACTTAGCCTACATTGGACAGACAGAGAGTAATTCTCGAAGATCTTGTGAAGTCACAATAACCTATACTTATTACTTTCACTCATCTTTGTTAAGCAATATTTTATCAGTAAACTAGCAACTGTAGCGCTTCAGTTATAGACCAATCACATCGCTAGCTTAGGGGATGACTTGATTTTAACAAGGAAGGATGAAGTTTATCAGCGCACGTTTTGGCAATTCGATCTCTGTCTATGAGTTTTGTGGTAATTCCGTAGAGATATCAAGAAATGTAGGATCCTTTTATTAACTCGGATATCTGACGGAGAGGTAATCATAACATTTTTAATTGGTTTAACTTGGTGTAATCAGTTAAAATAGGTTCATTTGAATCACTGTATCGTAGTTGCATTTAAGTGTAGTTTTATTTTATTTTATTTATGTGTGCGTGTCGTTATAGTTTAAAAGTATAGTAACTTTCAGTTAATGTTATTCAGCAAGTCGCCGCGAATTTTAAATAAAGTGTTATTTAAAGTTAAATTGATTTTATGCACATCCGTGTCAGTTAGTGTGGTTACATGTTTATCTTTCAGCAGTTTTAAATATTTTGATTTAGGTCTTTCTTGAAATGTTAAAGTTCTAAAAGAGTTAGAATTTACACATACACCAATGAACACTCTAGGATAGTCATTAAGCAAGAAGCATCTAAATCATTCTTTTTCTGACATTGTTAATCATGGGCAATTGTATCTTATCCTTTGTTAAGAGAATACACTGCCCTTGACCTGAGAAAAAGGACTTATAACGCCTTCGAAGCAATTAAAATCATCTACTTTTCTCATGCCCACTTTCTTCAAAGGAGAATTATAAAGTTATATTATCACAATCTTCAATTTTATTTATGTTGGTAGTAACTCATATTTGCTTGAATTTTAAAATATATTTTATTTTTTCAGAATATTTGTTTTTCATAACATCTTTTTATCATGCAGATTCGTTTTACAAGCCGTAGAAGATTATAAAACTTGTGACTTCTTTAATGTATGCATACATATTAAATATTAACCTATTGCTTTATTTTTTTCCCTTTAGTACGTGTGAACAGCCGCAGCAGTAGTGGTTGCAGCAGCGCTGACAGCCGTTCTACCGAAAGCGTACGGTCTCCACGGAATAAACAGAAGAATGGAAGTAACAGTAAGGCGAACGAATCAATATCGGTTTTTCAATCCACTGGTTTGTTTACAGGTGTCATTAATACAAAATGCGCATGCGCATTTCATATGGTCCTCAATGAAATTTGTTAATAGTCAAAAGAGCCTAAATCCATTCTTAAACCAGTGCAAGAATACTTACATGCACTTATATATTTTTTAAAACGTCTTACAAAATTGGGAAGTAAACTATGTAAATAAATATAAGTACGAATACATTTAAAAATAGTATATAATGTAGTAAATAGTATCAAAAATAGTAAATACATTTAAAAGTAAAGTGAATACAGAGAAAAATCAACTCTCTATTACTTTTTCAAACCAAATGCAATAAACCAATCCAAAAATATACTAGAGGATAGGAGACTTAATATAACCCGAGACATCAAACACGTAGCAAGTAGGTATTTGACCCACATAGACGGAAATAATGCAAAATAAGTCGATATCTGAGCCAAACTATTATTTCTAAAAGTTTCTTCATTCACATCTACACAATATAAGCAGTTCCACTCTAATTTGGTATCCCAAGATTACGAAGAATGACTAATGTTAACAAAATCTCATTTTATAGCTAAACTATACAGGGTGTCCCAAAAAGATTAAAACGCGCTTTAATTCTTTACCTGTTGGAGATAAGTGGGCAATGTAAATTGCAAAAATGTTGAACGTAAGGTGGGGAATAAGACTGCGTTAATGAAATAGTCCTCCCATTAATTTTCAAAATGTTACACTTTTTAAATATTTATACGACAAATTTGGTCAATCAGAATATTTTAATTTTTAATGCAACAAGGTCATTAAAAAAACGCATATTTGTATCTTTAAAATCAACTTAATTATGATAGAGGAAAAAATCTGACTTATGCCACTTTTCCGTACCATGTGAAAGGCTGTTTTATCAGTGAAAATAGGGATCATAAACAAATTGACGACGGAAATTGTTTAGATAAAAAAGTACTTAAAAGTACTTAATTATTGAAAAGTACTTAGTTATTGAAAAGTACTTAAGAATCCGTGATTGCATCGTGAGCCTACGCAGAATTCGCAAAAATGTCTCCTATGTATTGTCATCCAGTTTTATCTTTTTTTGTGATATGTCACAAATTTACATTTCTCATTTGATGTATCATCCCCATTCACAATGTTCAATTTTCAATTAAATATAACTCGCTCAATTTTAAAGATACAGATATGCGGAGTTTTTGTGTTTAATGATCTTGTTTCATTAAAAATAAAAAAATTCTGATTGACCAAATTTGTCTAAGGAGGTCGTATAAAAGTTTAAAAAGTGTAACTTTTTGAAAATTAATTGGTGGACTATTTCATTAACGTAATCTTATTTCATACCTTACTTTCAACATTTTTGCAATTTACATTGTCCACTTATCTCCAACAGGTAAAGAATTAAAGCGCGTTTCAATCTTTTTGGGACATCCTGTATATATTCTTCGGATTCTTTTCTGCGTTTACATCTATATAATATATGAAACTTGCCACCACCAGACTTGCCATAGTGAGCGAGAGAAGGGCTTTTTTATATAATACTAGAACAAATTACACGGCGTTGCCCTGACTTGATACCATAAACCCCCTGGGTTGGTCGTGTGGTCCGGGCCTTCAACGGCGTTGCCCTGGATCCTGAATAAGCGCTAGCAACTTAAATAATACAAATATAGATAACAGCACTCATTTTCTAAGTTGCCTGTCTTGAACTAAAATTTATTTTCGCACTTCGTATTTTACATGCGCAACCATGCAAATAGTACAACGCAGGAGTCTTACGCTCTCCTTTGATACGCCCTAAATAAACTCCTTTGATATGCCCTAAATAAGCGCTCAATTACCGATCGTTGGCTGAACGACACAATGAAAATATCGCAAAAAAGAAAAAAGTCCCTTTACCCCCTCCGAAGTCAAATTAAAAAAGTTACTGCTATTTCAGCAAGCTTTCATCCAATTTAAATCAAATTTTAGCACAATACTCAACTCATTACAATAATATAAAGCCAAATTAAAAAATAGGCCGAAATCTTCTAAATTCGCAGAGTTAATAACCCCAAAATTAAATCCACTTAGTGTGAAATCAGTCGTTTTTTCGTGGAGACTAAATATCTGCAAAACAGCTGCTCTCAAATATCGCTTGCGTCGGCAACAAATAGATTTGATTTGACGAAATAGCGGGGGAAAAAATCAACTTTGACTTAAAGTTATTAACTTTTAAACTAATTAGATTTAAAAAAAAAAAAAAAAAAAAAAAAACGAGGTCTATGGTATCAAAAATGGTATGATCTAGGGATCAGATAACACTCTCACGGCTGTTCGAATCTATGATTTTTCTGATACAGAAAGTACAGATTGACAAACATTTTCTTTTATTACTCTTATGTAAAATCCGATGGAACGTCCACTTCCACAACCAAATAGACGTGCTAACTTTTTATTCTCTGATATTATGTTTTTATAATAAACAGATGCTCCATCAATTATTACCTGAATATGCAGAAATGTACCCACTCAAAGCTTAGATTTTCTTTCAATGCATATGCTCTTCGTACAGAGAAATCTAATCTATTTATCTATAGGATCTGATGGAACAACACCGTATAAAAATTACTTAGAAAATATGTTTTAAATACCACTATTATCAATTACACACTGTGGCTAAAATTTAGAAGTAATTCAATAACCCATTTATGAAATTATTTACAGAATTCTAAGACTCATGGAATTTATAAAAATGAGATGCTTGCTATGCATAACAATTTCAACATAAAATTAAATGTTAATGCTTCTAACAGAACATAAAAAAATTCCCATAAAAATACCGAGGGATCAGACGATTTGCACTTGCGCAGTAAAGAGATGAATATAAACTGTCTTACGCATATATATTAGTAGAATGCAACAAATAATCCATCACTGAGGTAATTGCAAGGTAGCGTTAACTAAAATATGAAAATCACTTCCCTCAAAAAACGATTTAGCAAAATACGTATAATTTGCATATGCAGTTCGTACAATATATCTTAATACATCATCTGCAGATGCTAAATACAAAATTCAACATATATTTTTGAGTCGAAATATTTATACATTGCATTTTGTTTTTCTTAGAACTTCCAATCCATTTTATCTATAATGTCAGACACATAATATTTAACATTTTGATGTGACATGTAATGCCCAGACATGTAGCTTTATAGCTTTTTTTTCATTTCAATACTCAAAAGCAATTTCTTAGAAGTTTTACTTTACTTTTTAATAGTTTAGTGTGTATCATATTTCTTGTAAAAATGTTGTGCTTCTTATGAATAATATTTTATGCAACTTCTCATATTTTGACGTTCAGAAGTTATTAAATTGTGTATAGCAAAAAAGTTAAATCAAAGATGACTCCAAAACGAAAGAGGGTTTAAGCATTGATTTACTGAATAATTTATTAAGTCAGTTGTTAAACTTAGCATGCAACAATAAACGCTTGCCTATTTTGATATCACTGGATAAAAAATTGACTTTTTGGGTACCTCTAAGATTAAACTAAGATACCTTTACATTTTGGCCTGTTTAATACAAAATTAAAACACCAAATTAACACTAGTTTTAGAAATGTCTGTAAAACAAGTTTTACACATTTGCATATCCATATCCTCTAACAGGAAACCGGTCCCTTGAAATGAGTTTCTAAAGCATCCCTCACAAAGATCCAACAATAATCTTATAGATTTGCTGCATTTTATTTCAACTGGTATCTTTATTCGAAGGAAAAAAAAAGTCCTGATGAAACCATTCTCCGTGTTTGTCCCTGACAGCACCGCAGTTAGACGGGACGAAATCCAGATTGAGACCCAAGTTGACGGAGAGTTGAGACCCAAGTCACCATACTCACCCGAAGCTATTAGCAGCAGGTTGGGTGATCGGGATGAGAATCCAGATGAGCGTGTAAAAAATGTATTTTTAATGACCTTTTGTCTCTCTAGTTACACCCTAGTCTCTTAAAGTGCTGCAAAATAGGTTTATAAACAGTACAGATCATCCATTGCCATTGAACTTTCTCCTCCTATCCTGAAAACTACTGAGAAGTTCATATTCCTGATCAGCATGTCCAAAGTAGTGAAAAATGGCTGCTTTCGTCTCAGAGACATTCTGTCTGTGGTCAAGTGTATTTATAGAATGCTTCTATTAATTTAGCATTAAGTCAATACCTAAATTTATATAAAAATTCTGAGATTCCTTGAAACATTTTTCTTTATTTTCTATATTTCTTTTAGCTCAATATTTAGGATAATTATTCAAGGTTCCCTCTTCAGTTTTTATGCATACCTTTAGCTTTCGATTAAAGTGTTCTAGAGGTGTAGACGCAGAATCTACTGTTAGAGTGACTATATGTTATAGAATGAAAAAGGTTGCAACGCCTCTCGCGGGGAATTGAAGAAGTTAGAATTCTTATCTAAGAAACAGAGCAAAATTGGCGAAAATTGACAATTACAAAGTTGCAGAACGTTTTTCATTTAGAAGGGAAAGACATGCGGTTTGCACATAACATGTACACAGACGCTATAAAATGAGGGCGACAAACAGGGATAGTTAATGTACTGCATCATTTGTCTGCAATTTTTATACAATATTTTTTTACTGCAAAAAGAATAATTCTAAATAAATTAAAATTAGCTTTTTATACGAATTATTATTTTTCCATGTGTATTTTTGCCATTTGCTTCAAAAGCAATTCAGTAGTAAACGATATATTTGCATAATTATCGCTTTTCTTTGACCTCATTTTTATCGTCTGTGTACATGTATGTGCAAACCGCAAGCATTTCTATACTAAATAGAGAAAGCTCAACAGCTTTGTAATTGAAAATGTTTAATTATCTTGCTACGTTTTCGATAAAGGTACTCTAATTTCCTCAATTCGCCACTGGAGGTGCTGCATACTTTATTAATGATACTGCAAAGTCGCTTTCATATTAGTAAACCCTACTTTAACAGCTCTAGAACACTTTGATCGAAAATTAAACGGATGCTAAAGACTTCAGACGGCATTAGAGATCAGAAAAATTTTTAGGTGAAAGGGTTAAATAAATAAATATTGTTTCCCATTTCTCCACATTTCATTTCGGTTCCGTTAGGGTTCCGGGGGTTATAACCTCCAACGTCCCACTAATTCTTGGCGACGCCACTTAAGGGGTAACTCTGCATTTTTACTAACGTCTCATGTTTCCTAACATATTACTTTTATAGTAAAAATTCAAAGTTTACTTGTAAATTTTATTTTATTTTAATAGAAACTTTGGCAGTAGTGAATGATCTGAAAACTGGTACAGTCACCATTCATGTTCCTAATGCAAGAAGTATTTCAACTTTTAACGGATCACATACCTCATCAGGAGGATCGCATATATCATCAGGGGGCTCGCATACATCATCAGGAATATCTCATTTATCATCTGGAGGGTCGCATGGATCCTCGGCAGGATCACGAGCTTCTTCAGAATTATCAAGTTCTACTCTTCTCTGTGATAACCTGCAACAAGAAATAGATACTCTTAAGAAGGAACTTAAAGTTGCTCGTTTGACTATTTCCAATCTGCAAGAAAGAGAAACACAGATGAAATGCAGGTAAGTATAACGTATCTACGTCTAAAAAAAAAAGACTGAATGAACGCATATAGTAGTACTAGTATAAAAGAACACATATAATAGTACTAGTATAAAAGAACAAATATAGGGATCATCGTGAAGTGCCATTAGGGTCTCCTATACACCTGCAAAAAATTATACAATAACTCTTATACCTCGCTAGTCATTTGCCTATTGCATGACTTTGCTTGAAATCGTGTAGTAATATTAGTATTAAAGCCTGTCAACGACAGGGGACTTAACACTAAAAAATTAAGTTGTAACTTTTACGCATTAGGTTTCATAATTTTTTTAACAATGTACAGCACTTTGCATTAAAAATAGTGATCTTAATCAAAAATTGTTTCAGTTAAATTATATCCCATAGTTTATATTATAATTATTTCTGAAGTATATATAAAGACTTTTCGACCTTTAAGTTCTATCCCTTGGTCGATAATATAAGTACAAAAATTAAGTCTTTTATGTCAACAGGGTCTCATATTTCCAAATAAAATTCCAATTTTATGAAAATTAAAATGGTTTTGTCAGAAATGTTAAAGAATACGGCAGATATAACCATTATAAAATTAATTTTACGTCTCCCGTATGGAATTTATGCTTCACATTAGATAAAAAGAAACATAAATATCTTGTATATGCACCAGGAGGTCTCTGGAGAGTAGTCTGGGAAGACTTTTTGACTTCAAATTTCTTCATCCCCTGTAAAATCGACTAATTCTGTTAAATTCTATTACGCGGACGATACTATAAATATGCAAGATTAAGCCTTCTATGTCACCGGAGGGGGAGGGTCTCCAGAGAGTCTGAAAAAACATTCTAATCCCACTGAATTTCCCCACCCACAGAGGATCAAAAATTCGACTGTGTTAAATTATACCTCCTGGACGATGATACTACAAGTGTGCAAAGAGTAACCCTTCAAGATAACCCAGGGGTACAGTGCCTAAAAGTAATAGTGTGCCGACCACCTATACCTCCCAATGCTGGGAGATGTTCCTGAAAATTTGCCTCCACCAAACGGCGTTGGTTCGAATACGCGGTCTAGAGCGGAGGAGTTAACATTGAAACTAATAGGAATTTATTGCAAATGAAATGATCGATATATTTCGAAATAACTGAAGAATTTGTGTGAAATTTGGTGTAATTATTGCAAATGGTATGTATATACAAAAAGTTATTTAATTTTCAGAGAGATTGAGCTAGAGATATATTCGTATTTTAAAAATTTTATTTAACTTTATCTGTGGTCGTTCAAACATTTGAGGTCCAAAATAATAAAGTTCATTCATCACAGTAACGTGAAATTCGGTATGACGTTTTCTCTTGTGGTACATTTCATTTCTTTCGATTTTGAAGCTTATCGGACTAGCCCGTCCTGGGCCCGCCATAGGACTTTACTTGTTTTTAGAGAATAATTCGAAAATCAGAGAAAGTAGGAAATTTAAATTTAATATATCGTTTTCGTTTGGGGTATATTTTAATTCTTTCAATTTTGAACCACATCGGGTTAGCCCGTCTTAGGCCCGCCTTAGGAACTCAACCGTTTTTGCGGTATAACTCGAGAACAGGTGTATCTAAAAATTCGAAATTTAGCATATCCTTGTCATTTGCTGTATATTTTAACTCTTTGGATTAAAAATCTTTTCGGGCTAGCCCGTCCTGAGCCCAACAAAAGGAATACATCGTTTTTTGAGAATAACTAAAAATTCTGAGCAACTAGAATGTCTAAATTTAATATATCATTGTCCTTTGGGGTATATTACATTTCATCGCATTTCGAACCTTATCGGGCTAGGTCTTTCGGTCTATCGGGCTCTCTTTCTAGTCCGTCTAGACATTTACTCTCTTTTCAAGAATAACTCGATCAATCGGAGTAGCTAAAAAATGTAAATTTAGTATATTATTTCCGATTGGATGGATTTTAATCTAGATTTTGAACCTCATCGGGCTAGCCCGTCTTGGATCAGCTGAAGAATGCATTCGTTTCTGAAGAATAACGCGAGAACCGAAGTAGCCAAAAATTCCAAGTTTAACATATCGTTGGCTTTTGGGGTATATTTAAGTTTTTTCGGATTTGAACTTCATCGGGGTAGCCCGTCCTGGGCCCGACATAGGAATGGACCCATTTTTTAGAATAACTGGAAAATCAGGGAAACTAGAAAATATAAATTTAGTACATCCTTATCTTTTGAGGAATATTTTAATTCCTTCGATTTTGAACCGTATCGGGCGAACCCGTTTTGGGTCCACCTTAGAAATTCATTTTTGGGGGGGAATAACTCTAGAACCGGAGTATCTAAAAGTTTCAAGTTTAGAATGTCGTTGTCATTTGCGGTATGTCTTAGATCATTAGATTTTAAAACCTGATCGGGCTAGCCCGTCCCGGTCCCAACAAGAAGAATGTACTCGTTTTTTAAGAATAACTCCAAAACTGTAGCAGCTAGAATATCTAAATTTAGTATACCATTGTCTTTTAGGGTATATTTTATTTCTTTGGATTTTGAACGTTTCTGACTCGTCCGTCTTGGGCCCGACATAGTGATAATGTACTCGTTTCTCGAGAATAACTCGTAAATCAGAGCAGATAAAAAATCTAAATTTAGCATATCAATTTCTTTTGGGGTTATCTTAATTTATAATTTGAACCTCATCGGGCTAGACCGTCTTGACACCGCCTTAGGAATGCGATCGTGTTAGGAATGCGATCGTGCTAAATTTGGAATTTTCAGCTTCTCATTTCTGGAAATATTCCCCCAAAACGAGTGCATTCCTAAGATGGGCCTAAAATGGGCTAGCCCAATATGGTTCTAAATCTAAAGAATTAAAATATACCCCTAAAACAATGACATATAGAATATTTTAGCTGCTCTGCTTGAGTTATTTAAAAAACGAGTGCATTAATATGTCGGACCCAGGACGGGTTACCCCGATAACGATTCAAATTCGAAAGTATTAAACTTTGCCACAAAAGAAAATGATATACTAAATTTTGATTTTTTTTTAGCTGCTTCGATTTTCGAGTTATTCTCGAAAAACCAGTGCATTTCTACGTCGGGCCCAAGACGGGCTAGCCTGCTACGGTTAAAAATCTAAAGAAATAAAATATACCCTAGAATACAATAATATACTAAATTTAGATATTCAATCTGCTCCAGTTTTGGAGTTATTCTTAAAAAACGAGTACATTCTTTTGTTGGGCCCAGGACGGGCTAGCCCGATAAGGTTTTAAATCCAATGAGCTAAGATATACCGCAAATGACAACGACATTCTAAACTTGGAACTTTTAGGTACTCCCGTTCTAGAGTTATTCCCCCCCAAAAAGTGAATTTCTAAGGCGGGCCCAAAACCGGTTCGCCCGATACGGTTCAAAATCGAAGGAATTAAAATATTCCCCAAAAGATAAGGATGTACTAAATGTATTTTTTCTAGTTGCCCAGATTTTCCAGTTATTCTAAAAAAACAGGTCCATTCCTATGTCGGGCCCAGGACGGGCTACCTCGATAAAGTTCAAATCCGAAGAAACTTAAATGTACCACAAAAGCCAACGACATGTTAAACTTGGAATTTTTAGCTATTGCGGTTCTCGAGTTATTCTTCAAAAACGAAAGCATTCTTCAGCGGACCCAAGACGGGCTAGCCCGATGAGGTTCAAAATCTAAATTAAAATTCATCCAAAAGGAAATGATATACTAAATTTACATTTTTAGCTACTCCGATTGATCGAGTTATTCTTGAAAAGCGAGTAAATTTCTATGGCGGGTCAAGACGGGCTAGCCCGATAAGGTTCGAAATGCGATAAAATGTAATATACCCCAAAGGACAATGATATATTAAATTTAGACATTCTAGATGCTCCGAATTTTGAGTTATTCTCCAAAAAACGATATATTCCTCTTGTTGGGCTCAGGACGGGCTAGCCCGAAAAGATTTTTAATCCAAAGAGTTAAAATATACAGCAAATGACAAGGATATGCTAAACTTCGAATTTTTAGATACACCTGTTCTCGAGTTATACCGCAAAATGGTTGAGTTTCTAAGGCGGGCCTAAGACGGGCTAACCCGATATGGTTCAAAATTGAAAGAATTAAAGTATAACCCAAAAAACGATATATTAAATTTAGATTTCCTACTTTCTCTAATTTTCAAGTTATTCTCTAAAAACAAGTGAAGTCCTATGGCGGGCCCAGGACGGGCTAACTCGATAAGCTTCAAAATCGAAAGAAATGAAATGTACCGCAAGAAAAAACGTCATACCGAATTTCACGTTACTGTGATAAATGAACCTTATTATTTTGGACCTCAAATGTTTGAACGACCACAGATAAAGTTAAATAAAATTTTAAAAATGCGAATATATCCCTAGCTCAATCTCTCTGAAAATCAAATAACTTTTTGTATATACCACTTGCAATAATTACACCAAATTTCACACAAATTCTTCAATTATTTCCAAAGATATCGGTCATTGCATTTGCATTAAATTCCCATTAGTTTCAGTGTTAACTCCTCCGCTTTTAACCGCTTATTTGAGACCAACGCCGTCTGGAGGAGGCGGATTTTAGGGAACCTGTTTTTCGCTTCGGGTAGCACACTATTACTTCTTGACACTGTACCAGAGGGAAGGGAGATCTTTTGGAAAGACTTTCTGTAAACTCCCTGTTTTCTTCGCCCTCGTAGGGAAAATCGGAAATCCAGCTCCGTTAAGTTCTGAAGAGTCTGGAAAATTATACAAATATTAAATAGCTAAATCTTGGTGAAATCGGCGCTCCATCTTCCAGAGTCCACTGAATCTGTACTAGTCGTACTAGCGTCACTTTCAGACCTCCAACATCTTTGGACTAACCTACAGGGTTGATTTGTTCGAGCGCCATTATAAGAGCCTTGCTGACCCAACCGGGATTCGAAATCTCTACCCTTGAGTTGCAAGCTCTTATCGTCGAAGTGGACTCTACATAATATAGAATATATTTGAACTAAATCTTCTTGTCAAAGTTGCTCTCGTGTTCATTAAAATAGCAATAGAGCGCCAGCACAACTCAGTTCATTCCGAGAGCTTTAAATATCGAAGAGCTTTAAATATCGAAAAGTTTTGTTGTATTTTTAATATAACAAGAAAACTTTCTTACGGGGCTCGGCACAGACTGGGCATATTTTTACAGTACCGGAAATGTTATTTAGATTAGAAAATTTAAGGCACAATTTTAAAATATGCGGAAGCCTAGTCCGGAATGGACTACGTCAATTTTGTTTAACGAATATGGTAGTACGAAAAGTTTTTTTATGTAAATGTAACATCTTCATTTTCCATTATTCTCAGTACGAAGATAACATATTTATGTCATGGTATTTCCTGTAATCAATAATAGTCTATAAATATTTTCTTGAGCATTATTTTCATTAATAAACTTAATAACTTTATATGTCAAAATACAAAGTTTTTGACACTATTATACGACATAAATCCCAAAATCATAATCTATCTATTAAGATAAAACTGAATATGAGGTCAAATGTTATGCAAAACTCATCAGGTTTGTGTTTGCTGAAGATCTGTTTATTGTGATCCACAAATACAGAATGTGTGACTCCGAATGAGATAATTTTCCGGAAACTCGAAATTTATATTGATGGCTCTTACTATAATTTATATTGATGACTCTTACTAATTTAAATGCAATTTTCTTTAAGTTTAACATGTAATTCTCTATGTTTAAGTGATACGCATTTTCAGGATTTCCAACCTTTGAAATCCTATTTTATTACCATTTTGATGTTGGAAGTATCAGATGATATTTAAGAGATGATTTCAGAATGTGAAAGGAATATAAATGGCTATTTTAGCTATTAGTCTAATATTCTGCAGTAATCTCTGTTAGATAAAACATTTAACTGTCTGCATAGAGCTAATTTGTTGCTGATTCTACATTTAAATAAATAAATATAAAGGAATTGTTCAACGGATTCAGTTCAAAGATCGTTAGAAGGAACTTTCTTCGATATTTCTGATGATATTTAGATAGCAGCTCTGTGATGATATTTTCTATCGCTAAGAAACCGATTTGTGTGAATATCGCTCAAATCGTACTTCAACATAAAATAACTAAAACAAATTGTCACTTTAAAAAGATCTCGCCGAGATACACATTACAGGGACATGAAGCACTTCTGCAGTAAATTTCACAGCCGTCCGATGCTTCAATTTTCTCTTACAGAGGACGCAGAAATTCAAATAGACGGACAGACAGACAAACATATACTTTTGCATACAAAACAACTTTAAAAATAAGAGTCTGTATTTTCACTCAAAGAAGTAATAACATATATACAAGCCTGGCGCTTTCGAGCGTGAAACTTCCATCATCAGAGCCTTATGACATGAAAAAAAGGACCATTGGGCTATTTATACCCAACCAAACCACGTTCAACATTTGCATATCATTAATGGTCGAAAGGTACGAATAAACACAAATGAAATACAAAATCATAAAATATACAAATGACACAGCATATATAGAAATAAAATTAATGAGAAAGAAAATATAATATATTTAGATGTTTACATATACTCTGATTTAGCCTTCAGGAAATCAAGAATACGAACCTACGCAAAATTGAAATGTTTGCACAAGGTCAAAATTACAGTTGGAATCACGATAAATAGAAATGAATAAAAATTCGAAAAGCAAAATATTACTGGAATTATTGAAGTTAAAGAAAAGTTTTATCGGAAAGAGGGACAACAGTTTTATCGAAAGGAGGTTCAACATTATCATTGATTACAGTTTGGGATAAAGCAGTGTCAAGTTTTTTGTTTTGTTTGTTTTTGTTATCAAGAGCAACAAAAACAAAATACTTTTATGCTCGAAAGCACTCAGGCTTGTATATATGGTTTTACGCCTTTCATTGAAAAACAACTTTTTTTCTGTATTGCATATTAAATTTCAAACATGCTGCCTTAACGTAATAAATCCCTTTTTATTATTATAATAGATTAGATTGAACAGTATAATCAGCATATGTCAGTTTGAAAACGATCCAGACAAATACTATTTGTTCTCTTATTTTATTTTATTTTATTTTATCGTTTTGTAAAGTATTAAAAGAATTTAATTTACTTTTACTTTAAAACTGGTAATAATAAAATATCCCTAAAATATTTGTTTCATCCTTATCCTTTTTAAAAAGTACAACACAAAATTCGGTTGTAAAAATAATTTTACACAGGAAAACGGTCATCAATATTCATTCTGTGTGTGCCGTTGCTGCGTCTAGTTGGAACTGGGGGTTGTTAATCACTTGTGCAGAATTCGGCAGGTCATGCGCTGTAAAGTTTTCCACCATGGAACATAGGCACGAGGCATGACAACATAGCATTGGCAACATAGACATTTTCTAAAGCATGATGCTTTTCCGAAAAGTCACAATGCGCACCACGCCCCTCCCCCATAGCCCCATAGTTACTAAATGGTAAGATGTTGTTAGCAGGGTTTGATATGTCATTCAGCGCCACCTACCTTCCAAGGCTGCCAAAATACGTTTCAAAATTTCACGTTCTGTTGAGTCACCCTGTATATGTATATATAACATGTATTATGTATGTCTATAATAATAGTCTATGTGTATATAAATGTATGTCAATATATGTAAAGGTATGTAATATATGTATATAAATGTATGTAATAATAGTTTATATGTATATAAACATGCATAACATGTTTAATAATGGTTCACAGTATACCCTCATACTACCCATAAAGATACAGAAGGACAAACTAGAAATGTTCAAATTGTGTTCAGTACTTTTTAAAACATAATAATGACATCGAAATCTCAAAGTCGGAAAATTATCTTGTAAACATCACTTATATCATATTTTATAAATAAGCATATCAAATAATAATAACTTAAATATAAACTTTGATAATCAACGAATTGTGACTTGCACCAATTACCATTTTCACTAATTACTACAACAAATTTGTTTCCTAATAATGTATTATGGTCTGAGTATCCATAGGTCAAGAGCCCATCCCTAGATAAGACATCATATGGTGATTTTATAACTTTTGCAACAAAATTGTAGGACGGCTTTACAAAAGTGAAAACAAGTTAATTGACAATTATTTATTGAGTGTGAATATCGTATAAGCGAGATATGATACAAGCTTGTTTCGAAAATACAAGTAAAGTGGAAAATAGTAGAATTAAAATTATGCAATTTTAAAAGAATTTTTAACGATATGGGGGAAATAATATTCATCTGTATAGGTT
Organism: Amaurobius ferox; assembly: GCA_951213105.1. Taxonomy (NCBI): domain Eukaryota; kingdom Metazoa; phylum Arthropoda; class Arachnida; order Araneae; family Amaurobiidae; genus Amaurobius; species Amaurobius ferox. The sequence continues at coordinate 166,687,164 of OX578133.1, forward strand.
AGGTCATCTTATTTGATTATATGTTATTAATTATAGGATTTTCCAGTATATGTTGGCCAATCTTTAAATAACTCCTAAAGTTTTGCTCAACATAAAAAAAAAGGTACAAGTGGCATTTCTGTTAAATGTTTAATTTGACTTCTAAAAAGATACACTGAAATGTTGCAAAATATATCCTACTGTAAACGGAACGAAGAACACATTTTTATACATTTATATTCTAATGTCTCACGTTTAAATTGCAATCTTTAATTTGTTAGAATGAAGTTTTTTTTTTGTTTTTATAGACCTACTGTATGCATTTTCCTTTTTCAGACTTGCTGAGCAAGCTCAAAAAATGCTGGAACGAGGAGTTCGATTTGAAAACGTTTCATTGGGCGAAAAGAGACCAACAGCTTTGATTCGAAAGTTTGGGAATCTTTATGCCCAATCACGAGTTGATACGCTGGATGCTCTGGATGAATTGCTCCCCTTGCAAAACTCTGATCAGCTCAAAACTAAGATTCTTTTCTCAGTTATTGTGGTAAGGAATGAATATGTTTGTCAATTGCTAACACCTTTCTAATTTAATTATTACTCAAGAAATAGTGTACATTTTGCAGTCATTGAGATTAATATAATAGTACTATGCTATACAGGATGTTTAACGAAGGGTGTCCGAAATATAAAATCAACGGTCGGTCGTAGAAATTGAGTGAAATATGAAAAAAATTCCGCAAACAGAGGAAAACTTAACTATGATAGTTGTATCCCTCTCCTCCAATTTTACAAAAATGAAAATTTAATTTTTATACGACTTTCCAATAAAAAATGCTAATTAGTAAAATTCTCATCGTACTCGCATGGGCGTGTTTAGTGGTTAAGGATGCCAAAGCACCCTCTGTAAAATTGTTAATTTAATTTGAAGCCATTCCTTACACAACATTTGAATAATATTATAAGTGAATATTAATAGAATTTCACCAAAATCAATAACTTTCCGCAATGTTAAAATAATATGATCACAAAAAATCTAATACGAATGTCACACGGTATATCAGAAATAAAAAATAAGAAAAATGCATTTTTAAATTAGAAAATTTAGCCACAACTGTGTTTTTTCCCATGTGTATATTAATAGAAAAAATTTAAGCTAATAGAAAACAATGAAACTGGAAATTATGGAAATGGAAAACATAGCAAAATTGCTGCATTTGGTATTTTTATGAATGTATAATTTGTTAGTTTGATTACTCTGTCTCCAGGAGCGCAGTATGTTATCAAATGAGGATATATTTTTTAAAGGTAATGAACACCAATTTTTAAAAAGTGCTGCATGCTATTTTTTAAATGTGCTATAGACACTAATTTTTAAAATGTGATGCTCACACTATTCATATTTACTTTGTAACAATACATATAATCACCCAGAAACGGCTCGAACGTCTGCTCCGACGATATTACAGGCTGCGCGTGTTACTTTTCATGGAGTTCCTAGCATGCAACGAAAAAGTCTCTGTTTCCCTTTTATTGGCTTTTCTTTTCTTTTCAATTCTTTAAATCCTATTTTACTTTATTTAATCATTTGTTTTACAGATAAATATTTAATCAATTTAGTAATCAAATCACTGTAACTTAATCTTCTTTTCATAATTATTTTCAAAATCTACAGAGGAAATATTGTTGTTGTTGAAACCCAGACCGTCCGACCTACCAGAAAGGTGTGTGTAAGGTAACAGTTTGGACGGTCGGGAAGTGCCACCCAATTTAGACCGGAACCCAGTGGGGGAGGCATCCACAGGGACCGTACCCTCCTTCCCCTACCACCAACCTCTCGGAAGGACTTTCGGACCCACATGTTTAACGTGATCGTACTCCGCATAAACACGGCGGCAGTTTTGGCAGTGGCTGGAATCGAACCCGGGCCTACCGAGTGCAACTCCAGCGCGCTAACCAATGGGCTAGAGGAAATATTGTTGTTGTTGTTGTTGTTGTTGAGACCCAGACCGTCCGACCTACCAGAAAGGTGTAAGGTAACTGTATGGACGGCCGGGAAGTGCCACCCAATTTAGACCGGAACCCAGTAGGGGTGGCATCCACAGGGACCGTACCCTCCTTCCCCTACCACCAACCTCTCGGAAGGACTTACGGACCCACATGTTTAACGTGATCGTACTCCGCATGAACACGGCGGCATTTGTGGCAGCGTGCAAATCTAGCGCGCAAACCACGGGGATACCGCACCCGAGATGGCCAACAGCACGCGGCGTTCCGAGGTGGTCACCCACCAAGTACTAACCGCGCCCGATGCTGCTTCACTTCGGTGATCTAACGAGAACCGGTGTTTTCAGCACGGTACGGCCGTTGGCCCAGAGGAAATATTGTGTAAGAGCTCCACTTTACACCTCCCTGCCATCCCTGTCTGCCAGTTTTATCCCTTAAAAGGCTCATTTTGCCTGTGAGAATAAAAGAAATAAGTCCGCTGATACAATTACAATTTTGCTGAAGAATGTTTAATCCACAGTAAATTTTTAACTGCAGTTTTAACAAATAATTATAATAAATGACTTGTGATTTGTGACTGTTCATAGAACGTTGCCCTAGAAGATACCGGACAACCTTTCACCATAAGCAAATTAGGCAAATTCTGGAGCATTGCAATTTTTTAGGTACCCATTTCTTCGAGGCCACCAATACTTCGGATAACTTTTAGAATAGTTTTATTCCCTCGTCCAAGGAACTTTTGTTTCTAAGAGAGGCTTTTAGTGTATGTGCACAAAAACATTAAGCAACTACATTAACAATTATGAAGGATTTTCGAATATTTGGTGTACTCGAAAGATAAGAGTAATATTCCATCGTTCGATTCTATTAATTCCCTCGTCCTTCTTTGATCCAGGAAAAATAAAGAAATATTCAGATAGGAGATGAAATAGAATTTAAAAAGAAAAAGAAAACAGTGGAATTTTGTGTGACGGATGAATACAATTAAATACAATTAATTGATTAACTATATAATTAACTATACAACCAGGTTACAGTTAATGTATTAACTAATGCAATAAAAATTCATATGTAAAAAGTTCCCTGAAAGATAAGTTATAAGCAGATTTATTATTGAAAGTAAATTTTCAGAGGGAGGGGCATATTACAGGATTTTTAAGGTATTTTTATTGATCTTGTGATAGAAAAACTTTCCCAATGCCCAAGATATGTACAATTTCTCTTTCTAGAACAAATATAATCTGTATCTGTAGTTCTCAAACTGTGTTCCGTGGAGCCCCAAGGGCTCCGCAGAAGAGTTGAAAACTAAAGAACTCTTTCACAAAAATTGTTCAAAGATTCCCAACGTACATATGGGCTCTATCTAAAGTATACTTTTTAAAAGTGAAAACGAGTCAAGGGCTCTGTGGTCAAATTATTTCTAAAAGTGTGGAAATCAAGTGTGGACAAAAAGCTTGGGAATCTTGATCTAGATCAGTATTTCTCAACCGCCGGGCAGCGGTCAGGTACCAGGCCCAGGCATCAATTATACAGGGCCGCGAGAGATTCTCTTGGAGTTTGTAGTTTTAGTTTTCTAAGCATTTTTTATGAATAAAGATTTTACAGTGAAAATACTCCAAGGAGAATAATATTCATGAATATGTCGATAAGCTCAGATCCAAAACGTCTAAATAACATCTGTGTATCAAATATCAGTGACCAAGCCGAATTTAAATTTTAATGTGCTCAGTTGACTTCTATAGTTAATTACAGCGGATAAATATTTTCTCTCTCAATGCCGTTTTATTAGTCAAATCAACATCGGTAAAATAAATTTAATACAATAATCCGTTTTATACTGAATAATATTATACATTTTTGGGGATCAGAATGGGATATGTCAATGAAAATCAGCACAGATTAATTTAATAATGTTGGTCCGAGGAAATTATAATATGCTGCACGATTTAGTTAGTCCAGTAATTCATAACTTATTTAAATGTAATTTTATATTTATCAACATACCACACCGTATACATAAATGTACTAAAGTACTTTATGAGTATATCATAATTAATTAATACTTAAGTTAGTTTAATGTATGAACTTAAAAAAAGAATTTGAAAGGTATTTACGAGTAAATTTGTTGGGACCGACCCCTCGTCTTATAAAAAACAATTTACTGAGCAGAGGTCCCACAAAGGTTGAGAAACACTGCTAAAAGACAGGGAGGGTCAGAGATCAAAAGACCAGAATGCCGCTGTTGACAGTATTCTAGAGGGTGGACGTTATCGCCGTTCGTGACGTCACTGGTTTAGAAGGAGAAGTGCCAATTTCTCAGAGTAGTATTCAGTTCTATGGGAAAACATAGACTGTGTCAGTCGTTGTTTTAATATAATTTGTAATTATATCATAAAAGTGAAGTTTAAGTGTAAATTTGTGTATTATAGATGTATATATATAAGTATTTTCACGTATATAACGTATAATTTTGATTAATTATTGTATATAAATTGTGTTTTGTGAGCGCAAAAATGCCTGGTTGCTGCGCGGTTGCTTTGTGTTCAAATTATTATAAGAAGTCAATGGGATCTATCAGTTTTCATAGATTTCCAAAAGAACCTACACTCCAAAAATTATGGATCGTGAAGTGCAAAAGCGAGGATAAAATAACCATTGCTAACGCAACTGTCTGTTCGAGTCACTTTTTGATGAAGATTTAAGAAGATTTTCGGGCTAAATTTTTGAATTTGATGCCGGTTAAATGATTAAAACAAGGAACCAACGGCACAAAAATCTCACATACCATTAATACTGCAGTTAAAAATAATGTTTTTAATATAGCAGTATAGAAAATACTTATGATTGACATGTTTCACTGATATGTAAAATAGGTGGTCCTCTAAGTAATCCAAAAAACAAAATTAATAAAATAAAATCGATTTCATACGCAGTATCTAAAATATAGAAAAATAATTTATATTTCTGATACTAGCAATTATAGTGTTTTCTTTCTTTTTTTTTGGAGGAAGGGGGGGATATATTAGCATTTTGTAAGCTAATTTACACAGTTTAGTTTATTGAAAGATGTATGTAAAGTTAATTTTAAATGCCTTAAGCATTTTACTTTCTTATTAATATACGTAATCATAAAACGCAATTCTTTACCAATCATAATATTGACATTATATTCACATCATCTCAAGTTATGGGACATTTCGTTTTGATATGTAAAAAGCTTAGAATACAAAACTAAAATCATCAAAGTTGAAATATAATGCATAAAAATAATGCATAAAAAATTTATTTACAATAAAACTAAAAGCAACGGCACATTTGGCGCATATATATCAAAAGAAAAATGCGTCATTAAGAACTTGCTGTCAAAGTTTGCAAACATTTCACCTTCTATATCACTAAAAGCCATAACTTTGTTTTCACGAACCAGAACATTCATTCGCATTAAATACTTAAATAAGACTCATGCAATAATTAGTAGAGAGAAAAGAGCAAAGAAAAGCCTCTAAATGGTGTAAAAGCAGTATCATGGCATAAAAATTGTATGTATTAATTTATTTTTTATGGTCCATGTGAACATTGCTTTAAAATTTTAAAACTGTACATAGTTTATATATTTAAAACTCTATAAAGTTCAATAACATCAATTTTGCATGCTTAAAATATCTTTGTGAAAACTGACATATCCAGTGGTTTAGCCAAGAGTCATAATATTCTACTAGCTCACAAAATGCATCGTCTTTTTGTTAGGTAAATAAAATAAATCTACTGCCATTGACCATCCATTCGACCGGCAACTCCCCTCCTTTTCCTAAGATCCGATCTACGCTTTTTAATATAACATATAGTTATGTAATTATTAGATTGATGATATTTCATAGTCATCAATATATTATATGTATGTGGGATTTTTTACGCAATTAGATATTTTTGAAATACATATTTATATTACATATAGAAAGTATTATCAATGCTTAAGATAATGGATACTATATTTTTAAAAATCCGATGATTATATATTTATTCATATCTGTATTAAAACACTTGAAATGTAATTTTTATATTTACTACATTTTTCACGATATATTTCAGCTTTTATTATAAATAATATATGTATTATAATATTTTAATGATAGCCCTATACATGTATGAGTAGAATCATTTCATTTCATTCTTCTAAAATTTTATTACGAATGATCTTATCTCCTTTTCGAATTATAAACGCGAACTTTCTAAACTTTATACACGTATCTCTATGTCCCCTATTCTTGACTTGTAAGTCAGTGACGTCACGTTTCAAGTTGCTCCCCCGGTCGAAAAGCAACCCCCTCTCTCTGACCTACCTTATGTTTAAAGTACCTTGGCTAAAAGAGCATATTTAGTCATTTTAATGCTAAGATGTACTTTAAATCACTACGCAAAATAATTAATATTATAAATTTCTATGTAGCATATTTAACCGTTTTGAGTTTCTGAAAAGCACATTTAACGGTTTTAAATATTTAAGATGCAAATTTAACTACATTAAAACAGATGATTAAGATTTTTAATTTCTAAAAACTGTGTTTAACCATCAGTAGATATGACATATTAAAGATTTTTAAATTTTTAATATTTAACCGTTTTAAGTTTTTAAGTAGCATATTTGACCATTCTGAGTTTCTAAACAGCATAATTAACCGTTTTAATTTAATGAGATGCATATTTAACAGCTTGAAATCAGTATGCAAGATAATTAAAATTTTGAAACTCTAAATAACAAATTGTGGAATATTTAGACTCTATAAAGCAAATTTAACCATTATGAGCTACCACAGAGCCGCTGACTCGTTTCCACTTTTAACCATTATGAGCTTCTTTAACCATCAGTAGATATGGCATATAACAGATTGTTGAATTTTTAATATTTAACCGTTTTAAATTTTTAAGTAGCATATTTAACCATTCTGAGTTTCTAAACAGTATAATTAACCATTTTAATTTAATGAGATGCATATTTAACAGCTTGAAATCAGTATGCAAGATAATTAAAATTTCGAAACTCTAAATAACAAATGGTAGAATACTTAGGCTCTATAAAGCAAATTTAACCATTATGAGCTTCTGAATAGCGTATTCAATACTTTTAGGTTTCTAAAAAGCATATTTAACAGTTTTCAGTTTCTAAACAGCATATTTAACAATTTTAAATTGCTAAGATTAACCGTTTTCAATCAGATTTACGTATTTAACCGCTTTAAATCAGTAAGCAAGTTTAGATCAGTAAACAACATGCATCATATTTTAATTTTCTAAGAAGCATATTTAACCATTTTGAGGTTCTAAAATGTATATTTTTAAGTTTCTAAAAATAATATTTAACCCTTTTAAATTTCTAAGATGCAAATTTAACCGCTTTCAAATCAGGTAATTGAGATTTTGAATTTCTAAGAAGCATATTTAACCATCAGTAGAAATGACATACATCTGATTTTAAATTTCTAGTAAGCATATATAACCATTTTAAGTTTCGAAGTAGCATATTTAACTATTCTGAGTTTCTAAACATCATATTTAACCATTTTAATTAAATAGGATGCATATTTAACCGCTTGTAAGTAAGATAATTAAAATTTTGAAACTTTAAATATCAAATTTAACAAGCGATCAGTAAGTAGAATAAGGTCCTAGAAAGCAAATTTAACAATTTTGAGGTTCTGAATACCCTTTTAGGTTTCTAAAAGGCATATTTAACAGTTTTCAGTTTCTAAACAGAATATTTAACCATTTTAATTTAATAAGATACATATTTAACTGCTTGATATCAGTAAGCAGATAATTAAAACTTTGAAACTCTAAATAACATATATACTTATCTTAGATCAGTAAGTGGAATACTTAAGGTTCTATAAAGCAAATTTAATCATTTTGAAGCTCTGAATAACATATTTAACACTTTTAGGTTTTAAAAGGCATATTTAACCGTTTTCAGTTTCAAAAGTCATATTTAACCTTTTCAGTTTCAAAACAGCATATTTACTCATTCTGAATTTTTTAAAAGCATATTTAACCGCTTTAAATCAGTAGGCAAGATAATTTATATTTTGAATTTCTAAGTAGTATATTCAGTCATTTTGAGTTTCTAAAATGCATATTTAACCATTTTAAATTACTAAGATGCATATTTAGCCGTTTTATATCAGATAATTTAGATTTTGAATGTCTAAAATCTTATTTAACCATTTTAGATCAGTAAGCCACATACTTAAAATTTTTAAGTTCTGAAAACCAAGTTTAACCATCTTAAATCAGTACATCATAATATATATCAGGTTTTGAGTTTCTAAAAAGCATATTTAACAATTTTGAGATTCTTAAAAAGTATATTTAACCCTTTTAAGTTTCTGAAAAGCATATTTAACCATTTTATGTTTCTAAACAGCATACTTAAGCAATTTCAGTTTCTAAAAAGCATTTTTAAACATTTTGACTTGCTATGGTGCATATTTAACTGCTTCATATGATATAATTAAGATTTTGAATTTCTAAGAAGCATATTTAACCATTATAGATCAATAAGCTGCATACTTAAGGTTTTGAAATTCTAAAAACCAAGTGTAACTGTCTTAGTTCAATGAAGGGCATACATCAGGTTTTAAGTTTCTAAAAAAGCATATTTAACCATTTTAAGTTTCTAAAAAGTATATTTATCCCTTTTAAGTTTATAAAAACATATTTACCCATTTTCAGTTTCTAAAGAGCATATTTAACTATTTTAAATTGCTAAGATTAACCACTTTAAGTCAGATTAACCTATTAAACCGCTTTAAATTAGTAAGCATGTTTAGATCAGTAGACCACATGCATCAGGTTTTAAGTTTATAAGAAGCATATCTAACTATTTTCAGGTTCTAAAAAGTATATTTTTAAGTTTCTAAAAGCATATTTAACAATTTTAAGTTTCTAAAAAGTATACTAAACAAATTTGAGTTTCTAAGAAGCATATTTAACCATTGTATATTGTTAAGATTAACCGCTTTAATCGTTTTAAATCAGATTAACCTCTGTAAGCAAGATAATTAAGATTTTGAATTCCTAAGAAGCATATTTAACCATTTTAGATCAGTAAGCGACATACTTGAGATTTTGAAATTTTAAAAAGCAAATAATCGTAGATCGCTTAACGACATTCATCAAGTTTTACGTTTCTAAGAAGCATATTTCACCATTTTGAGGATCTAAAATGTATATTTAACCCTTTTAAGTTTCTAAACAGTATATTTAACCATTTTAAGTTTCTAAAATGCATACTTAACCATTTTAAATTTCTAAGATTCATGTTTAGCCGGTTTAAATCAGTAAAATAACTAAAATTTTGAAATTCTGAAAAGCAAATTTAGCCATCTTAAATCAGTAAAAGACATTCTTAAGATTTTAAGTTTATAAGAAACATATTTAACCATTTTGAGTCTAGCATTTTGAGAGTGTTTAACCATTTTGAATTTCTAAGAAGCAGAATGGGTAAGCAACATTTGACTTTCTAAGAAGCACATTTGACCATTTTGAATTTCTAAGAAACACATTTGATTGTTTTAAATTGCTAAGATGCATATTTAACCAATTTAAATCAACACTAAAGCGATCATGGCAAAAGCAGTCTGACTTAACTTGCAAATAAACGATGTGACATGAAAGACAAAACGGCAGATAGCAAAATCTACTGTATTAATAGCTCTGCTGCTAACTTACCCCATATCACTACTATGGGAACCGATTGTCGTAGGAGATGTATCCCCACGTCATTACATCAATTCCAGTGTGCCCCTCCAGAATACAATACGAATATGAACGCAGACCAGTCTTCTTTCATAATTTCCAATAAGAAAAAGAAATATGATAGGGGCGGCACATGACTTTTTCAACATAATGCAATGAATTTATTTATTTCAACGCGAAAAAGCGATGTACATGATCCACGGCACAAAGTTTTTAACGTTGAATCGTACATTTGAAGCTTTTCTAGTTGATAACATGTAAAACAATTTCATAGTACCCAATTAACTTATATTACGCGCAAGTCTTACTTGATTAATATTGATAATATCCACAATAGGTAATATAGTCCATGTATTAAAATATTTTAATAATTAATTTATCAATATGTGCCACTTTCGTTAATTTAGCGTTCTTTCTATAATTTTGGCGATATTTACGTCAATGTGGCACCATTAAAAATTTGGCAATATTTTTCCAAATAAGTCGCCAAGTTCGACTAAATAAATGTCAAGCCTTACAGATATACGAAAAGAAGGGCTTTTCTTGTATGTAAATTGGTGGGCCAGTGGTGAATTATTGGGCGTCAAAATGCAAAACTGTTACACAAAGTATCTTCTCCTGAAAATGGAACTAACTAGATCCACGAGAATAATGTTAACAAGTTTGTCCCATAATATTACATATGAAAAGTGAACATATTTCACGGTAGTTAATACATTTTCATTTTTATGTAATTTTTTTTAATGAATTTATTTAAAAAACTTTCAATATCTTCTCTCATATTTATTTCTTTATTTTTCATATTTTTAGTTGGCCTTCCGATCCGTACAGAACGCTATAAGTGACATCAAGTTGAATTTGAGATCTCTTCTTCAAGTGCGTGATTACGCCTTAACCGATCCAACACTCAAAGAGCTTGATAACGGAGTTGCAATCTACTTGAGAAGAACAGCTGAGACATTCAACTTAACTAAGAACATCAATGTGGGTATTTGTTAGGTTTATTCCAGTGTTTTGAATAATAATTTTAAAATGTTTACACTTAAAACTGTTTTTCAACATTAATCTAGACATACTTGGGCTTAAAATATTGAAGAATGGGGCAAATACACACTAAAAAAATATGGGTTAAAACATACAAAAAATGAGGTTTACTGCCACTTGAATGTCACTTTGAAACATGTAAATTTTCCAATTACATACCTTAAAAGGTAACTATAGCTATGTGAATGTGTTATTTTATTCGTTTATATGAGAATTGCATGAAATAATGGGTATATTTTATTTTACACTGTTTTAAACAGGTAAAAAGGTAACATGAGAAGTTCATTTTAAGCACATGTTTATCTGTTTAAATGAGTCCCTTCTAAAAAGACACTTTAAGCAGGTAAGCAAGTGAGTAAAATGACCAGTTGGCAATCGTTTGTAGAGCATTGTCATAAAAGCATTAATATATATATATATATATATATATGCATATATATATATATTAATACATATATATATATATTAATGCTTATATATATATATATATATATATATATATATATATATATATATATATATATATATATATATATATATATATATAATACAGAAATTTTAATCTTTCCCCAATAACGCGCCATTTTCTTTCAAAATTCTTATTCCAAATTCCTATTTCATGTCAAGCACGTATTGCAACTATATTAAATTCCATCCCACGACACTAATATTAACAAAGTATGCCTGTACTTCCTCTTTTCCTCGATCATACCATATATGGTTACTAATCTTAACCTCTGCGTAAACTTTCATATGAAACTGCTTCCCCATCACATTTTTAAAGCATAAAGAACGCAAAGGCAGCATGTGCCGCGTGTCATCATATCCCTCCCCCTGCGATGTAACTGTACATTGTGTGAACCGACGCAGACGGAACTGAGATTTCTTGAGAGTTGGTTGCCAGAGTTCAGCCGGTCTATGTAACTATATATGTTTCCAGTGTCATATAATAAAGGAGATTTGTGGTAACGTGAAATGTCTCTTCCCTTGACTATTGTAGCCTATATAGCCTATATTACACACACACACACACACACACACATTATATATATATATATATGTCGCAGGGAAATGGTGAAAACGGAGATTTGATCAAATCCCTAAGGTAGATGATCCATTCACGGAAGATGTTAAAATTACAAATCTGTGGGGTGATTTCCCTAAAGAAAGTAAGTGATTTGATCAAATCCCTTAACTGAGTGAAAAGTGAAACTTAGTGAAAAGATGAAATAAACTAGTCAGGACTCGCACAGCTGCCGGCCAGCGCCGCGCTTCTGACGTGACACACACAGTAGCGCAGAAAAATTACGCGAGGAAGGTTGCGCGCATTTTTATTATGGTTTTCTATATTTCGAGTTTTATCAAGTACCTACCGTAGAAAAATGGGTTCAGATATAGAAAAAAATCAAACTCTGGCTGAATGTGTATCTGAAGAACAGTTTAATGAAACTATCAGGACGTTTTTGAGCAAGCGGCATGATAAAGAAAAACCTTTATGGACTTGCGAAAGGATAGAAGAAGTTATCACAGTCATTAAACAATTTAAATTAGCACCACTACTTAAACTGCAGCGGACACATAAACAGTACTATTATGGAAAAAATACGATGCTATGGAAGTAGGTACTAAAAAATCTTTGATTTTGGAGAGAAAGTCTGACTCCGATCCAGTTGTGAAAATAGTACCAACGGAAAATTTTTACTACATACTTCGGGAAACCCATCAGTCGACTGGCCACGGAGGAAGAGATAAAATGCTGTATAGTTTGAAATCTAAATACCTAATACCTACTTCAGTTGTAGTGGAGTATTTAAAGCTGTGCACGATATGTCAGTCTAAAAAAAAATTCCAAGAGAAGGAATCGTTGTTTGCCCAATTGTATCTAGCGACTTCAATCATCGTGGCCAAGTCGATTTAGTTGACTTACAGTCGACCCCAGATAGAAATTACAAATGGCTATTACACTACCAGGACCACGCGACGAAATTCAACTTTCTTCGACCGTTGATTTCAACAAAGAGCTGCTGAAGTAGCAATGGAGATATTAAAAATATTTTTGGAAGTAGGTTGTCCTCATATACTACAAAGCGACAACGGCCGTGAGTTTACGGCTGCTGTCATACAAGAATTAACAAGCCTGTGGCCTACGTGCAAAATTGTAAATGGTAGGCCTAGACATCCAGCTAGTCAAGGAACTGTTGAGCGATCAAATCAAGATGTTAAAGCTATGTTACGTGCTTAGCTAATTGACAATGACACAAAAAATTGGGCTATAGGTTGTTACTTTGTTCAATTCCAAAAGAATTCCTCTTTTCATTGAACCATTAAACGATTACCTAACAAAGCTTTATTTGGAACAGAACCAAAAACAGGACTCCAATCTAGTCATATTTCAGAAGAGTTGCTTGAAAAACTTGTTGCTGAAGAGGACTTGGATCTACTTCTTTATCAGCAGGACCATGACATTATTTTAACACCAGAAGACTTACCAGTAGCTTCCTTAGAGGACAACAACGACGCTTCAACTTCAAAAGATCTACAAGCATCTGAATTAATTGATTGCAATGCTTCAACTTCAAAAGATCTACCAGCATCTGAATTAATTGATTACAATGCTTAAACTTGAAATGATCTACCAGCATCTGAATTAATTGATTACAGTGCTTCAACTTCAAATGATCTCTCAATAGTTAAGTCAACCAACAATAACACTTCAATGTCACACGATCTATCTACCGGCAGCTGATTTACTCACCAAAAAGGCTTTAAATTTAGAGGATCTACCTGAAATTGAATCAGTTTCTTTATCGACAACAAGACAACTCGAACCAGTTAACAACTCTACTTCAACTCCTGCTTCAACAGTTAAAACATCTGTCGTGTTACTTGTATCTGAAGGGCAAGCAGCTGTCAACGACAGTAAAGCATGTTGTGTTGTTTGTGGAATGGAATCTACTGGAGCCCATTCATGTGACATTTGTAAAAATCCGGTGCACGCAATATGTGGGAATACAGTAGTAGAAGAAGTATATGGATCGAAAATTCTATGTTATTTATGCCAAAAAGAAGAGAGCATTAAAGATCAAAGGGGAAATGCTGCAAAACACCTGAAAATATCAGCTGAAAAAATGAAAGAAGTTTCTTCGAAGAAATTTAAAGACGTGTTAGTGGATTCCACAGTTTAGGTTGATATACCTAAGGTAGGTAGAGGCCCATTAGATGGAAATAATATTGTGGGGATCGTATTAGATATAAAAAATATTTTATACCAAATTGGTACCTCAGTTGGAATTATTAAAGATTGGCTACCTAGAAACGCTCTTCAAATAGCTACTACAAAATTTACCGAAACAGTTCCACGGATTTACCTAAGTCTGCGTGAGATTGCAGGAAAATTATCCTTATTTGGAGGTCAAGGATTTAAGAAGTGTTCCTCTGAACAATCCAAAATACAATGTAAAACAAAAAGATGTGCCTGTAAAAAAAGGAACGTACTTTGTAACTCGAGATGTCACAAATCAACAACGTGATTTAATAAAAATGAATGAACATTATTATTTATTAATTACATTCACTAAAAATGTTTAAAATTTCACCAAAAATATCCTTTTTGTTTTTAAAAACATCAGCTTAAGTACCTATTTCTTTTGTTAATTAGTTTCGAATAAATAATTTGTGTTTCAATGACTATTGTTTTATTACCTACTCTACATTTAATAATGCATGGTTTACTAAATAAATACTTTTAATATCTAAACAACATTATTTCATCTTTTCACTAAAACAGTTAAGGGAGTTGATCAAATCACTTACTTCCTTTAGGGAAATCACCCCACAGAGTTGTAATTTTAACATCTTCCGTGAATTGATCATCTACCTTAGGGATTTGATCAAATCTCCGTTTTCATCATTTTCCTGCGACATATATATATATATATATATATATATATATATATATATATATATATATATATATAAGAAAAATGGATTAATAACTAATACCAAGTAATTAATGACAAAACATTAAAATGATAAAATAACCAAAACAGTTAAAGCACAGTCACCATGCCGGGAAAAAGAAATGAACTAGGCTTAATTTGTAGGTTAATTTAAATTAAATTCCTCGTATATATATATGTGTGTGTGTGTGTGATAATTTCTATTTATGTAATGGCTATTTGATATAATTCTTCAGTAATTATTAACAAATATTAAACTTTTCCAGGATGTGTGTGCTCAAATCTATGCCACATTGTACGACTACCCCTGTTTGAAGGAATGTCCTGGACTGATCAAGTACGTGAAGGAGTGCGTGCGCATAGCATGGGGCCTGACTAATCAAAACCCACCGTACGTCATTGAGTACGAAACTCGTGTTTACAAGAGAGAGCATCATCTGCGCTTTCACACTTCAAATTCAAATTCTGATGCCATAAAGAATTACATGTGGCCCGTATTACTGGAAGGTGAAAATGGGCCATGTGTCTACAAAGGAGTGGTTATCACTTAAGTTATTTGCATCAAAGCAACTTATTCGATCAATCGGGGTGCATTTCTTTTGTGTATCATTATTTAATGCAATACATTTTCATATTTCATATCATTAAAAGAAACAACTTATTGGTCGCTGTGCGACAATAATCGAAAGTGAGTGCATTATTTTATGGATGACTTTAAGTTTTCTATAAATGACACTTTAATTTATTACTATCCAAAACTGATTATTTCATCATAATCGCACATTGTCATTGAAAAGCATTCTGAAACATGTTGAAAAGTTATATTATAACTGTTCGTCCACTTAATATACTTCAAAAGTGTACAATAAAATATTTTCTATAAAAGTTAAATAGTTTATTTAACAGCATTTTATAAATAAATTATAAAATAACAAATTGACGACATGTCCACGGTTAAAATAACTTAAAAACTTTATACGCCTTTCATCAATCCGAAACATCAAGCATAGCACAATTACATTAAAAAAAATTTCATATTCAAACAGGGAAATTAAAAAATGTTACATAAATATATAAATTACTCAGTCCATTTTAATGTAATCAATTTCCATTTATTTTCTATTTAAATTCTAAGCTTGTAATACATTTATCTTTATTCAGGATATTTCCATGTAAAGTTATTGGATTTTATAAATAAATTTCCGAATCCATATCTAATATAAGAAATTAATTTAGAATTCAGGATGTATTAAATATATGTCCAAATAAATTAAATGTGATATTTAAAACATTACTTAATTAAAATGACATCAGTGCCATATAATGTTAATATGTTTACATCTCTTACTATGTTAACACATGATTTACATAATTATTAAATTTTCTTTTTTGTAATCTAATCAAACTGTACCACAATTATATATATATAATCTCGAATGAATTAAGATAGCATACATTTTCAAAGCATTTTGACAAATGATTTGCGCAATGTCGTCTATAATCCTATACAAGTTTATGTAACATAAGAAATAGGAATGGAATATTATTTTTTATCACAAACTACAATTAAAAGAATGGTGAGATAAAGAAGTTCCTGAAAATATTAATTCATATTAAGACCTTACTTTGAAAATCAGTGTAATTTTTAGTCCTGAAAAAATGTGATTCAATCTTATTATTCCTACAAAACTATTCATTAAGCAATTTATATTACATTTTTATAATTGGCCCATTTTACTGGTTATTTATAATACAGCTCCATCTTAATACAGGCGTTTTCTCTTTGAATTAAAATCTGTTTTGTTATGTTATTGAAGATTTTTTTTACTTTCACCTTCAAAGAGATAATTGCTTTCCTTTCTTTTTTGTTGTAAAAAAAAAAGAAAGCAGTTTGTTGTATGTGTAATTCAAAATAAAATCAATTCAAATTTCATCAATTGTAATATCCATAATATCTATTAATGCGTCATTAAGCATATATCGCACCATCACATTACTGTAGCAACTAGAAATCAGTGATTCCTTACAAAATAGAGTTGAGGATTTGCCACTAAGGATTTGGAACTGAGGATTTATCAGTTATTTATTATGTAATTTTTTTTTGAATATTACTATAAAAGTAGTGTAAACAAATCCATTCCAATGATTGCAGATTAATAAATTGTTTTTACTTAATCATAGAGATTTATTAACTTGCTACACAAATGTAGTAACGGTGCAATATAGCTATAGTTTTTTACAACTATTTGCAATGACATAAATACCTGTATGCTTTAAAAACTTCTCATTATTAAAATGTATTTCTACAAAGACATTTCAGTTTTCATATTATCATATGTAATTCTTCTTCTGTGCTAAATAAGATTGTCTGGTTTCAATATGATCGAATAAAGTTGGTTTTTTCTCATATTCTGTATTCATTTTTTAGCTTAATAAATATGATATTTGTCTGTCTATGTGTCGTCGTCATCTGTAACGGAAAATCGAAGCGTCAGACAGTGATGAAATTTACTACAAAAGGGCTTTACCTCCCTGTAATGTGAACCTCTGTGAGATATTTTTAAAATTCAAATTAATTTAAAAGTTATTATCATTTAAACTTATTTTTTGTATAAATACGCAAGCTATAAGTGCTAAATATCGGAATTTTAAAGGCTGGCATTCTAAGCATGGGAAAACACAGTTGGAAAATTCTCATAGGTGGGCTGATAAATCAAATTCAGCTCCTGTTGATTAATCAACATCTGAACTAAGTGTAGAAACTGTTTTTAAGTATAAAATTCATTCAGATAACAGGTCCATCTTATCAGATAATTGACAATGAAATGTGGTCGTCAATAATGAATGGAATACTTTACAGTGAATGAGTATACTTCCAATAGTTTATATGTCACAGCAAATTATAATTATAGTTATGCAATTAAATTAGAAATTACATGCAGAAACTGTTCGCACATTCTTTCAGGTCTTCATTTACAAGTAATCGTAAATCTGCTAGCAATAGATTTTCTATAAACAATGAAAAATTAAAGGCATTTCTATCTGCAAGTAAAGGACATGCAGCTTTGGAGACATTTTATATGATCTTGGGAATCCCCACAATGAATTGTAAGACATTTTTGAAATGTCTTGATAATCTTTCGAAAAAAAGGTTTCTAAATCCTAAATCCGAAACTTTGCTAATGATCTGTAATAAAGTTAGAGAAATGCATATCTAACTGATCCGACACTAGCCACAGTAGGTGTGTTAGACATAATTGTTTCGTACCGTACCACGAGACATGGCAAAGGCGGAACCACATCTCGCTGTATGGTAATGGAGTTGGAATAGATATTATGACAGGTCTCATCATACATTATGCAATTCTGTCCAAATATTTTGTGACCCAGGATACAAGGGTCACCTTAGGGTTTAGGTATCCAGCCGAGTGTATCAAAATATTGCCATGAATGTGTTGTTGTTGTTGAGACCCAGACCATCGGACCTACCAGAAAGGTATAAGGTAACTAGCCATGAATGTGTAATTGCATGCATATTTAAGTGCTTATTTCACACTTCCAATTACTTGACCAAGTCCTCAGGATGAGTCGGACGGTCTGGGTCTTCAACACTTAGTACATTCGGAGAAGTTTTGTATGCGGGAAAAAAAAGCCTTAATATGATATGTGACCCCCGTGACTTTCACATAAGCTTCACATTGGCATTTCATCCCTTTAATCAAGTGATTCAGCGCAGAAGATATCAATAACTGCCATTCCTGTAGAAGGGCAGTTTCCAGCTCTTGGAGCGTAGTTGGAGGGGGTAGGCGGGCAGAGACCAAGGCATTCCAAAGATTTTTAATAGGATTGAAGTCCGTTAAATACACTAGCCACTACATACGAGCAATACCTTTTGTGCTCTTCCACCATCCCTGCTCTGCGTGGACGAGCATTACAGTCCATCGAAAGAAAATCTGGACTCACTGCTGCAGTGTAGAGTCTCACGACGGAGTCAAGGACTGGATCCGATACACTTCCGCCGTCACAGTATACCAGCTGTGAACACGTGCAAGTCAGTGCGATATCCTAAGGAAAATTCAACACCACAACTAAAGGTGTGATGTCCAACGATGTTTTGGGGCTACTTAAATGTTCCTTGTTCTCTTCAAACGTTTATTGTCTAACAAATCATGACTCATACCCGAAGAGTACTTTGAACCATTGTGCTCATGTCAAAGTCGTATGCTGACAACACCCTTTTAACCATGCTCCTCTAGTTTTAACGCTCAAAAGTACACAAACCCGTGGTAACTGGACATAGAGTCCTTTGGCATATAGCCTTCGGCTCACAATACTGGCGGATATCAACTTTCTTATGACTGTGGCAGCCATTGCTCGAAAAGCTGGTTCGGTCGCTCGGCAATTGCGTTTAGCTAGTAATGTGATGCACTGGTTCTGTAACGGGTCTCCAGATGACTGCCCCACTTGTTTGGAATTGTTTCCATAAACTAGAAATAACAGAATAACCCACAGAAAGAAATTGGCTACTATATGGACTGTACCGCCTCAAGCCTTCCTAGAGCACGGAGGCATTGAGAATTTTCGAAACGTATAATTTGTGTCATAACAAAGCTAATATACTCCAAAATCAACCCTAGCACTCTTCGAAAATTTTTCTTTCAGCATTAAACTCTTGGGTGCAAACGAGTCGTTTCTATTTCACGCCTAATTTTCATATTGTTCGAAGAACAAATCGCTATTGGACAGATAATTTGATATTTGCATGTCCTCGTCGACGACAACATTAAGTTTTATTCATTAAAATCCACAGATGAATTCACTATTTGAGAATTTGCATAACTTTTGGAAGACAATTTACATGTCATATACCAATCCACAGCATAAAGTTTCTTAATTACAATTCTCTAAAATTCAATGGGATTTGTATATATCATACAAATTCGTAGTGTAAACAGTGTTTCATTCATGCATACATCCGGGAGAGCGAAGCCCCCCCCCCCAACCTCCTCCCGGAGACATTTTATTTTAACCTAGTTTCCACTTATGTGATAGCATTTGGATATATTTATATAGGGTAAATAGAAAACTTGCCCCCCTAAAGTTTCATTCGCACCCCCCCCCCCCGGCAAAAAGTTCTGAAAGAAACACTGAGTGTAAACATACCATAACGGCTAAAAACTGACTTTTTAGAAATATTTTAAAAGAATGTTCACAGTACATGCAAATTTACGACTTAACCTAATTTATACCATATTTTTACTTTCCCTATATACATAGAATAATATATAGGGAAAGTATTATGACGGGGAATGAAAATTCGAATTCGAATTTTCGACAGAAGAGCACGGTTCAAACATTCCTGAGCTCGAATAGAACGTTTTTGAGGTGATATCTGTGTATATGTGTGTGGTCCATGAGTCTGTGGATGCCATATTTCTCGAACGAATAGAGCGTTTCGAACGAAATTTATTACAAATATTACAGTCAGTGGATACTGGAAGCCTATTGATTTAAAACGTAATGGGATGTTCAGCACACTCACCCAAATTTTCGAATGAAATTAAAAAAAATTATTAATATATCCGAACCTTCAATAATGTTACGTAAATGATCATTTATATATATTTTTTTAATAGAAAACGAATGATACATACTTTAGAATAGCAGCATGAACCGTTCTCGAGATGTTGCACATTTTTTAAATAAATGTATTTAAAAAAACAATCACATAAAATTAAAAAGTACTATTGTGAAATATGTTCACTTTTGAAATGTAATATGCGATAAATTTGCTAACGTCATTCAGTGGATCTAGTTCTTTCCATTCACGAGAAAGATACCTTGGATATATAAGCATTTTTGTGTTCATTTCGAAGGGATATATGGACCCGAAGAGAATTTTTTCGAAATGAACTTATCGTAAGCCTAAATCTCTTCCATGTGCAAGCTTTTTAGCTTGATTTTTTTGTTTTCTTATTTGCATTCCTCATTTTTGAAATTTGTTGATTGTCTTTGTCTTTATGACCTGCACTACGCTTTATTATTTCCTCTTTATGTCTTAATTTCTTATATTTCTTTGTATTTTGTAGAAAATTTTGGAATAGTGTATTATGAGTTACTACATACATTCTAACTTTGGATTTACTAATTTATATTTATATATATATATATATATATATATATATATATATATATATATATATATATATATATATAATGAAATTCAAATTTTAAACACAAATGCAAGGTGTAAGATAAGTATTAATAATAATTGAAAAAATAATGACGAACCACAAATTCAAAATATGATAATCTATGTTTTTATCTATATTTTTATAAATGTTTCGTGTTTTTCCTATACAGAAATATATATAATTATTCATAATGTACTATTATTAACTTGATATTTGTGCGTTTCATGGACAAGTGAAAAGTTCGAAAATATATAGCTAAGGTCGTGACATCTAGCGGTCATATTATCTACTAAAAGATCATTTCTAATATACTTCTACCAATGATATTCGAATATTCAGTACGGAAATTACATATACATTTCGAAAGAATTTGTGCATTGAAAAGGAAATTATATCAAATTTACTTATACTCTGAAATAAACAACAACATATCCAAACATAAAATGGTTCTACATATATTTTACACTTTTAAAAGCTGAAAGTTTTATGCTTGTCGTTTTTGCTAAACTATCATCATAATGAAATACATATACTGTCGGTAGTTTGATCTTTTATAATTTTATTCTAGGCTAGAACCGATGATAGCTCATAGATAAGAAATATATAATTAAGTTAAAATAGATTTAGCTGAAATTCCTGAATTCGGAAAAAACAATTATTTTGTTAAGCATAAACTACAACAATTCTAGATAACACAAATTCAGTAGATATATTGATGATATTTGTGAGATTTTATTTAGAATGTGAATTAAAACATCTGTAGAAGGTTAAGCGTATGATGGATAGTGTGTGCTTATGCTGCGCTCTACAATGTACGTTAGACGTCCAACAGCAACTTTATTGCAGATTTTTAACTTTAATCTCAAGTAAAAAGTATCTATATAATATGCGTGTCAGCAAGGGGGTTGTTCAGAATGATCGAGCACTGCCACTCGAGCCAGAATCTGAGTTTTGGTCTCATTCGATCCGTCTCAGCTTCCAGATCAAAGAAAAAAAATCGAAAATAGCTAAAATTCGAATTGTGACGATACATTGGAATTTAAAAAAAAACATACACCCCCCCCCCCCCCCCTTTGCCTCTCAAAATCAATAAATACATAATTTGAAAACATTTCGTCGTCCAGAATTAAAAATGGTTATCAACAACTTTTGATTAAATGTATAGGTGTCACATTTAATGACCACTAGCTATTAAGAACGCGCGAAGCGCAGGCGAAATATATCGTAAAATATTTTTAAATTATATCGTAAAATTATAATAAATTATATAGTATAATTATAAATTATATTGTATAATTATATGGTTGTTGTTGAGACCCAGACCGTCCGACCTACCAGAAAGGTGACAAATTTTGTAATTGATTTAACCTTTCTTTCGCAATACTTTAAAGGTTACTTGCCGGTTGAAAATTACTGCAACACTATGAATAACGAAGGAATTACAATTTCTAGTATAATTATATGGTATATATATAAATTATATCGTATATATATAAATTATATCGTAAAATATTTTTCTTGTTCTTCTCCTAGTCACATTGGGTAGGACAGCTCAGTGGTTAAGACACGGGGGGTTGCACTCCGGCGACATGAGTCCGATTCCTGCCTCTGCTCAAACTATCCCAGTGTTCACGCGGAGTATCAGCACGTCAAATATGTGGGTTCGTAAGTCCTTCCAAGAGTTTAGTGATAGAGGAAGGAGAGTACGGTCCCTGTGGATGCCGTCCCCATTGGGTTGCGGTCTAAATTGGGTGGCACTGCCCAAACAGATACCTTAACAAATACCTTGCACTGTCCAAACAGATACCTTATATCATCTGGTAGGTCGGTCGGTTTGGGTCGAACAAAACATAACAACAGTCGCATCATGATACCAAAAATATTTCTCAGGATATAAAATTAAACCTTTGTAGATTTTTAAGTAGATAATATTTCAAAATATTCTGTTCCTAAACATAATGAAATCAATGTTGATGTATAAATCCAAATTCACTAGCAATAGCAAACGCATACTGTTATTTCCGATTGCATCCTGATGGTTTAAGAAGTTTATATTTAATTTTTCTATTCCGGAGTATGATAATTATAGATTTTTATTTCATAATAAGCATCTTGATCTCTATCCCAGTACATGAAACTTCTTTATAAGAACATCACCATGGAGTTAGAGAGAACGCGATAAAAGTCTTAAAAGAAAATCTTGAGAATACTATAATGCTTTGAAATAATCTTTTATACTATTTAAATAAATAAATAATAAAGTAAATAAAAACATAAATAAATTGCTGCGTGCAGCAGCTAGGGCATATTCCTAATGCCCTTCTTGGTCTTGAAGCAAACTTTTTTTAATGTAGCTAACGATCAGAAACATGCACAAAACTTTTGAAAATTTAGAAAATTCAATATTTGTCAGAAACCTCTTTTTAGAGGGTAAAAACGAGGGGTACGTGAAAGGTGTAAGCTAATGATCTGTAGAGGGGTTCTGTAGAGTTGGAAGTAGAGTAAGGAAGTTTCTGTAGAGTAGTTCGACGGAAAAAGTTGCACATAATTGTCTAAAAAATAGATGTTTGAAAGCATGCGATTCTTTTAACTGCAAATCGTCTAGCGACAATTGTATAACAAATGATTTACATAAATTTAGTTTGAATGCAGACAGACGATTTTATTGTAGACAGGCGATTTGTCGGTAGACATCATCGTAATTAAAGCCAGAAAATAAACTAATCTAAGATTGAAAGAACATTCCATATGCAGTAATGGATCCTTATGCTATATTTTTATAGTATTATTATGTGTTTGTCGCTTCGCCCTATATCAATACCATGTTTACTAATGAATATTTTATATTTATACCCTATTTTGGGAGAATATAACCGGAATGCAGCTGAATGATTATATACATAGAGTTTCCTCAAGGCATCCCAATCGTCTGAGTACGTTATATTATTTTATTTGGGGATTTAGAGTCTATTTCCTAGTTTTACGAGGTTTTTTTAGCTTTTTCTGACGGATAAATATATTTTTATACTAATTTGACAACCCTCTACAACTTTGTAATTTACTTTTTTATATCTCTCTAAAGGGGAGCGAGATAGCCCCTCCCCTACTAGAGAAAATATTAATTAGAGATTTGTATATTCTTATTGAATTAGTAAGATATGACAGTTTGAGGGAAGAAATTGTGCAATTAGAAAGCTTTAAGTGTTACTTAGAATATTGTTTGCAAATGATGACTGTGAAGAACAACACCGATATTGCAGAAAAAATATGAGGGACAATTTTCAAATGATCATATATCCTTAGATGTGCGTACTTTGATGAACATCGTATCAAAAAAATGATCCTGACAGGCAATTCAAGGGAAGATAATTGCGAGATGGTACTGCTATACAGCGAATTCAGAAGAAATGCTGTGGAAGGTGAACATCAGTATACCTTTTGATTTCCTACTGCTCTTCATTCACCGAAATACTAGCGAACGTGCAACAAAGTGCCTTTCCTGTATACAAACATAGCAGACGGTGGGCAGATTGACGGTGGGTAAATAACTCTGCACTTTTGTATTAAATGAAATGACTTTTCCTTCTTTTTTGGTGATGCTCCACATCTTTCTTATTTACTTCTTTCAAATTTTGCAGCTAGGGGCGCTGTCGTCAATATCATCTGGTAGTGCATGGTCACTTTACTATAACTTCCATAATTCTAGCACTTCCATAATTCTAGCTACCATCCATCAAACTTATTTGACCTACTAAATTTACCGGTCATCCTATATAGCGTATTCATTAGAACACCAAACATTAAAGTCCAATTTATCACTTATCAAAACTATAATATTAAAATTCTAGTCTATGAAAATTATTTCGCTAAACAAGATATAACTTTTATCAATACTAATACACTGATGGATGAAGCCTTGAACATTGCTCTATAACAGCTATGAAACAAGAAGAAAATAAATTTTGATGATAAGTTTTAAAAGAGTTCTCAAAGATCTTGAAAGCATTTTATGTTCCTTCAAAAATCAACAAGCCTTTGCTTATTAAGGAATATTTGAATGAAAAGTTACCAAGTCTTACAAGCTCCTTAGCGTCAAAAGATGAAAAGACAGTTTTTAAAAGTTTCGTAAGTTCCTCATTAAAACCCTTTATGTTAAATATTTTAGATCAAAAACAAAAGTGCTAAAACTTAATTAAACATAATTTTTCAGAATTGGCCTCCTTGAGTTCGATCAATCCTGGACGTGTTGTGTCATGCAAAATTTTTAAAAGGTCTTGCGTTTTTTAATCAATTAAGTGCTTTATAATATTGTCTTGTTAAACGGTTATGACATTAAAGAAGCTTGCTTTTCAGTTAAGTACTTCGAACATAATGCACCTTTTGGTTGGAAGGCAGTTTTTGATGATGTAAGTTCTAAAGTTTTAAAAATTACGTCGCTGTGTATTTCTGGAAAAAAACTAAAACCTGTTTGGAGAAATATTAAAGTTCATAATTGTTATATTAGCATTTAGGAAAACGTATTATTAAAACCTATTAAAATATTATTTTAAAACGTGCTATGGGTACTGAATATAAATGTTTATGATCTTTTAACCTAGTATACATGCAGTTTAATATACAAAAAAAAAGTACTCTCATTATGTATACAAGAGTAACCAGCATTTTATTTGTTCTAAAAAGTATATTTTGTTTTTCATTAAACAATATGGTTCATAGATTCTGAGCAAAAAATATCTTTAAATCACATACTTTTTAATTTCACAATTTCTAAATGCCAGAGTTTCCAAATACTACACTGTAAAATATGTTGCTAATTTTGCAATTTTTAAATATTGGATATTGTGTTCAAAATACTTAATTGCATGTAAAGAAATAATATAGTACAGAATATAGTATACAGGATGGCCATAATTAAAGTAGAAGTGTTTAGAGCCCGATAGTGAGAAAACTGTTGGGCCAAACTCAACCAAATTTGCAGTAAATATTATTTAGCCCATGGGGTTTTGATTTTTAAAAGAAAAAAGAAATAGTTCGGGTTTTAGCCACCGCGGCCAAAGTGGCGCTGTAAGGTCCATTTTTGGAGTAAAATAGGCATAGGAAGTACAGAAAGTTAACATTTTACATGCATCTTAATATTAACAGCACATTTTACATTCACATTTGCACTTATATTTTATCAAACATTTTAGCAATCATGTCTTCCATACGCGGTAGTGCGTTGTAGTAAATATGCAGATTTTCATGGAGAAAAGAGTTGGTAATGCAAAACATTATGCAAACTTTAGTCAGCTGACGCTGACGGCTACTAGTTTTGAGGATATAAGGAAAACAGAAATAATGTGTCGGAATCAATGATGCGCTTCATTTTTACGTTCGTGCTTTGCTATTAAAAGTTCGCTATGCTAACATTAAAGGATCGTGCTCTACTAGTAAAATTTCGGCGTCAACTGACTAAAATTTGCATAACGTTTTGCGTTTTGCATTACCACCTCTTTTCTCCGTAAAAATCTGATTGAGTTTGGTCCAACAGTTTTCTCACTATCAGGCTCTAAACACCGCTACTTTAATGATGGCCACCCTGTATATATATATATATATATATATACATATATACAGGGTGTATGTACATATATATATATATATAATTGTAAATCCAATGGTAGAATGTAAGTAGTAACTCATAATACACTATCTTAAATATATATATATATATATATATATATATATATATATATATAATTGAATATTTTGATTTTTGCTTGTAATATATACACGAGAATTACCATTAGAAACATACTGTATATAAAAAATGAAAGAAAAAGGACGGATGTGGTTACAAAAAGACTATACAACAAACTGCTGTAACATGTAAACATGTATATGAGAGAATGTAAGTAAGTAATTTTACTCATATCTAATGCAGTTACCTAAGTTACTATTCCCCAGTTACCCTACAAAAGCATACAAGGTGTAAATACAGAAGTTAAAAGATGAAAAAGAGCTAATCTGAAACTTAGTGTAGCACGATGAGCTAGGCCTTTTCTAGCTTCCAATAAGTTAGGAAAAATAATTAATATGAATATTAAAAGGAATAAAATGAATATGAAAAGCATTTTTGAAACCATGTACGTTATCAAGGTCCATACATGTTTCATTAATGCTGATTCTACGTTTCTGTGTACACAACTGTAAAATGTATTACAGAAATAGTGTACATGGCGCGACGTAGAAGAAAACACAATGTGGTTCAAATACATAAGGAAATCAATTATGAATATAATATATTCTTTTACACCAGCTTGTGGCTAAATATTTAAATGAAGATACAATGTAATTGAAAGAAAAAATCAAAAGAATATAATGAAAATATATGAATATATATCTACCCCTTGTACTGTTGAACTTCAGAAATTGCTTGAAACTGACCAATCATCTCAGAACAGATTACAGTGAATTTTTGTGACTGACTAAGCAGTTTTTTTTCAAAGCTGGTTATAGTTAAATGTTTAATTGTTAGAAGATAACATGGAGATGATGAATTATTTAGAAATGTTAGAGTATGATCTGTCAATATGTTGCTGTAATTTTTGCAAGTTGTTGAATTTAAATTTAAAATATGTTTTAATAAAAGGAAAAATAAGGTTGGACGGGTAGTTATTTTTGATAGTGGTGTTTATGAATTTATGAAGATGTTCTTTGTAGTAACGTGGTGTACTTAACACGGTTATATATATATATATATATATATATATATATATATATATATATATATATATTGAAATTTACATCATTCATTCATTAATTTTTGTGATTTTAAAATTTTGAGCATCCAGCATTTTCCATTTCTTTTGACGCACGTGCTTAGATTGTATCATACATGTAAAAACTGATTATTCAATTCCCATACTTTATTGCGTATTCTTCTTTTAGTATAAAATCGTATATTAATTCGCTGGTATCAATATTTTTCCTTTTGTTGGATATTATATTTTCAATTCCTCTTTGACGGAAATCATCTATAAGCATCATAATCTCTCTCTCTCTCTCTCTCTGTATATATATATATACTGACTTCCAAAAGTTAAGCACGCAATACAAATTTTCATTTTTCGAAAGCATATTTGAATTTGAGAGGCTGAAAATCACTGCTGATGTAGATGGCAGTATGCAAATATATGTTACAGCCAATCACGATTGACTGTCCGGATATATACTGATTAGGCAGTCGTTGAAGGCTCCAGCATTCTGAAGGGGTTGAGGAGGTGCATTTAAATGCTGATATTAAGCGCTTATAACTGTTGTAGGATTATTTTTTGATACTCGTGTTTCTATGGCTGAAAGAAAACGAATGACAGATAGTGAAAGATGGTGTGCTGTCGGATGCATGAAAGCAGTACAGTCAATCAAATGCCGCTATTTTCTTTGGCGTTGATCATTTGGCAATTTCCCGATTATGGAAACAATTCCAAACAAGTCAAACTTGTGCCCAGTCGTCAAAGTGTTACCACCCCCTCTGATGATCGGTATATTGCTATAGTAGCTCAGCGGAATCGACGAACGACCTCCACATCTGTTACATCCATGGTTGCAGGGGCACTTGGTAAGACAATATCTGCCAGTACTGTGCATACGAAGGCTCCACGTGAAGGGGCTGTACGCCCGAGTGCCACGTTTTGGTGTTCCCCTAACCGTCCAAGCCAGAGGGGCAAGATTAAAGTGGTGTCGTCAACATGTCAATTGGACTGTCTCAGATTGGTGCAACGTCCTGTTCACGGACGAGTCCAGATTTGCCCTGGAATCAGATGATAAGCGTGTAAGGGTCTGGAGAGAACGAGGCACACGCAATCAGACCAAGAACACCATCGAACATCACGCATTCAGAGGTGGCAGCGTCATGGTGTGGGCTGGAATTTCAATGGGATATCGCACAGAGCTGCACATCTTTAAAGGCGGTTCTGTGATGGCTGCGCGGTATCAGGACGAAGTCCTAGATCCCATTGCGGGACTCTACGCTGCAGCAGTTGGTCCTGATTTTCTCTTTATGGACGATAACGCCCGTCCCCATCGAGTTAATATCTTTGACGAATACCTGTAAAGTATGGGCATTTACCGTACGTAGTGGCCGGCGTATTCCCCCGACCTTAATCCCATTGAAAACCTTTGGGATGCCCTTGGGCATGCTGTTCTGCACATTTACCTCCTCCATTCAGTCTCAGAGAGTTGGAAACTGCTCTATTGGAGGAATGGCCATTGCTCTCATCTGCGATGGTTGATTACCTCATTGAAAGTATGGAAAATCGTTGTAAAGTTTGTGTAAAGGTCCGGGGTGGTCACATACCATATAAATGCAAGTTTTGTTTGGTTTGTTTGCCTTTAAACATTTTGTTAATGACCCAAATGTCATGTTATCATATAACATACGAAATGTAAATATTTTTTTCATCTTTGTACATAATTCTTTTTTTTAATGCATAAACACATTTTCTACCGTCATGTACAATTTTGAGTTAATCAAAGCTTTACTTTTCCATTTATGCTGATTTTTCCATCCGTGCTTAACTTTTGGAAGCCAGTGTATATATATAATATGCACTGGAGTGACTGACTGAGTTAATAAGGGGTGATGTATCAAATTTAGTGAGGAGTTCCGCTATAAAGGGAAAATCGAAATTTTAAAAATACGAATTCAAGATGACGGTACAGAGAAATAATTAAGACGCATAAAACCACCATTCTTATATATCGAGCACCTCCTCTCTAGCTAGATACTTAGTTTTAGTCTCATTTGATTCGTCTCAGTCTCCAGGTAAACGAAAAATATAATATTTTGAAAACTTGAATTAGGGGTGACAATACAAAGGCATATATAAAATATTAAAATATACTGTTTTAAAAGATGGAGCCTTCTACTCAAGCCATAATATTGGTGTTAATCTCATTCGATCCGTCCAGATCATCGAAAATAACTTTCTTTCTTTCGACCCAGACCGTTTGACCTATCCGAAGGTGTAAGGTATCTGTTTCGAAGGCTGAGACAGTGTCACCCAATTTAGACCTGAACCGAATGGGAAAGATCCATAAAGACCATTCCCCTGCTACCCCTGCCTCTCGGAACCTCTTGCCTCTGCTACCATCCTCTCGGAAATACTTTCGGATCCATAGATTTAAAGCACCCGTACTCCGTGTAAACGCGGGGGTAGTTTGGACAGAGCCAGAAATCGAACTTGGGTCTTCAGAGTGCAATCCCCGTGCCTTAACCACTAGGTTATCTCCCACAACGAAAATATATTTCTTCCAACCCAGGCTGTCTGACCTATAAGAAATCTATTTGGACAATAAAGATATCGAAAATGTCAAGTTTTCGAATTAGTGGTGGCGATATAAAGGAATTTCAAAAAAACTTACACCACTTTATATCCGCAAAAAAAATTGCACCATTCAATTTTTATGCTTGAATTTGAAACGGGTTTTGATATTCAAAACTTCTATTAAATATGTATAGATGTCATTTTTAATGACCACTAGTCATTAAGAATGCAGAAAGATATATGTGGTCGTAACACGTGTACACTCATGAAACTAAGAATCCTACATATCCTACATTCCTAAGAATCCTACATATCACGCTCGCTAATTCATTTATAATTTTATTTTGGCATTCCTTTTTTTTTACAAAAAAGAAAATTGGCATTTGAAAAATAAAACTGCCTTGTTTAGTAATCATTATTTTGAAAGTTCTCATCATCTTAAAAGT
This sequence comes from Amaurobius ferox, assembly GCA_951213105.1. Taxonomy (NCBI): domain Eukaryota; kingdom Metazoa; phylum Arthropoda; class Arachnida; order Araneae; family Amaurobiidae; genus Amaurobius; species Amaurobius ferox. The sequence continues at coordinate 166,717,850 of OX578133.1, forward strand.
TCTCACTCATCTTCAAAGTTCTCACTCATCTTAAAGCTCTGAAAAAAAATCTAATGTGGGGAGCACATGACTTTCCCTGCAGGATCTCTTTATTTTTAAATTTAATTTACTTTAAATTCAATTTTCGTTCTCATTTGGTAACTGAACTTATTTTCAAAGGTGACGTAGAGAAAATACGAAAAAACTAAAATATCCCGAGAACGGCTAGTCCTAGTGTAATGGGGTTGATTTTATTCTTTTCTTCGTTAAAAATTAAGTATAAAACAAGCATTTAATGGATATATTTGAGCATACGTTGTTTTTTATTTTAAATTTTGACAATTTTTGAAGGGGCCATTTTGCAAAAAAAGGCAGGATATTTTTTTCCAAATCGTACCAAAATCTAATCAGCACCAGGGTGACCCACAAGCGACTTTTCTACCGAATTTTGTGAAATTCGGTCCATTAGTTTTTCAGCTAGAGCGGATACAGGCAATTTTTGCGGGACATTTCGCAAAAAAGGCGGTTCTTTTATCCCGAATCGTACCCAAAACAAATCAGCACCAGATTCGCCCACAAGTGACTTACCTACCAAATTTTATGAAATTCGGTCAATTAGTTTTTTAGTTAGAGTGGATACAAAATCTGCTCAGACAGACACACACAGACGTCACGCTAAAAATGGTTTTATCGTATTCTAGAGGTCCCGAATCGTGTAGATCCGTCGAAAATTCGAATTGCGATTTTCGGTATGATTCCAATACCTTTCCTATACATTAACATGTATTGCAGGGAAAGTAGAAAAATAACCACGAATATTCCTATTAAGTTTGCTTTATCATATTTATACTACATAAAATTCTCTGCAACATAAAAATTTACTTTAGTCATAACATTTTAAAGCTAGTGAAACATCAATATACTCGTAGCAGTAAATTTAATGAAATTAATAATGAAAGCATCAAAAGTTTTACACAAACATGAATTCCTAAGCTCGAGATTAGTGTGCATTTTAAATTTATAAAAATAATATATTTAATTTATAAACTATCAGTTTCTTCTTTGTGATAAACTTATTCGAACCGTCTGTATTTGACTTAGCGAACTTTATGGCAAGGAGACCTAAAGATAAATATTTGCTGGCTCACCAGTTCGTCATACATATAACTAAGTCTCCGGTAAAGACGCGATTATGGGCCGTATATGTCCAAAGCATCCGCTGCTGCATCTTAACCAATGACATCATTTCCTTTTGACACTGAAGAGATGACCAATCATTTTCCTTAGACTAACCATCAATACGCTATGAAATCGTGAGCTAAATTTGTCATCAGATGTTAAGTTTCCTATTTGCAGGAATTGGAGGATTAAGAATTTATGCGTGCTAACGTGCTGATACCATTCTAAATTAATCTGTTGTCAAAATATACTGAGCGAAATTTTAAGACAAATACTTTAGTACTTTAATTTAATTAATAAATAACACTATTAAATATCTAGTAGAATTGGTATATGTATGATTGATGTCTATAAAGATTTTATGAGCTACCAGCACGAATACCAGCCATCGCGGGGATATAAAATGCAAATCTATCTGATTATAGTTACTCCGGAGAATTCTCGAAAGGCAATGTAGGGTTCTCTCGCTCTCGGAGATGAATTCGCTGCTTTCGACTGTATTGACTCAGTCGAACTATCAATAAAATACCTGTGATCAGGTTGTCAGTGTCATTTCGGGAACACCGACGGCTTAAAGGTAACTGTGCTCTCGGATAACGTAAGTATCGAATCCAGGATTCCGACAAGGTGATAATTATAAAATTGGTAAAATGCAAATAGGAAAAGTTTCCCAAAATCAAGAAGTTCTCAAATCAACAGTTGAATAATTAAAATAAGGTTTTATTTCAAACTCAGTAGAACATAATATTGACGATTACAAAAGCCGGGTAAAATCGGCCTGAGACGACAAGTCGCAGTGCATCGACTTGCTGCATGTACGGATGTTAAGCGTCTCTCTCGATGCGTGCCTTGCATTGAGTATATATTCATGCTAAAATTCTGAGACCACCTAACAACATGAACTTTGAGATTGTTTCTCATGACCCCGTCGTATCGGGACCACACATTCTTGAAGCGTCGAGATCTCTCCCCCGCTCTTGGATGACAAGTGGAATGGCAAAATGGCTAGATTTCGTGGAAATCTGAGGGAAGTTTATGGCTCTGTTTTTCCCAAGCGCTAAGTTGGAGGTCTGGGCACAAGGAGGTAATGACCTCAGGAATCTTCAGAGAAAAAATGGCGAGCATCCAACTCTGAAAAATCCTGAGTTCATTACATGCCCCTCCTAGAGAAAAACTCGGGTGAATCATCCAGCTTTTTCCAACAACTCACAAGAAACTCACGCTGGTCCCTCAGATTCCTCACACACTATTTTCCATCCCATGATCCAGTATTTGTCACTTTGCTTTCACTTTGGTCACTTCGAATTCAAGATCACTCTGTTTATCAGAGATCAACAATTTTTGACGAAACTCCACACAGTTTGTGTATGACGATAGAGTTTTTGGCACACACTATAACCAGTTCGATTACAGTCATGATCTTAGTTCATGGTCAAAATTCTTTAACAGTTTGAGTTCGCGAATCGCTACACACATATATGACAGTTTTCAATATTCACAGTGAGTCTTTGTCGCGTGTCACAACTCAACTGGGTGGCTCATCACCCGTGACTCATTTATCCCGACTGTTCCCCCGGAATCTCATGTTTTTACATCTTTCATTGCAATAATAAACAAAAAAATAAACTCTCGAAATCCCCTTCCAAAAAAACCAAAAGAAAAACAAACTCTCAAGATATGTCATTTCATATCTAACACACAAAAAAAACAAGGAACAATCTTTTATATTCAATCTAAAACTCTATCTCTTAATGCTATTAACAATATCGGTTCATACTGTTATATCTGCGCCCCTGCGCTCCATTTCTCTCCATACGACTTAGTTTCCTCGAAACCATCTATATTACACTCCTCCCCTATTCTTATAAAATAACCAAACAATAAAAAAGAAAAACTCCCTTTACTCCTTTAACACAACTCATGCAAAATCTGCACCCTGACATATATACAATAAATACATCCCCTTAATAAATAAACCTTCACCTCACTTCGCGCATCTCTCCTTCTGGTAAACAGAAACTACCGGTCATTTTCCCCTTTCTGTCTCGCCCGCTTCTTCACTTGGCCCATCTGATAATTCCTCCCCCTCAGTTTCGTTTTCGGAACCAACGCAACGAAGTTTGACCTACTCCCTGAACTGCGGCTCTTTACCTCCTTCCCCCGCGTACTTTCGGTCAACGGGTCTATTCTTCGTAATCGTGAAAGCGCGTCTGCGGCTACATGCTTCTTCCCCGAGCAGTGTGATATTACGTAATTCCATTTCTGAAGTGCCAACGCCCATCTCGTCAGACGTGAGCTCTTTGAGGTACTCTTATCCAAGAATTTTAGTGGGCTGTGATCCGTGATAATTTCCACTTTTCCTCCAAAAATCCAACGATCGAATTTGCCTAGTCCAAAAAGAACCGCCCATGCTTCTTTCTCAATCGTCGCCCAGTTCTTTTGGGTTTCGCTGAACTTTTGGCTCGCGAAAGCTATGGGTCGAAAATTCCCTTCCGAATCTCTTTGGGTCAGACAGCTCCCGCACGCGAATTCGGATGCATCGCAATGTAACTGGAATGGCGCGTCGAATTCCGGCGTAGCCAATGACGTCGTTGTACATAAAATTCGCTTCAGCTCCTGGAATGCCATTTCCTCCTTCTCCCCCCATTCGACTTTGTTGGACGCCCGTTTCTTAGTCAAATTGGTCAGTGGCGTAGCTATTTCAGCAAAATTCGGGATGTAGGAACGATAGAATCCCATCAGTCCTAGAATCGATCTCACTTCCTTTTTAGTCACTGGGCGCTCTAACTGGCTTATTGCCGATATCTTTTCTTTGTCCGGGGCGTGTTTCCCCCCTCCGATTTGGTGCCCTAAGTACTTTATTTCGCGTGAAGCAAACGTACACTTGTCAACTCTCACCGCGAACCCTAATCTCCCCAACTCTTTAAGTACGGCATCTATGTGTTTGAGGTGCTCCTCCCAACTCCGTGAGAAAATGATGATGTCATCGATATATGCCTGGGCGTACTCCGAATGTTTTTGTAGTACCCTATTCATCTCTCTTTGGAACGTACCGGACGCCCCCGCCAGTCCAAATGGCATCGTTTTCCATTGATATGTCCCGTTATGGGTTGCGAATGCTGTGAGGGGTTTACTACCTTCCTCTAACTTAATCTGCCAGTATCCCCTTAACAAATCTAGACTGGTTAGCCACCGTGCCCCTCCCGCTGTAAAAATCATCTCCTGGATGTCTTTCATAGGAAATGCGGGTATTTTGGATACTGCGTTCAACGCCCTGAAATCGACACATAACCTGATAGTCGCATCTTTCTTCGCCACACACACTATTGGGTGCGCTATCTCCGCCTCCGATGGTTCAATTAATCCAAGGTCCAATAGTTCGCGGACCTGACGCTCCACCTCCTTTCTATAAGCTACTGGGACATTATAGCAATGCGGCCTTTTTCTAACCGCCCCCTGCAGCAACTCTATTTTGTGCGTCCCCACTCTCGCCGGTTGTATGGGTTTAGTGAATAACACTCTGTGGTTCTCCAACGTCCGTCTCAGCTCTCTGCTCCTATCTACGCCCAATTGCTGTATATCTAGCTCTTCCAGGGTTTTCCTGAACTCCCTATTCCTGGTCCTTTGTTCCGGTGTATCCATTACTTCTCCGAAATCTTCCTCAAAAATCACATTTACGGCCTCTGCCCTTAGAACATATTCCCTGATTTTGTTTTGGTGGACGTGTTTCTTACTCCCATTCGCCATTTCAACAATAAAAGAATGAGGGTTCCTTCTTTCCAGTACCCTAGCCGGACCTTGCCATCTCGCGTACAATTTGTTATTGGAGTCGGGCACCAACACAATCACCTGGTCACCTGGTTTGAAAACCTTTGAGGAGGACCTCAGATTGTGGTAGTGAGCCATCCGACTTTGCTGTACCTTTGCGGTCAAACCTGCTTGCTCTGCCGCCATTTCCAATCTCTTCCCCATATCTTGTAAATAGGTTGACAGTGGACGCACGTCGCACTGCACCCCCCCTGTTTTCCCTGTCCAGGTCGTCTTTAGAATTGACAGTGGACCTTGAGGTGTCCTACCATATAATAACTGAAAAGGTGAAATTCCCGTTGTGACATTTGGCACTTCCCGATACGCCCATAAGACGTAGGGAATCTGTAAATGCCAACTCCTTCCCTGGTCTCTAATAACATGATGGAGCATGGACTTCAGAGTCCGATTCCATCTTTCTACCAAACCGTTAGAACTCGGATGAGCAGGCGTCGAAAATCTTGGGCTTGACCCCAATCGCCTCTCAAATTCTTTGGTCAAGTCAGACGCAAAATTCGTCGCGTTATCTGACGCAATTACATTGGGTATACCAGTTCTCGCGAAAATGTGTAACAGTGCTTCGCACGTTGCTTTCGCTGACAAAGTCGTCATCGGAATTGCTTCCGCCCACCTGGTGTGCTGATCCACCATGCACAATATATATTTGTGTCCCTTTGAACTTGGTGGCTCGACCGGCCCTATGACATCAATGTTCACAATTTGAAATGGACAATCTGGCCTCGCCACTGGCGTTATGGGACATCTCTCCCGGGTCCTAACTGGCCTCCTCAACTGACATGGCTCGCATGCCTCGCAAAATTTCTTTACGTCCCTCTTGATGCCTTCCCAGAAAAACGAGTATCTTATCCGCTCCACTGTTTTTCTAATTCCCATGTGACCTCCAAAAACTGAACTATGGGCCATCCTCAGAATTTCCTCCCTTCTGCACACCGGTACTACCAACTGGTCTATGTTCTCTCCCAATACCTTCTCTCGATGGAATAAATATTCGTTGTTTACGAAATAACCATCCTTTCCTTCCCTGGCTTTTTCCCAGCCACCTTCTAATTCAACGCATCTACTCTGCTCCCTCGCGAACTGTTGTGAGTGGGGTTCTCTGCTCCCCCCTTTCGACCCACCTTCCACAGCTGACTGCTCTTCGGATACCAAAACTACATCCCCCTCATGACTCAGCTCCGCTTCTGCTTCTCCCTTAACTGACTCTACGGGCTTCTTTTCTTCCGCCTTACCGGATCCTGCCTCTATTTCTCCCGGGGTTCCTTCCAACAGTCTTTTTACCTGCGGAGGTAACAGTATCTGTTCAGCCAAATCTTGGGCGACCGCGCATAATATCTCCTGGTGAGGTACGTTACATTTCTCCCCCTTTGCCATACCTAGCGGGACCTTTAACAATGGGCATTCCACGGCCGGTCCAAATATCCCTTTTAAATAAATGGCCGCCTCTCCACTATCCGACTTCTTGGATATTAGATCACTACTAACCACGGTAATCTCCGCCCCTGAATCCACTAGCGCCCACGCTAGCTTTCCGTCCACGCTCACTGGCACTCTCTCCAACTCACAGCGAGTCTGCATCTCCTGCTTCCTCCTGTTCCCAGATCCTATGGCATCCACCCTGGCTATGACTCTCTGGTCCCCCATTCGTGGTGCGTTCCGCGGATCTCCTGCGCGTTTGTCTGTCTGACCGTTCGCCCCTTTCCGTCTCCATTGAGGACAATTCCATTTAATATGGCTCCTCGACCCACATTCATAACATTGGCCGTTTTGGCCCCCACGTTCGGGTCCTTTCCAAACTTGACGTGCCTTTCCGCTCTCCGTCCGAGAGTGGTCACGTCCTTCCTTTTTCGGCATATTGGACCTTTCTGTCCCCTGCCCAGACGTCGCATAGGACTTTCCCCTGGCCGCAAAATACATGTCGCACTCTTTTGCCAGTTCCCTTGGCCTAAACCAGCCTTCTCCCTGTCTAATGCCTATGTGTGCGTACGTCTCCACGTCCAAGCCCTGGGTTATTTTATCCGTAATTATTAAGTGATTTAGTGTTTCTAAATCCTTAGCCCCTTTTAGACTGCAATAGTACTCCCACATGGACGTAATTCGCGTCGCGAACTGCACGAAGCTCTCGTCAGTACGACGGCTCGCCTTCCTGAATTTTTCCAGGCATATCTGTGGCGATGGTTGAAAATTTTCCAACACCACTCCCTTTACTACAGTGTAATCTCCATATTGTTCTGCCGATATTTGAGTCAATAAATCTGCTGCTCTTTCCCCTAACAAGTTTAATAGGATAGTCGCCCTAAATTCTAATGGTACATTTTCCGATGCGAACGCTCTTTCCAAACTCGTGAAGAAATAGGCCCATTGGTCTGCCCGTGTCGGTACTTTTACTGTTAATAATCTGATTATGCGGACCGTTTCTTCGATTGTTCTAAACCTCATGGGTGCTCCTGTCTCCACACTGATCGTTGGACTCTCCGTATTGATGCGCTCCTGTGCCCTTAACCTTTCCATTTCTATCCTTTCCTGTGATTCTAATTTTTCCCTTTCCAAATTTAAGTTTGCCTCGAATTGTTCCCGTTCCAGTTTTAATTTTGCTTCCGATTGTTCCCGTTCCACTCTCTCAGCCACAATAGCTGTTAGCATCCCCTCTACTACCTCTGCCTCATAATCTGGACTTTCCAAAATCAACCTCCTTAGTTCCATGATTTTTAAATTTAGTGGAACGGTTTCTACCAGTTCCGTCGCTAACCTAGCCAAATCTGCTTTTCTAGCCTTTGCCAAAAATGCCATATTGAGATATAATCTAATTATCTTAATTTTCTTAAAAAAAAATTATGATTTATCTTATTTCTTTACCTCAGTCTCTTAATGAGTCTGTATTTCTCTTAAATTACCTCTTAAATTACCTCCAAAAACAAAATTGACTTATTTGATAACATATATACACTCCTAACCTTTAAATATACAGAATACAGTTTCTAAACATTAAATATGATATACAATAATTCTTTTCCTCTCATTTAAAATTACATCCTAACGTTATCAATTAAAAATTTCCGAGCTTTGGCTAAGCAATTTTCCTATGTCTTTTGTGCTCGGTCAAAAGATCTCCTAACTCCCCTTAATTATCTAACACGAGATCCCGAAATTTTACAATAAGGAACAATCAAAACAAAAGAATCACTCACCCCTCCTTCAAGGGACTGCCGCATATGGTTGTTCTTTTTGGTGTCAGATTCCTTCTCCCTGCTCTGAATTTGCTGAGGGCTCCACTCAAGGCTTGCGGGACTTCGCTTTGGGCAGGAAAAAATCAGTCACTCTTTTCCACGGGTGCTCCGATCCTCTGTTACTGTCCGGTCGATGACCTCTGGTATCTCTTGGGTGTCGGGTCGGGCTATTCGATGTGGTTTCCTCTGCATCAAACCAGCTGTCTCCTTCTCCGGAATCCCGTCGCTTGCCACCACCGAAATGTAGGGTTCTCTCGCTCTCGGAGATGAATTCGCTGCTTTCGACTGTATTGACTCAGTCGAACTATCAATAAAATACCTGTGATCAGGTTGTCAGTGTCATTTCGGGAACACCGACGGCTTAAAGGTAACTGTGCTCTCGGATAACGTAAGTATCGAATCCAGGATTCCGACAAGGTGATAATTATAAAATTGGTAAAATGCAAATAGGAAAAGTTTCCCAAAATCAAGAAGTTCTCAAATCAACAGTTGAATAATTAAAATAAGGTTTTATTTCAAACTCAGTAGAACATAATATTGACGATTACAAAAGCCGGGTAAAATCGGCCTGAGACGACATGTCGCAGTGCATCGACTTGCTGCATGTACGGATGTTAAGCGTCTCTCTCGATGCGTGCCTTGCATTGAGTATATATTCATGCTAAAATTCTGAGACCACCTAACAACATGAACTTTGAGATTGTTTCTCATGACCCCGTCGTATCGGGACCACACATTCTTGAAGCGTCGAGATCTCTCCCCCGCTCTTGGATGACAAGTGGAATGGCAAAATGGCTAGATTTCGTGGAAATCTGAGGGAAGTTTATGGCTCTGTTTTTCCCAAGCGCTAAGTTGGAGGTCTGGGCACAAGGAGGTAATGACCTCAGGAATCTTCAGAGAAAAAATGGCGAGCATCCAACTCTGAAAAATCCTGAGTTCATTACAGCAAACAACGCTTTAAAACTGCACCCGTTTAGAATAAATAATAAAGTTTCTGAGCTGGCACGATACGCCCTATATTAGTGCGCGGGTCACATTAAATCTGAGTATACGACCTTTATGATCTCAATCTAGAAACTATAGTCTCTATGGCTAAACTCTGGTATTATTAAAAGCTTAGATAAGATCAAATTAGTGAAATGCCGATATAGAGTAATATTTAGGCTAATTTAAGGCTAAACTCTGGCATTATTAAAAGCTTAGATAAGATCAAATTAGTGAAATGCCGATATAGAGTAATATTTAGGCTAATTTAAGGCTAAACTCTGGCATTATTAAAAGCTTGGATAAGATCAAATTAGTGAAATGCCGATATAGAGTAATATTTAGGCTAATTTAAGGCTAAACTCTGGCATTATTAAGAGCTTAGATAAGATCAAATTAGTGAAATGCCGATATAGAGTAATATTTTTTATTAATAAAATGCAAAGATATCAACCCATATTCATGCCAAAGGTGCAAATCCTTTATTCTTGGATGAATCAAAATAAAAATGAAATAACCTAAAATATGTCCATTCCTATGTATTTAAAAATAAATATGAAGCTATTGTCTTATATATTCGACTGAAATTCTTTGCAAAAAACTTTCTTCAATCTGGTGGATGGTGGCAAGACGAGAAATCTATAATACTTTCGCTCACTAAGGAACCGATTTGTGTGAAAATCGCTCAAAATTTCGTTTTAAAATAAAAGAACACTAAAAATTTAATTCAAATTTTTAAAATATAGCCGAGCTATATCGTCCCAGGAATTCAACTACCGCTGTACCAAATTTTGCGACTGTCCAAAGCTTAGATTCTCCGCTACAGGCGACACAAACAGACGGGCAGACATATATACGGACATCTTCCTTTGTTATGCACTAGAAACAATTACCCGCCGTTGCCCGGGTCGTAAATAAACACCCGCTACTTAAACAATACATTTACAGATATTAATACTCAATTTTCTTCAAATCCTAAAACTTCACATCCTAGTTTCCCGCACGCTATCCGCAAAGCGAAAAAATAATAAAAAGAGATTTAAAACCTCTAGAAACATGGCAGTAGATCGTGATGGTAGATTATATGAGTAGCTGTTAGATCCATGAGGGTACCAGTTAGATCGTATCAGTAGCTAGAGGGTCGGTAGCTGTTAAATCGCGACGGTTGCTGTTAGATCGTATCGGTAGTTGAAGATTAGTCGATTTTAGACTTTAAAAATGCGTTAAAAATTTCTAATTAAAAGTTTTGAAAAAGTTCTTCGAAACGCATTAGTTCATATTTAGATACTACTGTGTGAAAAACCTCAAATCTGTAAGTATAGTAGATATCACGCGGCATCTCACACAAACAGACAGATTCTTCCTTTCATTATTATAGAAAATATAGCGTTTCATAATTTGAAGTAACAATAGTAATACTATAATTGCCTAGATTACTCTATCTGACTTTTTGAAGTAATATCCGCAAGATAAAGATATAAAAATCAGTAGATTATTTAAAAAAATTCTTTAGTACTAAAGAGACAATCTTTTTAGTACTAAAAAAAGCTAAATTGAGTAATACCACAGTTCTACGTGAATTTGAATATCTCTATATTAAAAAATAAAAAATTAAAAAAGCGGTACCTGAGCAATGCAAGCATTTCCTCATGCTCTCTCGGCTGCTGGATTGTGGGTTCGAGTCCCACCTGTCGGCATGGATGTTGTGTTGGTGTAGCGTGTTCTGCCCTCTCTGTGTTGGTGTAGTGTGGTTAAGGTATAGCACTACCATGCCTAATTTTTGTTTTCTTACTTTGCCCTTTTTCTGCACGATGAGCTCATATACTCTGTATTTTATTTATATTTTCTTATTTGCTTCTCAAGTTCCTATATGATATTTTTTTTTCTCTCGTTTTATTCCCAATTCGTCATACTTGGTGGCGTTATATTCTGTCGTTTAGCCATTATCTGTTTTACCTACATACTCTGTGCTCATTTGGATGTTCTGATCCTGGCTTATTGCACTAAACGTGGAAATCCAAGGATTTCCAAAAAGTACGTATGCTTATCTTTTTTCGCATCACATTTTAAGTTATGATCGAGTTTATAATTTATTATACGCGAAGTCACGTTTTTTTATTAATTAATAGTCTTTTCCCTTTTTAGCTTTTATATCATTTACCATCATATTATTCATTACTATAATTATGAGTCAAACTATAATACTAATGCTTTTTTATCTCATTTAACTACGTAAAATTTCCCATTGGTATTAAATTTTCTAATGTACCAAAAATTATTTCTTCTTTCTTTCCTGCAAAATAAATTGATAATTTTATGTCCTATAACAGAAGAGTCTCGAGCTTTATCTTTTTTTTTAAAAAAAAAGGAAAGGTCTTCCGTCATTTTCTCGATCTTCAGGTTATAGCCGTGAAGGAAAAGGCGGTGCTTCCAAGTAACATTTTTTTCCGAGCATTCCCATAAAAGTGAAATATTTTTACTTGGAGCAGTTAATTCCCCTATATGAACCATAAAAAGCGAATTATCCAACAGTATGATAGAACTTTGTTCAATAGCATTCCTCAACTGTAATAGCACTTTTTCAACTTGAAAAATATGTTACTTAAAATTTTCCATCTGAAAAGTGAGCGAGGAATTTAAAATGTATATCACATCATGTGTTTCCTAACTATCATTTCCATTTTGAAATAGTGATAAAATAAAAATTTGAAATATAGGTTGAATATTTTGTGAACAACTACAATATGCATTGGAAGTAATTGGTATTAATTCTCATTAAATAGGCATTATTTACTCTTTCGTTTCGAATACTAAGCAAAGGAATAAAGCATGTATTTCATAAGTATGATGGTATATATATATATATATATATATATATATTATAAAGTAAAAAGATTAAAAATATTAAAGAATACCACACATAATTTAAAATGCAACTTTACTTAAACATATCTGATAAAGACAGATTAATCACGTATTCTTTATACTCTAAATAGAACGCTCATATAATTTTCTTAGAACTCTTCTAAAATACGTCAACGATAGTATTTAAATGAATAATAGTTGATGACTTCGATAGACAATAGAGATTTGTCTATTGTGACAAAATAATTGAATGTTTCTTTAGCTAAATAAAGTAAATCGAATAAATATCTAAAGTTTACTGATCCTTCTCTTAAGCGTATATTAATATTTTAGAGTCATACTCCCTTAGCAACTTAGCATTTTCTGTATGGAAGAAAACTCTATAAAAACTAAGTTGGGAGCTATAAATAAAGTGCAATTTTTCTGCGATTTAATTTCGCTAATTTTAGCTTAATCTTCGTAAAAGTCTTTGCTAGCAATCTGTTTAACACTCACTCGAATTAAAAATAATAAAACATTTAGTTATAAATGTAATTATTCAACTATGTACTTAAAATCTTGGATTTATGGTAAAACATCTGTAAAACTGTTTTCGCCAGTTATTTCATAATTAAACTACCTACTTTACCCATTTGCTACAATATGTCGTTTTTCTTATGTAATAAAGAATATGATTACTATTTAGTATATCAAATTATCATTTAGACCATCAAATTATCATTTAAACCATCAAATTATCATTTAACACATTCAAACTATATAGATACACATTTATACTACATAGAGACGCTCTATAACTTTGTAATTGAAAATTTTCGCTTATATTGCTTCGTTTTTGCTATAGGAAGTTTAACTTTTTAAATTTGCCGCTAGAGGTGCTATTAACTGTCTTGATATGTAGCACATAGTCGTTTTTTATTAGCAAACCCTGCTTTTCAAGAACACTTCAATCGAAAGTTAAATGGAAGCATAAGGACTTATGATGAATGAAGTAGAATATAAATAAAATAGATGATGATAAAAAATGAATTTCAATGGAATGGAATATATACTACAAACATAAATGAAATGATAATCAAAAGTGCTACAGCGCCTTTTGAAATTAACATTTCAAGAAGGATATTCCAGAGGTCTCTGCTGATGTCACACTTTTAACTCAATCAACTTCGCATAACCAATCTAATTTTTCCCTGCACTTCTTATAAACTTCATATGGACACTATTTGTTCATTTCATTCAACATCATTGACGAGCTCGTTCTCGGCTCCCAGAAGACGTAGAGAGCTGAGACTCGGCACACAGTTTTAGCTCGCGGAACTTTTTGATCTATGGAATTTCCCTTCATTGCGCTACGTCGTTACGCGATTTACGTACATCATGGTTAAATTTTTGCCTTTTCATGCATTTTCTTTGCTAATTACGGATCAGTGTCTTCAGATGAAATGTCTTCTGGTTCTAACGTGACGATCCATGTATAATACTGCATAGGTTTCAACGTAATTTACGCCAAAAAAGAGTGAAGACTAAAAAGTTAAAAATAAATTATGGGAAAAATGTCCTACACTACAATGGCACACGGAAAAGAAGAAAATAACTATTAATCATAGACGACATTAAACCAAATCGCTGATGTTGGCAGATCCATTTCAAAAAAATATTATATAAATCTTATTGTTTAAAATTGATATTAGGCAAAATTGTTAAAACCATTTGATCTGCCTACACCGTTATTTCCCTTCAACATTTTTACATGGCATCATTTTTGGATAATGATAAAATTTATACAGTATTGTTTTGACTTGAATTTACCTACACCCTCAGCTTGGTTTAGTTTTTGTGTGATTAAAATTTATTTTCTAATTTTTAATGCACCACTTTTGTCAAGGATAGGACATTAAAAAATTTGTTTATTCTCATAAATTTTAGTTGTTTATTCTCATAAATTCAACTTTTGTTGTACACTTATATCCCACTATAAAGTTAAGATATGTCCCTGGACAGTTGGCCGTAAGGCGTAAAGCTGTATAACTAATCATTAGCTACTCAACGGAAGTAGAAACGAACACTTCTCATGAGCACATTTACATATTGAATGCGATACATTAATTGGGTGCGGTTACGGTGTGGTTCGTGCAGAACACGGGATATTATAAGGAGATTTCTTGACATTTTGGGTCGTATATCAAAAATATTCAAACCATAAATCGAAACTTACCTATAATTTGAAAAGACCGTCATAGCGAAGAGCTGTACAAAGAACGGTCGTATAGCAAGGTATGGGGGTCTTTGTTTATTCTATAATATAATATTTGCCAGACTTCCCTTCAGCATTTTTATATGCCCTATTTCACTTCAGAATATTTAGTTTTGTAAGAATGTAGTATATTATGATGTTATAATTTTCTTCTCTTTTTTTTCACATATCCATAAGTATGGCATAGGGTCTTTCTCTGAATAACAGTATGCAATGAAAGTTAATCTATAGCAGTGAGGAATTTTCAAATGAGTTAAGATGCTGTGTGTAAATTACTATCCAAAAAAATAATTTAATCAATGAAATCGAATTCCCTGGTGAAGAAATTTACTCTAAAAAACATGAAGAATCATAAAAATTAAATAACTGATACTTCATTTCAAATTTAACCAGGATTGAAATCAATATCATTTCTATTTTAGTCAAGTATCAAAAGTTCAGTAGATTTTCCATAAATCTCCACACAATCACACCCATAATGAGTTTTTTAGATATTACTCAAGTTGCAAAGAATCTTTTTGCCCCCGACCGAGAATCGAACCATGGATATTCGAACTGGCCAGCCGACGCTCTACCGTTGAGCTACTGGGAAAGAATTGCAAGGTCTTGTCATCGAAGTGGACTCTACATTCCCCACCTTCTAATACCAGATTGGCGTACAACTGTCAATCTGACTGACCACCACCTGTTATTTTTACCTCAGGTTAGCCTTATGATGCTATTTTTATCCTCCAGGTTAGCTTCCTGCGTGGTCGTTATCCTCTCGATTTTGAAATGGGCGCTCCATAAATCCACTGAATCCATGCTAGTCGTACTAGAGCCATTTTCAGAAATCCGATATCTTTGCACTAACCTACAGAGTTGATTTGTTCGGGCGCCACTTTAAAGAACCTTGCTGTCCCAACCGGGAATCAAACCACGATCTTGGTACTTGTCAACCGACGCTCTACGGTTAAACTATTGAGATGGAATTGCAAGCTCTTATCGTCGAAGTGAACTCTGCATGGTGACTATGCCAAAGTTACAAAGATCGTCACTGCTAATTGTGATTTAGCTTTGATCCGCGCTACCACGTGCCCAGCTACGGTGATCGGTGTTTTGCATTAATTTTATCATTTCTGGTAAAAGCTTCGAAAATGATCAATATAAAAAGCTAAGTTTATGTGTAGAAAGGTACTAAAAGTAGATTTTTATATTACATTTATTTTGTATTTAAAGAATTCGCGTTGTATTAACTTGAAAACGATTGTAACATTATAACTCATTTATAATTTCATACAATTGCTTGCTTTATAATCTGGTATATGTAATGTAAACTATCTTAAAGTACAAAAAGACATTTAACAATAAATAAAATTTATCGATGGACAAATGACACACTAAAATTTAAATTTCAGTCAATATAACGACCGGCTTTGATCAGACATGCATAATTGACCACCCAGAATAAGAGATAATAAGATTCGAATTGTAGAATATTCAGAAACGCTACAAATTGAGTCCTAAGAAGATTTATTTCTAATTTCAGCTTTAACTCGATGAGGCCTATTAGACATGATAGAAATCAATACGGTACAGTGTTCTCGAGAATGAAAAGTTATAAGAGTTTCATTCTAGAGTTGTTTCTTATAGATGAAGAGTCCATTTCTCATGAATTGAAAATGTGCAAGCCATACATATTTCTTAATGCTATTGTTGATTCGAGTTATGGAACATTCGTAATTACTACAATTAATGATGGGATTTTATCTACGAAGGCCTAAGAAGATATGTTTCTAATTCCAGCTTTAACTCGATGAGGCTAATTAGATATGATAGGAATCATTAAGGTACAGCGTGCTCGAGAATGCACTCTGGAGTTGTTTTTTGTAGAGAAAGAATTGTTTCTTATACAGATGGAGTTGTTTCTCTTAGGGATGAAGGTGTTTCCCTTAGGGATGTAATTGTTTCTCTTAGGAATGGAGTTGTTTCTTGTAGAGATGGAATTGTGTCTTGTAGAGATGGAGTTGTTTCTCGAAGAGATGGGGTTGTTTCTTGTAGAGATGGAGTTGTTTCTTGTAGAGATGGAGTTGTTTCTTGTAGAGATGGAGTTGTTTCTTGTAGAGATGGAGTTGTTTCTTGTAGAGATGGAGTTGTTTCTTGTAGAGAAGAAGTTTTTTGTAGAGAAGAAGTTGTTTCTTGTAGAGAAGAAGTTTTCTGTAGAGAAAAAGTTGTTTCTTGTAGAAATGGAGTTGTTTCTTGTAAAAAAGGAGATTTTTTTGTAGAAAAGGAGTTGTTTTATGTTGGAAAGGAATTTTCTTGTATAAAAGGTGTTTTTCTTGTATAAAAGAAGTTTTTCTTGTATAAAATGAGTTGTTTTTTGTAGAAAAAGAGTTGTTTCTTGTAGAAAAGGATTTGTTTCTTATAGAAAAGAATTTGTTTCTTATAGAAAAGGATTTGTTTCTTGTTTCCTCTAGTAAATCTATTTCTCGTGAATTAAAGTATGGAGGTAGGTCATATTTGTTATACCATTGAAATATCATACAAAAAATATGATGTTTAGACCGAAAACGTACAGTATTAAGCAGTTTTTTAGCATAACGTAAAAAGTAATTTAACTTATCAAATTTTGATAAAAATGGTATATTTTTTATAAAATCCATATTGTTTAAACTCATGCTTAAAATGAGAAAAATTATTATATCAATTTAAGCATTTATAGTATGTGCTTATAGTGGTAATCTTAAGAAATTTTTCTCGCAATTAATGTAACAACTATCACATTTTATAACTCTGTTTTAATACATAAAACTTCTGTGATTAATGAAAAACTCAACTGACAAAAGTATGTTTTATACACATGTTATATAACTAAATAATTTTTTTACACATAAGACACTATCCGTTGTAGGTAAAATAGAAAATAGAAAATAAAATTAAACTACTTCTCTCTTCGCTAAAATTAAGAGCCTCATATGAGGTTTAAGTGAGGGCATAGGTTAAAGAAAAACGTATCTGCTGTGGCAGATATTCATTCATTTAAATTTAATACGTATTAAATCATTATGTATAAAACTGAATCTCTGGTTATTTATTCTTTTGAAGATAATTTTTTTTCTAATTTGGAATTATTATTCATTACTTTACTGCGAGTTACCCCGTCTATGTTTCGAGTGCCAAAAACTAGAGCTTGTCAAATATTAAATTAACAAGAAATATCATTTATGCGTAAAACATTGATTACGAAGCACTTTCCAACTGCAATGCAATTTTATTTAAACGTCTCTAAAATGCGATGCATTCATCGGTAATATTTTTGAAATTATCACAATACTACAATAATTTACATTCTTTATGAGTGAAAATTAAGCTTCGTTGTAGAAATAATCAAAGTTTGATCATCATTTAAACTCAAATATATTCTAATTGCGTTGTTTCAGAATACAGATGCACAGAAATTAAGCAGAAATAAAGCGGTTTTAGGACGGATATGACACTAAATATTAATTTAAAAGAACTTTAAAAATCACGATTTCGACACAAGATGGGTGGCATTGATCGTTTAAACTCAAATATACTGTAATTGCGTTATTTCAGAATATGGATGCACAAAAATTATGTAAAAATAAAGCAATTTTAGGACGGATACAACACTAAATATAAATTAAAAAGGACTTTAAAAATCACGATTTTGACACAAGATGGATGCCATATTTTATTTTGAAGTGGATCACGTGAACTCTTCATATGATATGGGTGTAATTATTATTTTAAATTTTATTTAAAAAATTACCGAATATATTTCGTTGAAATTTCTTTTATAACTTTTACGGGATAATTTCAATATTTTTCTAAAACTTTCGAAGCAATTTGTGAATTTTAAATTCGTTTAAATAGTGTTTGAAAAATTAAGTCCCATAGGGTTCAATATATTTCATTTTTTCAACCCGGGTTCAATCCAAAATTAATTGGCTGATATTATTCATTTATATTCCCATACGTCCCAGAGACCGTTTGAACAACATACTAAAATTTCATTTTGATAAAGTCATTTTTACGGCAGTTATCGTGCGAACGGGCAGACAGACAGACAAAATTAACAAAGGCATAAGCACTTTTCAACTATGTTGTAAAGTGTTAAAAAAAACCTCACATAATTAAAACTTCCATCGAAATACCATTATGCAAACGATTTTTTCCGAAAATTTATTTGAAAAAAAATATGTCATATTATTTAGCAACAGAATTTAATCAAATGTGTTTATAATGATAAGCGATCTTTCTTTCAATTTCTAAGGCTGAAATAATAAAGAAATTGACATAAAAGTAAATTTTATGAATGAAGGGTATTATTTTTTGGATTAAGAATCTTATTACGTCCTCGGGATATAAAATTACGGCAATTATTGATATTTTCAATTTCTTAAGTCATCTGTTATGTTTTGGCAAAGATTTTCTCATTTATGTTCTATTATCTTCAAGTGAATGTTGAAACAAAATAAAGATAGCATGAATTTCCATTTTGGAGTATGTTGACCAAATATCACATCATTTTTAAATTAGCATAAAAACGACATCATAATGCTTTTTTCTTCCAACCTACCTGTGAAGAGAGGTGAGGCCAGAAATTTTCATATTTATTATACAAGGAATTATGTTAACTATTTTAAGAGGCATTTTTAAGCAACTATATTATTTTGATTGATACTGACATTTGCGCATGTTTTAAATGACGAGTAAGACTGGGTATATCTGCTAGTTTTAAATGTATCTTAAATCAAGGAATTCTATACCAATAAACCACCCCTATATATTAAACACAAAAATTTAAATGATACAATTTTTAATCTTTTAACAAAAATGTTATCGCCCTCCACGTTTTAAAACTCATAATTTTATCTTCTCATACCAAACACGAACACATGTGCACGCAAACTCTCCTTTATTATCACAATCCCTTTCCTGAAAAGCCTCATTCGATTTTTAAAGTCCTCTGTAACAAAGTACTTGTGGTCATTTGGTAGAATCTTGGCGAACTCACAAATTCTGGCGCCACTTACCTGAGTTTGGCGATATTTCATCCCCTACAGAAAGTAAGGGTTATTTCTACTCTAAACCTTGTGCCTCACGGAGCCGATCCCCACTTTGCTCCGCGCTGCATTTAACGCGTGAACTCTATGAGTTAAAAAAAGTTTTGGGTTATATCCCATCTCAGTACGATGCCAGCCTACTTTTTATAAATAATTTGATTTTCTATATTCTTCTTCTTTGTGGGTGAGTATGCCTAAATATTATGTTACAGTCTTTAATCAAAACAATTACAGGTGTACACGCAACATATGATTAACGAAAGGAGTTTAAATTGCAATTTAGGTAGTTATAAGATTGGTTTTATTATGAAAAAGAGAGTAGTATATGCCCGTTAAAAAGAGAATTTTATTTGTTCTTGTATTAAAACTCATCGTGGAAAGTATTTATGAAAACTATTTAATGAATGATGAACAAACTTTTAAATACGTTATAAAGTCAAAGAAAAGATGAACTTTTTACTTTGTTGCATCCTAAAAACACGCTTACACACAAAGATTCATTTATGTGATCTATATACTAAAGAATACCCGTTTTTACTATGTTTCGTAGAAAATTATAGCGTCAACGTTGTACATGTGCTATCAAAAGTAAGATTTAGATAATAATATGAACTCTTAATATGTTAGAAAACAGTAAGTGACAAAGATAATTTTCTTCATTCATGATAGGCTTTAATATTTTTGTTGACATCACATAATGATAATACTGAAAAGCTTATACTCGTTGAATTTATGAACAACTAACAGATATACTTGGCGTTGCTCCGATTTAAAATCAGGGGTATTCTAAATAATATTGTTCTTTACATAATTCTATTACAAAATTCAGTTTAATTCTCCTAACAAATTATAAAAATATATGTTCAAGCTATACAAAATTATATGCACAGGTAGATCAAATAATAAAACACTCTTGTCACGCTTATAAACCAATTTACAAAGAATGTGAAGTTTAGTTCAAAATAAAGACATTAAAATGGTAGACCATATGCCCGTACTATTTTTATCCTGTTTCTATAATCGAATAAACACAATAAAAATACACGAGTCTGAAAAATATGTGTCAAAATAAAACTTAAAATCGAAAATATCAATAATGCCTATATCCCAAGGAAGTAATAAGACTCAATTAAAAATATAATACCGTTCATTTATAAAAAAATTCTATATCAATTTCTACATTATTTCAGTCGTATAAATTCACTAAAATCATCTGCTGTATAAAAATATCTGATTAAATTCCGTTGCTAAAAAGCACCGTATAATTTTCTTCAAATAAATTTTTGAAAAAAATAGTCTGCTTAATGCTATTTCTATGAACATTTTAATGTTGCGTTTCTTATTCATACCTCGATAACCCCCTAACCTTAGAAACTAGAAACATAGAAACGGTCACCTGCAGTGAAATAGAGAATAGCCATACCACATTTGAAGGAAAATCTGTCTACAAATATGGATTTGTATTCGGAACAGACAAACAAACTGACATTCAATTTTAAACATGCAGATGTGGGCTATTAATGTCGTATAAAAATAAAGTGTTATTGTTATGTTGAAAAATCCCTTTTTTTTCCTAGAAGCCTTTCATGTTAAATTCTATAGGATGTTGTATAAATTTGGATTCTGTAGAATTCATTAATGTGTTATTAATTTACTAGTACATATTTCACAAGATATGATTTTTCAAATGTTAAGTTATGTAGAATTTATACATAATGTATATTCTTGCTCATATTTTATATGTCATATATTCCTGTTCATATTTATTATCATGTCTTATTCTGCAAGTTTAAAAGTTTTATTAAAAATGCATCAATTCTTTGCAGAAAATATTTTTTAAATATTCAAATTAATTGAATTTATTAATAATTATGATTTAACATTGTCAGATAGCTTTCAATATTAGAAATTATTAGCTGATTGTACTTAATGTAATATAAATACATTATAAAATGAAAATTACCTTAAACGTACTTTCAAATGCTTTATCAGATTTTTTTAATCATACTTTACTCTTTACTTATATTGCTGTGTTTCAGAAAGTTATACGACTACATATTTCTCGAAAGATTAGTCGTAGACCCAAGGTACTAATATAAGAAATGTAGATTATCGCCGTTTGCAAAAAACTGATAATGCGTCACCTTTAGATAAAACAGTAAAAATTTTATTTTTATACGTGCCCTCTAAATTTAATTTTTTCAATTTTAAGTAACTTGTGATTTTTTTTTTCTTTTTGCAAATTTTGCAACAATTTTTTTTGGAAAAATCTATATCGTTATTTCAAATGATCGCTATTATAACACATTATCCTTCATTTTACAGGGCTTGAATAAAATCTTTCAATTGATACCAAGTTGAACGATATACCACCTTGGAGAAATAACTTGTCCTCAAGGGGGATTAAGGCTCCTCTATATACGAACTGACTCGTCAAACATATTGAAGTCCACCCCGGCCGGAAGCGTATTCCATTAGAATTAGCTCTATTCGTATTTTCACTTATGGAAGTCTATTGAAATAATTTTTGGTGGGTGTTCTGCACTGAACTGCTCTAAACAAACTAGAAAAAGGTTTAGGTAATTTCGCTTTGAATAATAAGCAGGATCATTGGATACCCGGTACGGGAGAATATTTGTGCGAGCTAAATTCTACAATATTGTAATTAAAACTTCTATTTTTATATAAAGTATTTATTTTACACACATATTTTATAATTTCGGTAACTGTAGTATGTATTATTGATTTTTAGTTGTTAGTCTTATCTTAGTAAACGTGGTCCAAACATCATCCTGAATGTGTTATTCTCTCTTCCAAACCTAAAAGTATAGCTTCAAATTATATATATATTAAAGATTTATTCATGTTGCACCAATGTCTTTCAAGTTTTATGCACTTTATTGCATATGGTTACTTTACACCTTTCTGGTAGGTCGGACGGTCTGGGTCTCAACAACAACACTTTATTGCATTTTTAGAGTATAATGAATCATATAATCGTTTAATCCTACTGTCAACAAACTGTCGCCAAGGGGAAATCTTACCATATTATAATAATTATGTAAACATAAGCTAAAATGGTAAATAAATCGAAATACATTTATCATAAAAGCTAATGAATGATCAAATAGGATTTTTTACGAAAAACTGAATGAAATTATGTCCAAGTGACAAGAATTTACTTTGGAACGGCACTGATATTTTCATCTCCAAGTCGATGATTAGCGCTATTCATATGATGAAAACATTGGCTCTATGTTTTTCCAGTTTAAAAGATAATATTGAGGAAATCCTCTAAAGTACTTCCAATTCTTTTGTACTAGGCATAAATATATATCGTTTGCAATACAGATTTATATAATTTATTATTACTACTATGATTTTAAATGTTGTATTTATCTAATCTATACATCCATAGGTTTATGACAAAATTACTCCTCTTTAAAATTTAGTACCTTTAAAATTAAATACACATTTTTATTTTAAAGCCCTCCCCCCTCGGGTAATTCACACACTGTTCCATCGTAAATATATATTTCAAAAACAACTTTTCATTATTTAGCACAGGTATTTCAAATAATTCAAGGTCTTTCTGAGCTCATAATAAGACCATCATTTTTTCTATATAATGTTGGAACTGTAACAGATAGGAAATAGAAATATACATCAAAGTATTTCATGAATTTTAATAAGACCGGATTTTTGCAAAATAAAAATAATAAAAAACAAAATGACCATATATTTGTTAATCTGCTTATAGAGTAAGAATCATATTTTTGATTCTTGTTAATAAGTATCGCGTAATTACAGATGTTATTCCAATTAATAAAAATATAACTCAATTGAAAATTTGTTAGAGTTATCAAATACGTGTAAAAATAAATATTTGGAGCACGTGTTAAACCGCCAAATATGGTAACCCATAGAAACCTTATTTTGCTTCAATATACTTGATAAGTCAGCCCGTAATATAAGAGCTCCAGGGGGATAATAACATCACGAACACAAGAATTCTATCGCAGCTATCTTTCACTACAATTATTGAAACTTTTAAGTTTCGAGTTCATTGAGCTGTAAAGAACCTTCATGCATAATTATGTCACATTTTGTCCTATGTTACGTTAAGAAAACATAAAATTTCGAATAAATTAAAAAAATTAATAATAAAAAATTAATTTCGAATAAGTTTTCGCTCGAATTTCAAAAATATCTATCTAGTTCTAGAATTTTTCTATAACAAAGCCCGTTATAAAGTTTCGTGAAAATCATTTAATATTTGTGGAAGCTATCATGTGCACATGAAATCGACTGCAGACAGACAGACTGACTGACTGACATCACTCTAAAAATAGTCAAAAGTTTTCAGGAGGTCCTAAAACATATATTTGATCAAAATCTCGAAATCGAAAACTTTCGTGAGAACAATATTTTATACTCTATAAATTCTATAGTATGAGAAAGTAAATATACTATAATGTTAATACTTCTCGAGTTATTGGCTTTGTATATGACTTTTCTTGACATCCTGTATATACATCATTGTTTGCCTTGCCTTACTTTTTTTAAATTAAGATCAATAACTAATGATAAATGGTAAAATTTTAGTCACAATATAACTTTTACACTTTTTTTAGATTTTGGCTTAAAAAACGAAATTTTACATTATAGTTAGAGAAAAATAAGAGTATTTATAGTTATAATTTTTATATTTAATTAAACATAAAAAGTAAAAATTTAAATATAAAAAGTAAATATAAAAGTGAATTTTTATATTTAATTAAATATTAAATAAGATTTCCGAAAATTACTGCATTCAATGTATTGAAGCGATTTTATTTGTAAGCATAATGCTAAACTGGCTTCAATCTAAGTACTATGAATAGAAAAAAATTGCCGAATCCTACGGTATTAAAAAATAGATTTTTACATGGCATCAATCTTTCAATGATAATAATCATCGGAAGATTTTAAACAACTACTACTTTTAGATATCTAGTTACATGCTTTATAACATAAATTACATTTTGAAGCATAAATAGAAGAAAGGCATGATAAAAATCTTACTAAATATAAAATATATTATGTATTCGGAAAAAGAAGAAAAAATGTGTAATGCATGACCATAATAGAATACATCTGTAAAAATGCAAATCACTAGTCAAAAGTAAAACTACAAAGGATATGAATAAAACATTTTGAGTTCTAAGAAAGTGAGTTTTTACGATAAAATTTAATACTGGTGGGTAATTCACGGATAAAATGTCCATTTAAAAAAATAAAAAAACGTCTCTATAGCTGAAAGCCATGCTGCAACAATGAGCCATCCCACAACGTAGCCGAGCATGTGATAACATAATATGCTATTCATGACCTGCAACATGTAATAGGCTTTTCAAATACGTGCAAATACAGGGTGATTATAATTAAAGTTCCCGGTTTGAAAATGGTCTCAAATAAAAAGCACTGGTCAGAATGATTTGAAATTTTTGCTTGAACACACGTGGAGCAATGGAATTTTGTTTGGTGTAGAAAAAAACAGTAGTTCAAAAAGTCGCCGTTAGGAGAATAATTGGCGGTTTACTACACTAGAATGCAATACAAAAGTAATAAACGTTGACTTACTCATTGGCTAATGACGTAATAAATGTTCAATATGCTGTCCTTCGAATACTGAATTAAAAGTTGATCTTTCATCATCATATGCATGCAAATAATGAAAAAAAACTTTCATCAATTGAAACAATGTTAAATTCTAAGCAAACGTGAGCCGCATCTTTTTTCACAAAAAGTGGATTTAACTTGTTTTGCATAATTGCTCTTCAAATGCTGCTGCAAATTTGCATAAGACAGTGACGTTGCAATAAACGTCTGCTATAAAGAAGGAAGAGCGGAACTTGTTTTTCTCATAACTTAATGAAAAATCTATATTGTTCTCTCGCAATGAGTCTATTATTAAAAGATCGTGCTCTTCTTGTCAAATTGTTTTATGAGAATAACAGCTCTTGTTTAGTAGCTCTTAGAAAGTTCAGAACGCTGTAAAAATTAAAATTTGGTCCTCTGTGTGGTAAAAGCTTGCGCAAAATGATTTTAAAATTTGAAGAGACTGGCTCTTTGGACATCAAACCTGGCAGGGGACGGAAAGCAGTCGATGGAGAGATAGTGGAAGACGCAGCTACAGCGTTAGAAGAAGAGCGTAACGTTAATGCATCTACGAGTGCACGTGGAATTGCCCGATCATTAGACGTACTCTCCAGTACGGTGCAAAAAATTTTGAAAAACATTTTGAAATGTTATCCTTACAAACTGATCCATGTTCAACAGTTGTTACCTGCGGACAATGTTGCACGTGAAATGTTCGCACTTCAATCTCTGGCTCGGATACAAGTGGACGATGAATGGCCCTGGAGCGTTTTGTGGACTGACGAAGCACACTTCCATCTCCATGGAACTGTTAATACGCAAAATTGCAGAATCTGGGCAACCGAAAATCCACAGGAACTACGCCAGGTGCCTCTTCATTCCTCCAAAGTCACTGTGTGGTGCGGATTTACAGCAGCGTTTATTATCGGGCCTTTCTTTTTTGAGGAAGTTGGTCCTCATGGCCTCGTCACCAGTTCTGTCAATGGCCATCGATATGAACGTCTTTTGAAAAGTCACGTTATACCCACACTGCAAGAGCGTCAGTGTATCGATAACACTATTTTCATGCAGGATGGGACTCCACCACATATCGCAAAACCAGTGAAGCGGCTACTTCGCAGCCGTTTTGGAGAAAACAGAATCATCAGCCGCCATTTTCTTGTAAGATGGCCAGCACGTTTCCTTGACCTCAATCCATGTGATTTTTGGCTTTGGGGGCATCTGAAGAATGTGGTGTTTAATGGACACATTACCAATTTAGCGGAACTTATAGCTAGCATCACGCATCACATCCACAACATCTCTACAGAAACACTCAAATCTGTTGTTGAACACGCTATTTTGCATATCCAGCTTGTTTCAAAATGCGAAGGACAGCATATTGAACATTTATTACGTCATTAGCCAATGAGTAAGTCAACGTTTATTACTTTTGTATTGCATTCTAGGGCAGTAAAGCGCCAATTATTCTCCTAGCGGCGACTTTTTGAACTACTGTTTTTTTTCTTCACCAAACAAAATTCCATTGCTCCACGAGTGTTCACGCAAAATTTCAAATCATTCTGACCAGTGCTTTTTATTTGAGACCATTTTAGCCATTGAGAGCTTTAATTATAATCCCCCTGTATATGAGAGTTTTTGCAATAATGTGTAAATAAATGTATGTTTCCCATCACTTTAACTTTAGAGTTCATTTTCTCAGATTTTTTTTTCAAAATGTGGATCATTCCACTTTTGCTGCAAGGTCTTCAATATTTCACTGTTTTTACTACATTAAAAACCTTCTCTCATGCTTAACTGAAACGAATTATCCGTCGTTACCCTGATTCTAAATAAGTTCCCGCTACTTAAATAATACAGATACAGATGACCCCACTCATTTTTCATATCATCTGTTTTGAACCAAAATTAAACCAGTGATCCATTTTCTCCATGCGCAACCATATCAATTATACAACGCGGTCGGAATGCGCTCCTTTAATGCGCTTCAAATAAGCGCGCTGCAATTCGCCACGCATGCACACAAACATCTAGGCTAATAAATGGAAATATTTGAAGTCACAAAAAAGAAAAAAGGGTCTTTACCACAGAAGTAAAATTCGCAAAATCAATCCCTATACAACGCGGATGTAATGCGCTCCTTTAATACGCTTTAAATAAACCGCTGCAATTCGCCACGCATGCGCACAAATATCTAGGCTAATAAATGGAAATATTTGAAGTCACAAAAAGAAAAAGTATCTTTACCACAGAAGTAAAATTCGCAAAATCAATCAATATCTCAGCGAATTTTCACCCAGATACCGAATTTTGCCGCTGTCCGATATTCCGCTTTGAACAGCTGCAAACCCGATACAGATTCAGATACTTCGAATCTGATACAGATAGAAACACAGACATATTTTATTATATAAAATTTAAAACTTAAACGCAAGGCAAAGCTGCCACTACACTATATCAAGTCAATAATAGAAAAGTATACTTATTTTCATCTCAATTCACCCAATAGAAACTAAAATTAAACCGGATCTCTAGGATTGCGCCCAATTATGCTAACAGCTG
This sequence comes from Amaurobius ferox, assembly GCA_951213105.1. Classification (NCBI taxonomy): domain Eukaryota; kingdom Metazoa; phylum Arthropoda; class Arachnida; order Araneae; family Amaurobiidae; genus Amaurobius; species Amaurobius ferox. The sequence continues at coordinate 166,745,434 of OX578133.1, forward strand.
CAGTGGCCAGGATAACCCATGAATTACTTTACATTCTTAGAGAGTTAAATCTACATAACAATTACGACGAGTAACGGTTATCTAATAGAACTATATTTTAATAATATTTATTTTGAAAATATAAATAGACCTTGAAAATCATTTACATTCTAATCAAAAACTATTTTTACAGTACAGTTCTTTTTTCTCTTTTTACTTAAAGTATTGTGATGGGGTTAAAAATCTGCCCATCTGCTTTTGATGGATCTACACGTTTTGAGTATCCCTGAATAGGAATCAGCCATTGAATGATGTCTGTGTCTGTCTAAGTGTCTAACCGTTTATCTTTGGACACTGTATCTTCTATACAAATTGATAAAATCTTATAAAATTTAGTATGGTTATTTCAATCAATAAACGTCAAGGAAGTATTGATTTTCAGTTTGAACAGATGAAGGGCAGAAATGACATTTTTCGATCTTTCTTTATTTATTTTTTAAATCGTAAAAAAGTTATAAATACGTAATTATCTATAAATATTTTACTTTTTATTTAAAAGCGAATGCTACCATGCATAAAATGCTAACATGTTCGGTTCTTGAGAAATTTAATGTTTTAATGTAAAATAGAAGATTTCTATAAAAGTTAACCTCACTACTATCAAATATGTGAATCTTTTGTAAATACATTTATTCAGAAATGAATGGACGCCATTATTTAAAAATTATCATGAGAAATTCTCAAGATATTAGGAATTTTATTTTATTTTCCACATAGAGCAACACATCTCTTAAATAAATTAAGAAAATAAAATACATATAGTACGATTTTTCCAATAAATAAACTCGGACGACAATTTATTGTTGTTGTTGAAATCCAGACCGTCCGACCTACCAGAAAGGTGTAAGGTAACTGTTTGGACGGTCGGGAAGTGCCACCCAATTTAGACCGGAACCCAGTGGGGGAGGCATCCACAGGGACCGTACCCTCCTTCCCCTACCACCAACCTCTCGGAAGGACTTTCGGACCCACATGTCGACAATTTATTGTGGAGGAGTTCAAATCAGAGGAACGCTTTCAATTTCTCGATCATTATTTTAATCACAGAAAAAAAATATAACATCAAAATTATGGATACAATGTTTCGCAAAAATAGAAATTTTAAATTTGAAAGCGAATTACATAACTTACATAACCTGCGTCATGCCTAAGATATTGCCCTTTTTTATCTATAATGGTGAAAATAATTACGTATTTTCACTATTATAAAATGGATAATTTGCTTGATAAAAATTATATTCTAACGGATTAGTAAATAATTTTAATCAAGCATAATAGGATGCTCTTCTTTAGTAGTTACCATAAGATGATCGAGATACTAGAAATTTTACTTTTCTATGTGGAGGGCTACATCTTTTAAAATAAAGCGAATTACATGAAATTTGGCATGCTTACTTTAATGGGCAACAGTAATAAATTCAGGGATTTTTAGAGAGATAGTGATCAAGAAGCTCTAATTTCTTTTATTTTTTCACAAAATTGAATTTAGTTCATTTGTGGGGAAAATCATGCGTGGGACACATCAGATTGTGTAATATAGTTTTATTTTAAAGCCAGGCACTTAAATTATTCAATCGTCATTCTATTTTGCGTCCGGAGCGTGAACCATTATGCCGTGTGAACGTGTAGACCCGGTGCACCTCCCATTATTCCCCTTGACACCGCCCAATTTTGACTGAAACACAGTGGGAGTTTGAAATCACAGGGCCCATACCAACCTTTCCCTAACCCATCATTTTTCGAATAGACTTTCGGACCTGCAAAAAGTATCGTGACCATATTCCGCATAGACATAGGAGTAGTTTGGGTCGGCGTCGAGGATCGAAGATCGTCGAAGATTATGGAGGACTTCCGAACTTTCATATTGCTTCAAATTCATTCAAAAGTGCGTTTCTTTGCTTACATTCGTTTATTGTTAATTATCAATTACTATTATTTACCGAAAGTCCATTCGAGAAATGATGGGTTAGGGAAAGTTTGGTATGGGCCCTGTGGTTTCCACTCCGACTGGTTTCAGATTATAGCTATTTAATGATTGATAATAACATTGGTCGATCAAGAAATGCTTTTTTGTTTCTTACTCAGTTACAGTTAAGAATCCGAGTGATTCTTACTATCTTACCAGGGAAATGAAGTATTCGAGTGAGTCTCAACAGGGAAGTACCGAGGTGATTCTTAACAGGGGAATTTATAATCAGGATGGTGATTCTTAACAGTGAGCATTAATATTAGGATTCTAAAGAGCTTTTTGCTCAAACCGGGAATCGATCCCTTGATCTCCAAACTGGCCAGCCGATGCTTTACCGTTGAGCTACTGGGACGAAATCGCAAGCTCTTATCGTCGAAGTGCTCTCTGCATTATCCACCCTCTATTGTCAGATTGGCGGGCAACTGACAATCTGACTAACCACCTCCTGCCATTTTTACCTCAGGTTAGCTTCCTGTAGCTACTAGTTTTACCCAGGTTAGTATCATGCGTGATCGTTATCCTCTCAATTTGAAATCGGCGCCCAATCTTCCAGAGTCCACTGAAACCGTACTAGTCGTACTAGGGTCACTTTCAGACCTCCAACATCTTTGCACGAACCTACAGGGTTGATTTGTTCAGGAGCCATTGTAAAGAGCCTTGCTGCCCTAATCGGCAATCGAACCCTGGATCTCCGAACCGGCCAGCCGATGCTCGTTGAGCTACTGGGACGAAATTGCAACCACTTATTGTCGAAAAGGACTCTGCAGCGTGATTATGAAGTATATTTAGAATGAGGGTGATTCTTAAAAAGGAGATTTAATATTAGGGCGACTCTCAACAAGAACATTTAAAATCAGGGGGGATTCTTTAAAAGGAGCTTTAATATTAGAATGATTCTCAATAAGGGCATTTAGAATCAGGGGGATTCTGAAAAAGGGCTTTAATACTAGAGCGATTCTAAACAAGGGCATTTAGAATTAGGTTGATTCTTAACAGGAAGATTTAGTATTAGGATGATTCTTGACAAAGAAATTTAGAATTAATGTGATACTTAACTGATTGAGATTTAGAATCATTATGATTCTTGACAAAGAAATTTAGAATCAATGTAATACTTAACTGATTGAGATTTAGTATCAGGATGATTCTTGACAAAGAAATTTAGAATCATTATGATTCTTGACAAAGAAATTTAGAATCATTATGATTCTTGATAAACAAATTTAGAATCAATGTGATACTTAACTGATTGAGATTTAGAATCAGGATGATTCTTACAGTTATGACTTTGCTACATACAAATATGACAATTAAATGGATCTACCCACCATTATTAAGGAAGAAAGGATTCAATTAAAAATTGTGTAAAATTATTTGCAAACTATTAAAGACATTTCTAATACAATTCATCGGAATTTTTTTTTTTTTTTTTGAAGATTGATATAGTTTAAAATTTATTTTTCTATACGCACGTTGTATATTTACCTTATATTACAGAAGTACTAAAATGAAAGAACTCTTCTAGGCTTTAAGGTTAAGAGCAAATGGCATATAGAACAAATAAAAGCAAAATTCGGTTCATTTGCGACATATCAATATGGTTTTTAGACCGTAAGCAGATGATTAATATAAACGTAATACTTTAAGTACAGTTATAACACCGATTTTAGTACAGTTAAATTTAATACAACTGAAGAATCAAGTGGTGTCATTTAAAATGTAGATGATATAATCAATGAATTTACATATTGCATATAGCAGGTTATAAAATTATTTACAATGAAAATCCATCAACTTTATTTCAGAAAGAAAATTGGCATGCCGACCAACTGTAATCATTGATATTTTATAATACTAAAATATTTCGTTCAAAACATGCCTCTGTATGGTACTGCATTCAACGAGAAAGAACACTATAAAACCGGCCGTTGAAATGTTGGGCCCCTTTTGATTAAAACATCGAAAAGTTTGCAACGTTAAAGTTATGGGAATTGAGGTCATTCATGAATATGCATAATATATTTTAGTAAACGCGAAACGGAAATCTCGTTTCATCGGGTTAATAATAGCCCGAAGATACGTTGTCACGAAGCTAGTCGCTGATCTATAGCAAAATTGTCCATAGACGAAGGTAGGCATTAATCAGAGTAACATACATTCAAAATATATGCATGCTCGTCTATGTAGCTGGCTTTAGTTCAAGTTTAAACCAATATTATGAATACGTAATATATTTCAACAAAGGCTAATAAAAAGAGCAACTGTGTAAACTCGCAGTATTTGAATTACCAGCATGTTCCGATTAAGTATTTATCACATTTTAAATAAACAAAATGTTTTAATTTCCTAACAAAGTCAACCTTTAGAAAATATAAATGTGTAGGTTGTGATAATAAATACAAAATAATAAATTAATAAATATAAAATGATAAATTAATAAATACAAAATAATAAATTAATAAATGCAAAATAATAAATTAATAATAAACAAAAAATAATAAATTAATTAATACAAAATAATAAATTAATAAATACAAAATAATAAATTAATAAATATAAAATAATAAATTAATAAATACAAAATAATAAATCAATAAATACAAAATGATAAATCAATAAATACAAAATAATAAATCAATAATCGATAAAAAAAAATAAATTAATAATAAATACAAAATAATAAATTAATAAATACAAAAACTAAATTATTTAAATTCGATACAATTTTAGAAAAATCCAATGTGGTCAGCACATGGCTTTCCCTACATAATGCAACGACTTTAATTCTTTCACAGCGAAATAATGGTGTGCGAGATCCACAGCACAATGTTTTTGCCATTGGATTAATACCAAGTAAATTGAAATAAGGCGGTTTTGGCAACTTATTAGTCGTATTTGGCAACTTATTTGGCATATTCATACTCACATGCAAAATCCTCATTAATATTCAATTGCCATGTAATTAGTATGCCGTGACTATGGTGTATGACTATGGGCAAATTCTTAGGTGTCACAATATAAAATTTTTACAAAAAGTATCTTCGTTCGTGTATGGAAGCAACTAAATCCACGAGAATGGTGTTAGCAGATTTGTTGCATAATATTGCACATGGAAAGTAATGATACTACTTACTAAAAAAGTAGTAATACTTACTGCTTTTTTAACACTTTACAACAAAGTTGAAAAGTGTTTATTAACACTTTACAACAAAGTTGAAAAGTGTTTTTAACACTTTACAACAAAGTTGAAAAGTGTTTATGACTTTGTTCATTCTGTCTGTCTGTCTGTCTGTCTGTCTGTCTGTCCGTTAGCACGATAACTGCCGTAAAAATGACTTTATCAAAATGAAATTTTATTATGTTGTTCAGACGGTCTGTAGGACCTATGGGAATATAAATAAATAATATCACCCAATTAGTTTTTTATTGAACCCGGGTTGAAAAAATGAAATACATTGAACCCTATGGGACCTAATTTTTCAAACATTTTTTAAGTAAATTTAAAATTCACGAATTGCTTCGAAATTTTTAGAAAATATTCACATTATCCCATGGAATATATAAAAAAAAATTCAGTAAAATATGTTAAGTAGTTTTTTAATTAAAAATTATTTAATATAGGGAAAAAAACAAATTCAATTAAATTCTGACTTTGGGATATCTTCCAGAAAGAAAAGAGAGATATATTATATAATAAATATCTCTCCATTTGTTTAAACGTTTTGCATATGGGAGTGGCTTCACATTTTAAAATAAATTTGGTAGATAACAATTTTTCATTTTTTTAAATTTTATATAACTCTTCATGATAAATTTATTTGATGGCATTTTTAATGCACTTTCCTACGTCCTAGAGAGTTAAAATTTGGTACACAGCTAAAAATTTTTTGAACATTTTATTCGACAAAAATTTGATGGATCTTTAAATATAGATCATACATTTTTTTCGAAATGGCCTGAAAATAATCCCCGTTCACTTCTATAAATCATTGTTGTAATATTGTTAAAAATTCTGATGTGGACAGCACATGTCTTTCCCTGCAGACTCATGTTCGTTCTTTTTATTTATTTTTTCTATGACGTCATTTGAATTAATTTCAGTTGTTTTCGATGAAGTTTTTAAATATAATAAATTATCGTAGTATTATGATAGTTTTAAAAATATTACCGTGGAATGTATCGCTTTTCAGATATATTTAAACCAGGTAATTTTTATTTCAATGCCGTCATTTGAATGAAGTTCATGTTTTTCAATGAAGGTTTAATTTTTCAAATATAATAAATTAATGTAGTATTATGATAAGTTTTCAAATATTACGGAGGAATGTATTGCATTTTCGACTGTTTTAAATAAAATTGCATTGAAGTTGGAAAGTGTTTCATAATCAATGCTTTAAGCATGATTGATCTTTTTTTAAATTGAAGTTAAAGATATTTTGTGTTGACCTCAAGAATTTATTTGATAATAATTATGGTTTACAAATCTCTTAATTTAAAGATCTCTATGATTAATGTTCAAGATCTTTATAATATCATTTTAGCACTTTACAATGCATTTGTTGCTGTTCATGCTGATCATATTAAACTAAAAAAAAAATCCCCAAACTTTCTCTACGTTGTATTATTTAATAATTATATATTAAAAAAAAACCATTTATACTTACAAGTATCAGGAGTCCCGCAAAGTGTATGTAGTAGTAGTATCTTGGCTAACGTGTATCTTTATCATTACGAACATTCTTTTACATCTGTTGACTTCCAAATTTATAGATATGTTGATGATTTGATCTGTATAGTTACCTCATAATATTAAATCATATCCAAATATATTTCTGTCAGGATAATCTGGAATTGATGAAAATTGAACCATCCATTAGAAATAATATTAATTTTCAGGATTTGAATCTCTGTATTGACTCTTTCAATAAGATTATTAATTTATATGATAAGAAGGAATATTTTAATTTTAATATTAATAAATTATTACCATATACTTCATCTAATTAGATTGCATTATTTCGCAAAATCATTTTAAATCAGTTATTTTAAATTAATAGATTATCTAATAAACATTTCATCAATTACATATTAATAACCTAATTTTATTAGTACCCATTATCTTCAGTGGATAATTAAAAAAGTTTGAGATAACTCACCATTCTTAAATGTATCTCTAAATTTAGAATTTTCACAGTAGGGTTAAATTTTCATTACCTGTTTCTATTGGTTTTTATTTTTAACACTTTACAACAAAGTTGAAAAGTGTTTATGACTTTGTTCATTCTGTCTGTCTGTCTGTCTGTCTGTCCGTTAGCACGATAACTGCCGTAAAAATGACTTAATCAAAATGAAATTTTAGTATGTTGTTCAGACGGTCTGTAGAACCTATGGGAATATAAATGAATAATAGCACCCAATTAGTTTTGGATTGAACCCGGGTCGAAAAAATTAAATACATTGAGCCCTATGGGACCTAATTTTTCAAATATTTTTTAAGCGGAATTAAAATTCACAAATTGCTTCGAAAACTTTAGGTAATATTCAAATTGTTCCATAAAATATATAAAAAAATATTCAGCGAAATATATTCAGTAGTTTTTAAATAAAAATTAAAATAATAATTACACCTCTTATATGAAACGATCACATGACCCACTTCAAAATGATATATGGCATCCATCTTGTTTCAAAATCGTGATTTTTTTAAGTTCTTTTTAATTCATATTGAGTGTTGTATCCGTCCTAAAACTACTATTTTTTTTTTTTTGCTTAAATTCTGTGCATCTACATACTGAAACAACGCAATGACAATATATTTGAGTTTAAATGCTCATCTAAATTTGATTATTTCTACAACTAAGCCTATTTTTCACCTATGTAAAATGTAAACAGCAAAATATATAGAATGAGTTGTATTAGAATTCCTGTATTTTTTAACACAAAATAATTTAGTCCATAGAGTTTGCATGGCTGATATGAATGAAATATTAATTGATTTCATAAAGAGAAGGACGATTTTTTTCGATGAAGTTTCAAGCATAGAGTTTAATTTTTTGTAGCTCCATGGTCTTAAACAAAATGTTTAAATAAAATAAATTATTATAGTATTGTGATGAATGAAATGAATGGGAGAAAGTTATTAATGAAATCCTGTTTTTATAGAGAGATCCAGGCGTGTTATTTTTTATATGACGTCATTTGAATTAATTTCAGTTGTTTTCGATGAAGTTTTCAAATATAATAAATTATCGTAGTATTATGATAATTCTAAAACTATTACCGAGGAATGTATAACATTTTAGAGATGTTTAAACCAGGCAATTTATATTTCAATGCCGTCATTTGAATGAAGTTCATTTTTTTCGATGAAGGTTTAAGTTTTCAAATATAATAAATTAATGCAGTATTGTGATATGTTTCAAAATATTACCGAGGAATGTATTGCATTTTAGACTTGTTTAAATAAAATTGCATTGAAGTTGGAAAGTGTTTCATAATCAATGCTTTAAGCATGATTGATCTTTCTTGTTAACACTTTACAACAAAGTTGAAAAGTGTTTATGACTTTGTTCATTCTGTCTGTCTGTCTGTCTGTCCGTTAGCACGATAACTGCCGCAAAAATGACTTAATCAAAATGAAATTTTAGTATGTTGTTCAGACGGTCTATAGGACCTATGGGAATATAACTGTATAATATCACCCAATTAGTTTTGTATTGAACCCGGGTTGAAAAAATGGAATACATTGAGCCCTATGGGACCTAATTTTTCAAGCATTTTTTAAGCGGATTTAAAATTCACAAATTGCTTCGAAAATTTTAGGCAATATTCAAATTGTTCCATAAAATATATAAAAAAAAATTCAGCGAAATATATTCAGTTGTTTTTTAAATAAAAATTAAAATAATAATAACACCTCTTATATTAAGCGATCACGTGTCCATGATATGAAACGATCACATGACCCACTTCAAAATGATATATGGCATCCATCTTGTGTCAAAATCGTGATTTTTAAAGTTCTTTTTATTCATATTGAGTGTTGTATCCGTCCTAAAACTACTTTATTTTTGCCTAAATTCTGTGCATCTACATACTGAAACAACGCAATGACAATATATTTCAGTTTAAATGCTCTTCCAAATTTGATTATTTCTTCTATTAAGCCTATTTTTCACCTATGTGAAATGTAAACAGCAAAATATGTAGAATGAGTTGTATTAGAATCGCTGTAATTCTTTAACACAAAATCATTTAGTCCATGGAGTCTGCTTAGCTGATATGAATTCATTGATTTTAGAAAGAGAAGGACGATATTTTTCGATGAAGTTTTACGCATAGAGTTTACTTACTTGCAACTCAATGGTCTTAATTTTTAAATAAAATAAATTATTATAGTATTGTGATGAATGACATGAATGGGGGAATTATTTATGAATGAAATGTTGCTTTTATAGAGAGAGCCAGGCGTGTTATTTTTTTATGACGTCATTTGAATGGATTTCAGTTGTTTTCGATGAAGTTTTCAAATATATTAAATTATCGTAGTATTATGATAATTCTAAAATTATTACCGAGGAATGTATAACATTTAAGAGACGTTTAAACCAGGCAATTTATACTTTAATGCCGTCATTTGAATGAAGTTCATTTTTTTCGATGAAGGTTTAAGGTTTCAAATATAATAAATTAATGTAGTATTGTGATAAGTTTTAAAATATTACCGAGGAATGTATTGCATTTTAGACATGTTTAAATAAAATTGCATTGAAGTTGGAAAGTGTTTCATAATCAATGCTTTAAGCATGATTGATCTTTCTTGTTCATATTGGCCCAATATTTCCAATACAGGGTTGCTAATAGGGTATATATATATATATATATATATATATATATATATATATATATATATATATATATATATATATAAAACATTTTCTTGTTCAGATATAATTCAACATTTCTGTTATCTTATACTAAAAAACCGAAATTTTGCAATTTCAATTATGTCGCACATTTCAATGTCATCTGATATTTATGAATTTCCAGATTCTTAAAAACAACTCCGCACCCGCCACGGGTGTACTTTACTAATTAACAATAACGCAACATTAGACACCAGACAGCTTTTTATCTAACCTTGGTTTTCCCCCTCCTCTGTTCGAATCAACAAATGTCGTTGACACCATCTATAACACTATCTCGAGCAAACTCTGAAATACACTTTCAGTAGTAGCCTATCTAAAGTTCTCTTTTACTCAATGCTGTTTGTTAATATTATACAATTTGTTGATAAATTTGTGTAAAAAAAAGCACTGTATCTCGAAAACAGTTGATGCTAGCGTTTAAAATTTGTATTATTCGTTTTCTAATGGAAAATTAGTCTGAAAAAATTATTGGTTTAACAGTATTGAAGGTTTTGATCTTTTAATGATGTAATTAACGCTAGTACATTATAAATCACAATTCAGATTGCAATACGTTAAATTTAAGTGCGACATTGTATTTACGTCTTACTCAGTACCAAATTACAACCAAATAGTTTGTAAATAATTAATTTCTATAATTTCTTGCATATTTTACAAAAGTTATAAATGCATTCATGTTTTCAGTTTTATTTTATTAACATTTGCATAGTTAAAAAGTGTTTATGACTTTGGTCATTCTGTCTGTCTGTCCGTTTGCACGATAACTTCCGTAAAAAGGGCTTTATCGAATGATTTTAGCATGTTGTTAAGGCGCTCTGTGGGATGAAAAGGAATAATATCACCCATTTAGTTTCAGATTGTATCCGAGTTGAAAAGATGAAATACACTGGGGATTTTTCAAGCGGAGTTAAAATTTACATATTGCATCGAAAATTTTAGAAAATATTCAATTTAGCTCATAAAATGTGTAAGAGAAATTTTAGCAAAATATGTTGGGTAGTTTTTAAATAAAAATTGAAATAGTAATTGCACCCATATTATATGAACCGATATTTGAAAAGATTACTTGACTCATTGCAAAATAAAATATGGCTTCGATTTTTTTTCCGCTGTGTATACCGTAGATGTAGATCATTTAAATTTATATTTAGTGTTACATTCGTCATTAAACCACTTTATTTTTGCGTATTATCTGTTTAACTAAATTCTGTGCCAACGCAATTACAATATTTTTTACTTTAAATAATCACTATGCTTTCTTTATTCCTACAAAAAAGCCTAATTTTAATGCTAAACTATAGCATACAGAATGTGAACAAATCAAGCAATTGTAAGGCGAGTTGTATAAGGATTGCTGATTTCTGTTTCACGCAAAATTATTTAACTCTAGAGTCTGGAATTAAGTGATATGAATGAAATTTTCATTGCTTTTACATAGAAAGGCAGGTGATTTATAAAATGAAATGGTTTATCATAGTTACAACAATTTCGAAGAACTAATTTAATATGATATAAGCAAACAATGTAGTCTATAATAATGAAATATTATCATGATGATGTAATATTAACTGCTAAAGCATCGGAAACACTACACAAATTATACTTTTGAAGATGTCTTTTAAATAAAGTTCAATTTGTGTAACTAGCATTGTCTTTTTCGATGAAGATTTAAGTTAAGTATAATAAATTACTGTAGTCCTGTGATAATTTAAAACATGTCAGCTCTGAATGCATCCCATTTTAGAGATATTTAAATAAGTTTCTGGTGACATAAAAGGATTCGTTTAGTACCATTACTCTCTTTGTTATAAACAAGCACTGGGAATTTTTAAGTTAAGTGACTTGTGTAAACTTGTATATATTTCTTGTTTTTATGGTGCGTTCATAAACAGTCACTTCAAAAATAAAACACTAGTTACACAGCTTTTGATACTCCTTATGATACTCCATTCACCTTATGTCCCTTACTTCAAGTCTGGTTCATTGATCAGTATAAAAAATATTCACAAAAAAGGTCACTGAAATGGCTAAAATTTTATATAAAAAAAAGATGCAGTTAAATAAGATTAGAAGCTTTCATTAATTTTCAAATAGAGAAACAATTTTGTTAATCATTGCAAAAATGCAAGTGTCTGCATAGTAATAAAATGCAGTTATAATTTTAGCACTTAAAATCATATGCAGAATATTTAAAAGAAATAGGGTTGAAATATTTAAGTAAACTGTCTAATAATTTTTGAAACAGCTGAAACTGCAAATAAAATTGCATTACAGTTGGAAAGTTTTTCATAATAAATGACTTGCGCATAATTAATCTTTCTTGCTTTATCTGAAATAAAACATTAAAGGGGACTAAAATTCAATAATTACCAAATCAACAAAAATATGCGCTGAAAATAGATTTATTTTCATTCTACTTGAGGCGAACTTATATTTTTGCCTGAAATGTGCACAAATACTTTTAAAATCAAATATTCTAAGTCATTTACAGATAAAAGGATAAGCGGGAGATAGAACTTAAAGCGGAACTTAAGGTACGATAAAACATTTTGTCGAAAATCGCTAATGGAGCTCCATTTCCGAGCAAATTGATTTTCTTGTTGCATTTTAATCGAACAACGCCGAACTATGAAATTTCACCTGTATTCCGCTGCGTCCGTTGACATAACATCAAAACACAACCAAAAATTTCCAACTCCTCACATATTAAACTGCATTAGCATATGCCATTAGAAATGTGTAATGGATTTTTAAAAGCTTTAATATTGATTTTATCCTTTAATTGCATTTTATTCGACTAAAATGTGTATTGCACAGAAGAGAATAAAAAAATATATTGCGTTTATAACTGTAAATTGCGAAATTGAGTATTACAAGAATGTCGAATCATTCTCACAAATACACATTACCAGGATTGACCGGCCCTGTGTACAGGAATAAAATTTCTTTGGATCCATCAGTTCCAACGTTTTTACAGTCATCGAGAAAAATGTATAAACTTAAATAATAACCATTTATTCCCCCGAACTCAAGTAGATTGCAATCGAACTTAAGTCAGTGTCTGTTCTTGATAACTATGAAGCAATTAAGAGGTTAACTTTTCCAATAAGACAATTCCAAGGTACCTTTTAAAATCAATATCTACACATTTAACTATTTAGATTTCTTTCTTTTTTTTTCTTTACATATTGATAGGAATATAAATGATACAAATATATAAAAAAATTAAACAGCGAAATATTCATAAATATATACATATATGTAAGTAATGATAGAGAATTCCGTGGAAAATCCTTAAACACATTTAATTAAAAATTATATAACATGTACCTAATAACGTACATCTAGCATGTACCTAAGAAAAGATGAGTATACACATTAGCTCTTTTTGTAGTAAAGGGACCATACCCGATCAAACAAAAGTGATTGCAGCGCCTCTGTCGAAAAATTTAGGATAACTAACTCGGCAAAAATGCAAAATAGACGAAAAAGCCAATTACTAAGTTGTAGAACATTATCTAAGGAATTGAAATCGACAATAAAACTGTTACAGAAGGAATTTATATTTGGGGTGGGACAGCCCAGTGGGAAATTCAGTCGTGCAGTCCAAGTTCGATTCTCGGCGCTGCCCAAACTGTCTCCGCGTCCCCACAGAATACAGGTACGTTAAATATGTGGGTCCGTAAGTCCTTCCGGGTGGTTGGTGTTAAGGGAAGGAGGGTACGGTCCCTGTGAATACCGTCCCCACTGGTTTCCGATCTAAATTGGATGACACTCCCCAGATGCCTTACACCTTCAGGTAGGTTGAACGGTGTGAATCGAAAAAGAAGGAATTTATTTGGCACAATAGAGTCATTGGCGAATTGCTGTCCTATTCAGGAAGGCTAAAATAAACACATGCACAAGAATCTAATGTATAGCCCGTTCAAAATGTCTTCTATCTGCAACAATGCACATTTGGATTTGAGAAAGAATATTATCTAGTACAAATATACAGAATACTTTGTAAAGGTGTCTGAATGAACACGCAGGCATCTTTTTATAAAAACAACAATTTCATTCTTAAACTGTAGAAATCATAAAATAAACCCCATTAACTAATTTGCACATAATAAATCAGTATGTACATGATCCACTCTTTTTACCATCATCGGCATCCACACACACCACGTTCTACGTACCCACTCGTATCGAACCGCCGTCTCTCGTACTTCGCCTTTTTATAACCTGATTGCCAGCACCCCCTGTCGTCCGCAAATCTGCGCGGCTGTTATTTAAATTTAGGCTCTTCTTTCCCCGGGAAAGACACTGCTTGAAAATTAAGAAGTTGAGAATAGAAAAATTGTTAACCCTTACACCTTGTCAAACATTGCAAGTGACACAGTGTTACAGTCCCCGATGGTACTTATACACAGGCAGTTATTGTCTTCAAACGTGTTTCATTTGTTTTTGATGGCGATTCCTACTAATTAGACAGTTGTCTGAAACTTTGTAATTGGCTTATTTCGTCTATCTCGTTTTGTTGTCATGTTTGTGATTCTCATTTTTAACACTTTACAACAAAGTTGAAAAGTGTTTATGACTTTGTTCATTCTGTCTGTCTGTCTGTCTGTCTGTCCGTTAGCACGATAACTGCCGTAAAAATGACTTAATCAAAATGAAATTTTAGTATGTTGTTCAGACGGTCTGTAGGACCTATGGGAATATAAATGAATAATATCACCCAATTAGTTTTGGATTGAACCCGGGTTAAGAAAATGAAATACATTGAGCCCTATGGGACCTAATTTTTCAAACATTTTTTAAGCGGATTTAAAATTCATAAATTGCTTCGAAAATTTTAGGTAATAGTTAAATTGTTCCATAAAATATATAAAAAAAAATTCAGCGAAATATATTCAGTAGTTTTTTAAATAAAAATTAAAATAATAATTACACATCTTATATGAAACGATCACGTGACCATGATATGAAATGATCACATGACCCACTTCAAAATGATATATGGCATCCATCTTGTTTCAAAATCGCGATTTTTTAAAGTTCTTTTTATTCATATTGAGTGTTGTATCCGTCCTAAAACTACTTTATTTTTGCTTACATTCTGTGCATCTACATACTAAAACAACACAATGACAATATATTTGAGTTTAAATTCTCATTCAAATTTGATTATTTCTGCAACTAAGCCTATTTTTCACCTATGTAAAATGTAAACAGCAAAATATGTAGAATGAGTTGTATTAGAATTACTGTATTTCTTTAACACAAAATAATTCAGTCCATGGAGTCTGCATGGCTGATATGAATGAAATATTAATTGATTTTATAAACAGAAGGACGATTTTTTTCGATGAAGTTTTAAGCATAAAATATAAGAATTGTAGCTCCATGGTCTTAATTTTTAAATAAAATAAATTATTATAGTATTGTGATGCATGAAATCCTGCTTTTATAGAGAGATCCAGGCGTGTTATTTTTTCTATGACGTCATTTGAATTTATTTCAGTTGTTTTCGATGAAGTTTTCAAATATAATAAATTATCGTAGTATTATGATAGTTTTAAAAATATTACCGTGGAATGTATTGCATTTTAGAGATATTTAAACCAGGCAATTTATATTTCAATGCCGTCATTTGAATGAAGTTCATTTTTTTCAATGAAGGTTTAAGTTTTCAAATATAATAAATCAATGTAGTATTGTGATAAGTTTTAAAATATTACCGAGGAATGTATTGCATTTTCGACTTTTTTAAATAAAATTGCATTGAAGTTGGAAAGTGTTTCATAATCAATGCTTTAAGCATGATTGATCTTTCTTGTTTAATTATCCTCTAAGGGCGCTGCAATCACTTTTATTTGATGAGGCATTGCCATTTTACTGTAGATAACACTATCTGTAATCATTTTTATTCGATCAAGCATGATTACTTTACTGTAGATAAAGCTAACTTATGGACTTTTCTTATGTGCGGTGCTTAAGGACTTTGATAGGAACCTTGGATAACTTTAGAATGAATTTGTAGAGTAAAAGCGCTTAGTGCCCCAACTCAATTTGATTAAATAACTTGAACCCAAACTAATTTTACTCCAAAGTGCTCTTGTTTTCATACCACTATGAGTGGATCGCACGGGTACAACTTCTTTGGTAGATTAAAAGTGGTGAAAAAGATTTTAGTGTAAATTCATGAAATCTAAACAGAAGGAAATGGAATCCTTCGGGAATTCATCAAGACTAAGTAATGCATCAAACTTTTCAAACTGAGAATGGGAATGCATTTACCGATTCAAATGAGTTTTACTTGTATTTGAAAAACTTCCCTAGTTCCTTGCTTTATTCAAAAATGGACAGGAGATATTAGCTTAATTCAACATTATAAACGCTCTTTGAATACTTCATTTAAATCCGTAGCATATTTTATGGCAGATTATTTATATTCCTAATATGGACAAACCTGATAAATACATTCTACTCCTAATATGGAAAAATCTGATGAAGATATTCTATTCCAAATATGAAAAAAACCTGATGATTATATTCTATTCCTAATATGGAAAAACCTGATGGTTATATTCTATTCATAATATGGAAAAACCTGATGGTTATATACTATTCATAATATGGAAAAACCTGATGGGTATATTCTATTCCCAATATGGAAAAACCTGATGGTTATATTCTATTCATAATATGGAAAAACCTGATGGTTATATACTATTCATAATATGGAAAAACCTGATGGTTATATTCTATTCCCAATATGGAAAAACCTGATGGTTATATTCTATTCATAATATGGAAAATCATAATGGTTATATACTATTCATAATATGGAAAAACTTGATGATTCTATTCTATTCCTAGTATGGAGAAATCTGAGCAGCTCATGACTTTTTCTACATAAATGCACTTCACTTCTTTCACAGCAAACTAATGATGTACAAGATAGATCCATGGCACGATTTGAACATTGAATTGCGAATTAACATTTGGCGCTTTTCTGGTTGGCAATGTATAAAGCTATTTCGAAGAACTAAATTAACTTTTAAAAAAGTTGATAACATCCGCTAAGCAATATAGTCGATGAATTAAATGAATTTAATCATCAGAATATATTGAATTTTAATCAATTTTGACGTCATTTTCGTTAGTTAAGTGCCATTTTTGTCAAGTTGACGGCATTTTCGTCAATTTAGCAACAGTTTCAAAAATGGGCACTTTGACGATATTTCGCCGCATTTATTGCCAAGGACCTTAATTATTTAAGGGTAGGAATGTTGTATAAGGAATATTATATAAAAGATTTAACTATTTAAGGTTACTTGCTACTTATTTTAAACTTTCTTAAACAAAAAAGATGCCTGTGTCCGTCTATATTCGTCATCTGTGGAGGAAAATCAATGCTTCGGACAACAGCAAAAATTCGGGTAAGCGTTACTGAGTTCCTAGGACGACTGATCTCGTCGAGGTTTTTATTTTAATTCAAATTGTTTAAAAATTATGAACATTTAAAACCGAAAATTGGTCATTCTTCCAAAATTTTGCCAAATCAGTTTATTCACTGCAGCTGCAGACAGTAACAGGATTTAAAATGCAAAATTCTAACTTTGTGAGGTTTAAATCTGTTCTAATTTTTTTAATCCGGTATTAATATTGTCATTATGAGTATTGTTCTAGAACTGAAATAAATCGGATGAAAACTAGCTGATATATCATTTTAGATTTGAATTTTACTAGGGTAAAGGGAATTTATGTGTGTATGTGTGTATACTGAATTAATCATAGAGCACTTTTGTTGTCTCAATGCGAGGTGTTCTGAAAGCCACATAAAATATACTAATTTGACAAATATGAACTCAGCTTCTAATTTTGCTAGAGCTCAGTTTTAAAGAACATACTTTTAGCTTGAGCTAGCGAAAGCCAACTACCTGGATTGCATGCACCCAGTGAGTTTATCATTTAGGGCACATTATGCCCACACTACAAGTTATTTACTTTTTATTCTAGACACGCGTAACCCAAAATCATTACTTTGTTTAAGAGGATTCGCTTACGTTCTGGTGTAATTTTAATTACAGGTCTGCTTCTTAAATCCAAGACACCGCTAGGCACATCTTCTAGTATAGAGAAATTTAAAAATACTTCGATATAACAGACTTAAAAAAGTAAATTTTTGAAACAAGGAAAGGAAATAATTCAGATTAAATTGCTATTTAAACCAATGAAACAAAGGTTATGATAACGCTCCCTTTGCGGATAACAGCATCGGTTTCTTGCTAACTATGAGCTGATCAGCATGGAATAGCCTATATCAGCAATAGGAACAAGTGCGAAACCGATAAATGCAAGCAGAATATGACAAGATGTTAGGGCTGAATTTATCAGTTTTCATGGTAGTTCACAAAATTGTGGAACATAACAAGTCTCTTGCCGTCATTGCAGATTTCGGCTATTCCATGCTGACGCGTTATTCAGGCGCTGATCAGCATGGGACAGCCTACATCTACCAATGGTAACGAGAGCGAAACCGGTCAATGCAACTAAGAAGCCAGACAGCATGTTAGGACTGATTTATCAGTTATTACAGAAGTTCACAAAATTGTGACACATAATACGTCTCTTCTTGTCATTGCAAGTATTGACTATTCCATGCTCACTTGATAGTCATACGCTGGTCAGCATGGGATAGCCTACATCTGCAATGGTAACAAGAACGGAACTGATAAATACAACCAAGAGATTTGGCAACATATTAGGACTGAATTTATCAGTTTTTATCGAAGTTTACGAAATTGTGGCACATAACAAGTTTCTAAGGAGTCTCTGGTAATAAGCGCGAAATCGATAAATGCAGCCAAGAGAAGTGGGCTATGTCATGACTGGACACAGTTTTCATAGACTTTCGCCTGTGGTGCATAAAAAGTATCTTGCTGCCATTGCAAATATCGGTTATTCCATGCTGTCGCGCTATTCCATAAAAAGCGTGAAACCATTCCATATATGCTGTTAACTGTAATGGTAGCGTAATTTTAACTGTGTACAAAGTAGTTAAAACTTCTGTTCTTGAATCTGACCTCTCCCTAAAATTTTCATAAGTAATATTCAGATGGTAGTCTGGTTGTAAAAAAATAACCTCGATGTAAATTGTGAAATAAAACTAATATAAATATTGATCATTATTTATACCATTACAATACATCAATAGTAGGTTTTGATTAAGTTTTGAGTTCGTTAGGTTAAGAAGCTTCTAGATATTTTGTGTATTTTCACACTGCTAGTCTCGGCTTTATAATACATTATTTTGTTCATATTTTCTTTTAATTCTAGTATATACTTATTTTATTACCAACTAAATATTATTTTCAATATGGAAAACACTCCCATTGCAGATACCTGCATCCATGGACCGGTTTCGCGCTTATTATGCGCTCGTCAGCATGAAATTGCAGATATCTACAATGTTAGCTAGAAACATGACATAAACCACAAATTTTGCAAACTTCTATGGGAACTGACAATTTCAGTTCTGCCACGTGGCCGACATATAATTTAACTCAGATCACACGAAGCTGCAAAAGCAAAATTTATGAAACACAAAACCCGCCGATATAACGGGCGTTCGGGCCCTTTTTATTTGTATTAAAAACATTTTTAATTAAAATATTAAAAACATCATTGATTTCCAAATATCGGTAAAAAAAATGCTTTATTAATTACTCGCTCAAGATTGACTAAGTCTCCCACCCCCACCCCCACCCTCATCTTCCAATTTGTAACTTATCGAAAGTCCTGTCACTTATTGAAAGTCATCATATTATATATTAATATATAATTATTATATATTGGAGACATCAAATTATTGGTGGCAAAAACTTTGCCATACTATTGTTTTAACGAAGAGTTTTCCTTGAAATATCTCTTTCTGAGGATCTGCTAAAGATAGAACTCCGATGATGACGGATTTGAATTTAATATCATCAAAGAAGAATAAGAGTCCAATAAGGATTTCCACTTCTTCCGGTTCTTTTTATATTTCCGGTTCAAACAATTTCATTTTTCAAGAAACTTTAATTTCTCAAAATTGACTACAGATGGAATTTAGATTATATAACTGATATGGATTCAACATTAAATTTTGGACGAAGTAGAGTGGTTCACTAAACATTTTTCCTTCTGCTTTTTATTCACTTCGGAAACATTCATTTTTCGTGAAACATCTATTTCTCAAGATTGACTATAGATACAGCATAGGTGATGACTTATATGGATTGAGCATTGAATTCTGGAGGAGAATAAGGAGTTCACTAAAGATTTCCACTTTCAATTTTTTACTCTTCCGATAAAAAACATTTCTTGAAACATCTATTTCCTAAGACCGGCAGAGATTACGTAATGTCTAATATGATACTGGATAGATATTACATAGTGTCTGATATGAATTTAGCATTAAATTACAGAGAAGGTAGAAGAATTCAGCAAAATTTTCTATTTCAGTTTTCCTTGGCTTAATACGGATTTCCATTTCATGTTCTGGAAATGACACTTCCGGTTTTTTCGAAAATTGGTATGACTAGCGAAATAAGTATGCAAAAGAGAATAAAAATGCTAAATAGTTCCGTCAAAAATGAAAAGTTCAAACCGCTGACCACCATATGTAGGCCTCTTCATAAATTTCTTGTTTGTTATAAACTTCTTTTTAACAATTTTATTCACATGTTAAAAATTAATATTGCACTCAAAATTGTATTTTTCATAATGGCATCATGTTACATTTTGTAGGGATGTTTTATAACATCTTAAACCGCACGGTTATAACACTTTCCTCTCTAGTTTTATGTTGCATTGCAAAAAAAAAAACTATTTTTAAAATGCAGAATCCATCTCATGATGAAATCATTTTCTTTTCTTATTTATGTTTACGGAATATATTCCTTTCTCCTAAATTTGCATATTTCTAAATATTTTGGAAAATACATGGGAATTTCCTGCTAGGAATAAAAGATGTTTTGAAAATTCAGTTTAAATTTAAACGAACAATGAAAATGTTGCATTACATCATTACGTTTCAAATAGTAATAAATTTACTCCTCGAATGATTACTGTATTTGTTACATATGTTTTTTTTTGTTAAACTCAAACTACAGAAACATTTTCTATCAATATACTGTTTATTAAAACATTTATAAAATTTACTTATTTATAAGGGAAGCTTTAAAAAGGTTGCATGTCTAAATATTTTATAAACGATTGTTTGCAAACCCATGGTTCCAATTTACAAAATGCTTCAACTAAAATTGACTTCCAGACTACGGCAGTTTGGGTCACGTACACGTTTTAGTAAAAAAAAGTGCCAAATACACATTTTATACAGACACTCTATAAAGTTCTAATTAGAACATTTTTTCCAATTCATTTAAACAGATTTTAAAAGAACATTGGTTCGGTAATATGCAAAATTTGCTTTGAAAAACATGTCAAAGTTATTTCCATTTTGACACGATCAAAAGAAACGGTGAAAGCATAGATTTCGGAGATCATACAAAATGGAATTTCTGTAGATAAAAATTACATTCTAAAACTTACATCAGTACTTATCTTTATCAAAAGCTTTTAACGGTTTCCAATTATCCGTCCAAAGCTTTAATTAATAATATCTCGGATAATTTTGATCGTATGACAAAGGAATTTTATTAAACATGTAATCGCTTAAAATACAGCATACATACACAAAACTGGTCTACTAATTTCAAAGACAAATAACAGCCTCTTTCAAGATCGACAACTAGCAAAACCTCGCTAACTTCCTATATTTTCAACTACTTCTATTCGTTCTTCTATCCATTCCCTTACGGCTTTATTTAAGTTTTCTCTCTTTTCAGCTGCTTCTATGTGTTATATTCATTCTCTTACCACATTTTTCCTCTGTGGTTTTGTGTGTCCGTTGTTCATTTCTTTCATTTCTGTTCGCAGCTTTGATATCTCCTTTTCTTTTACTTTCAACCACGTGTGCCATCCTAATTTTCCAACTTTAAATGAGTAAGCGCGTTTCCTGTCGGTCTTGAGGAAGAAGGCTGTTATTTGTCTTTGTAAAAAACCTGGTCAACTTTGCTGTTAGTTTTTGTGATTTTTGTGTATATGCTATACTTAACGTTTTCCTTTATTGTGGAATTTACTTTATTTGATTAACTGGGCTATGGAAAAAATGTTTATAATTGATTATCTTTTATCTTTCCTACCCATGTAAAAAGTTACATTTTGTATTTTTTTTTTTACAAAATGTATCACATAATCAAAATATGCGTACGATGATGGTCTACCTTAATTAAAGTATTTCTTAAATTAGAAGCAGGAGTCAACGGCGAATCGTTCCAAAGATATAGAGTCATGCAATTATTTTAAAGTATCCTATATAATACTAACAGAAATACCAGCCGCTTTCCGGGATAATAAAATAAAATAAGCGTGATACAGAATCTGAAATATTTTAGTAACTATAAAGCTTAAGAACCGAGTCAAAATATTATGTAAATCGGTTAAGCTCTTTTCAAATTAAAAGCGGTTATTTCAGCAGGACAACAAATCAGATGTTTAAATTCTTGTTACTCGCAGTTCGAAATATAGTGATGAAACTTGCATCAGAATATTCCTTGAGCCAAGTCTCATAGCTTCAAACAAATTCATCAAAGTCCATCTCATGATACAAATGATATTTAAACCACAAACGTGAATTGAAATTTTACTTTTTACATATTAAGTAAAATCATTTATATAATATAAATATATGTAAATATTACATACATTTGTGGTATTTAATTTATTTAGAAATTTCATGAAATTTTTAATCATGTTTTGATTGAAACTACACTCAAAGAAATCTACTTAATATCTTGACTTCTTTACTGTGTACAGATATAAAACTGCGGCACCTAGCAGGTTTCATTTATTTATTTTAATGTATTGTTATATGTTTTATCTTGAATAATGCGATTAGATATTTCCTGAAGATAAACTATCATAATTGATGACATTATGCGTGCTCATTTTCAGCAAAGTGAAAACGGTTCTGTGACATTTTTGACTAAATTGGAAAGGTCCTGGTTATTAGTGGTGGCAATAATTTTGCTATACTATTGATTTTACTAAAATGATTTCCTTAAAACATCTGTTTCTCAGGCTCTGGTAGAGATAGAACTTAGATAATGAATGGTATCAATTCAGCAGCGATAGGAAAAGGTAAAATTGTTTACTAAGGATTTCTACTTCTGGTTCTCTTGCAGAGTCCACTTTGACAATAAGAACTTACAATTTCTTCGCAGTAGCTCAACGGTAGAGGGTAGGCTGGCCAGTTCGTAGATTTAGGGTTCGATTCCTGGTTGGAGCAGTAAGGCTCCTTACAATGGCGCCCGAACAAATCAGCTCTGTAGGTTCGTGCAAAGATGTCGGAGGTTTGAAAATGACCCTAGTACGACTAGCACGGATTCAGTGGTCTCTGGGATATGGAGCGCCGATTTCACAACGAGAGGATAACGACCACGCAGGACACTAAGGTGGGTAAAAGTAGTACTATCAGGAGGCTAATCTGGGGTAAAAACAGCAGGAGGTGGTCGGTCAGAGTGTCCGTTGCACGCCAATCTGACATTAGAGGGTGGAGAATACAGAGTCTACTTTCACAATAAGAATTTGTAATTTCGTCCCAGTAGCTCAACGGTAGAACGTAGGCTGGCCAGGTCAAAGATCCAAGGTTCAATTCCCAGTTAGGGCAGCATGGTTCTTTCCACTCTTTCTACTTCCAGTTCAAAAAATGTTCTTGCAACGTCCATTTCTCATTAATGAATAGAGATGATGCTCAGATGATGACTGATTTGGATACAGCATCAAATTCTCGAGGAAGTACAGGCCTCACTAAGGATGTCCACTTCCGGTTCCAGTGTGAGGGATATGCCACTTCCTATTAAAAAATTTGCATTTTTTTACAACATATATCTCTTGGAATCGGCTATAGATATAGCTTAAATAATGCCTAAGTCTGCATCATATTTTGGAGGAGGTAGTGGGTTTAATAAGGACTTCCACTTCCGCTTCAAAATATTTTCTTGAAACTTATTTCTCAGGATTGGCCATAGATACAGGTTAAATGATAATTATTATGGATTCAGCATCATATTCCAGAGCACGTAGAGAATTCACTAAAGGTTTTCACTTCCGGTTCTGGGGGCGCGGTAGCCCAGTGATTAGCGCGCAGGAATTGCACTCGGTAGGCCCAGGTTTGATTCCCTCCACTGCCAAAACTGCTGCTGTGTTCACGCGGAGTACGATCACGTTAAACATGTGGGTCCGTAAGTCCTTCCGAGAGGTTGGTGGTAGGGGAAGGAGGGTACGGTCCCTGTGGATGCCTCCCCCGCTGGGTTTTGGTCTAAATTGGGTAGCACTTCGCGGCCGTCCAAACAGTTACCTTACACCTTTCTGGTAGGTCGGACGCTCTGAGTTTCAGCAACAACAACTTCCGGTTCTGGAGATGTCTTTTGCTGTTTTTTTGTTTGTTTTTTTAATTCGTTTAACTGTACAACATAAGTGTGAAAATAGATTAAACATTGTTAATAGTTCCATTAAAAGTGAAAAGTGCGCACCATTTCCCACCATATGATGACTACTTTACAAATTTCTTGCTTATATTACTCAAATAGACTTTTGCAGAATATATATTAGTTGATGAATCACAAAAAAAAAATTCCAAAGAAAATAATATTTTGCATGTAATAAAAAATATTGTCGTACCTCCATTTGAAACATTTTATACCAACCATTATATCTCACATAATTAGATAGCTATTTGTATATTAAATGAACCGTAACAAAGTTTTTCAATCATTATCTTTCTAATTCCCTATTTTAACTTCAAAATACCCAATACACAAATATTGCCCAACCATTTTATTGAGCCAATAAAGTTTTTCATGCCACACCCTTCTATCAACAAATTTTCAGGATATATTTCTAACTAGAGCTAACACAGTGCTAATTGATTTACCAGAAGATTATTTAAAAATTCTTTTTGCGCGCAATTTTAACTTTTAGACACACCTATCTTAAAATACTTTACTCATTCTCCTGTTTCTTAATAACTAAATAAATGCATTTATTAAACCTCCCCTCACCAGTATAAAATTTTAAAGTTTGTTTTATTTTCGAAGAAAATGGTCCTTGTTTTTAATATCTTTTAAGTATTCCGCTAAAAAATTCCCTTGCACAGTTATTGGTAGGACGTATTTTGAAACTTTTATCTTGAAATCTAATTGCATAAACGAGTTTTGTTTCCTTTTTATGTCATCATCTACAATTTTAAAAATATGCATCCAATATGCATCCTGTAAGACGAACGCATCCTGCTACCCTTCTGGAAGCACAAAAATTTCTTGATAAATTAAGAATTTAACAATAAGACTTTGATCGGTTTTTTCTTGCAGTTCTTGGGTTGGACTGCACAGTAGTAGTTTTTGCCACTTTTTTAACCATTTTTATTTACACAAGTGCTACTTTGAGAGGAAGCTACAATTTAAAGTGGATTTCGAAACACTGCAATTCAGATATACGCAAAACCCTGTATGATTATGTAAATATTAGCAAAATCCTTCATTAGTATCCGGGATTTAAATACGGCTGCTATATGAATCTGAAGACCAAAAGGTGAACTTTTCGACCACACGTAAGACTTGCAGATCGAGGAATGTGTCGTATAAGCGGAATGCATGCATTTTCTACTCGAAGATTTCTTGACAAGGATTATACATTTTTTAATTTAAAGAATTTAGTTTGCTTCATTAATGCTATAGTCTACTCTCGCTGAAATATGGTGAAAACCACGAAACTAGTTCAAAGGCGGTGAAAATATAACCGAGTGAACACTTTCTTTCTTATTTTCTTAGTCTAATTATAAGGTTGAAATCAATTATCTCTCTCTCTCTCTCTCTTAAATATTCTCTTAATTATGGAAAGCTTTGGTTGCTGTCAATAGTTTCAATGGTGGTCAATTGATGCCAATCACAGGTAATATTGTGACATTTTCTTTCGTGAAAAGTAACTGTTTCAAAATCTATACTAACTTATAACTTTTAACTTTTAAACTACCTTATAATTTTTATAAAGTTAAACTTTTAAAATTCTAAACGTCAGCCACTTTTATACAATCGCATACTCCTTTGACAAAATTACGAGATCTTTGCATAGCTGCTAATGAGAAATACAACTTTTTAACACTTTACAACAAAGTTGAAAAGTGTTTATGACTGTTCATTCTGTCTGTCTGTCTGTCCGTTAGCACGATAACTGCCGTAAAAATGACTTAATCAAAATGAAATTTTAGTATGTTGTTCAGACGGTCTGTAGGACCTATGGGAATATAAATGAATAATATCACCTAATTAGTTTTGGATTGAACCCGGGTTGAAAAAATGAAATACATTGAGCCCTATGGGACCTAATTTTTCAAACATTTTTTAAGCGAATTTAAAATTTACAAATTGCTTCGAAAATTTTAGGTAATATTCAAATTGTTCCATAAAATATATAAAAGAAAATTCAGCGAAATATATTCAGTAGTTTTTTAAATAAAAATTAAAATAATAATTACACATCTTATATGAAACGATCACGTGACCATGACATGAAACGATCACATGATCCACTTCAAAATGATATATGGCATCCATCTTGTTTCAAAATCGTGATTTTTTTAAGTTCTTTTTAATTCATATTGAGTGTTGTATCCGTCCTAAAACTACTTTATTTTTGCTTAAATTCTGTGCATCTGCATACCGAAACAACTCAATGACAATATATTTGAGTTTAAATGCTCATCTAAATTTGATTATTTCTACAACTAAGCCTATTTTTCACCTATGTAAAATGTAAACAGCAAAATATGTAGAATGAGTTGTATTAGAATTCCTGTATTTTTTTAACACAAAATAATTTAGTCCATGGAGTCTGCATGGCTGATATGAATGAAATATTAATTGATTTTATAAAGAGAAGGACGATTTTTTCGATGAAGTTTTAAGCACAGAATTTAATTATTTGTAGCTCCATGGTCTTAAATAAAATGTTTAAATAAAATAAATTATTATAGTATTGTGATGAATGATATGAATGGGAGAAAGTTATGAATGAAATCCTGTTTTTATAGAGAGATCCAGGCGTGTTATTTTTTCTACGACGTCATTTGAATTAATTTCAGTTGTTTTCGATGAAGTTTTCAAATATAATAAATTATCGTAGTATTATGATAATTCTAAAACTATTACCGAGAAATGTATAACATTTTAGAGATGTTTAAACCAGGCAATTTATATTTCAATGCCGTCATTTGAATGAAGTTCATTTTTATTCGATGAAGGTTTAAGTTTTCAAATATAGTAAATTAATGTAGTATTGTGATAAGTTTCAAAATATTACCGAGGAATGTATTGCATTTTAGACTTGTTTAAATAAAATTGCATTGAAGTTGGAAAGTGTTTCATAATCAATGCTTTAAGCATGATTGATCTTTCTTGTTTACTTATAAGCCCTTATATCTCTGAATCACAACGCGCCCAAACATCGAGTGATATCTCTCCGGAAGTTACCCATATATGTTTTGGAATCGTAAATCACTCATTTTCATCAAAATATCGGGTTCAGGAAGTTTTGTGAAAACTGCATTTATACTTTTGTAAGAGAAAGTTAAAGTACTTGGAAACAAGTTTAATAAAAATGAGAAAACTACATATAAAATCCCCAAATCAGGCGTTTTCTCTATAAAAAAAGATATCAGTTCCCGTCTTTAAGAAGCACACACATTTCAGGATATATGTTTCATAGAAAAGAAATACTTATCAGACAAATAACTATCTTTAACTACTCTCAGATAAAAATTGTTCACTTCTTCTTTCAAAAATTGTTCACTGCAACTTTAAACACTATACAAAATTCTTTACCAGTATAATTATTTTAAGAGAATTGTGTTATGTAACGTAAAATTCAGAGTATACAGGGCTCCTGGGAAAGTTCTTAATAACACAACAACTTTGTAAGGAAAGGTCTGGAAGTTACGTTAGATCTATCTATAATAAAGTAACCATACTCGATCAGTAAAAAGCTCCCCTAGCGGAAAATTTAAAATGTTAGGATTACAAACTCGGCAACGAAGAGAGATAAAAAAAAATCTAATTACAAAGTTATAAAGCATTGTCTAATTAGTAATTGACACCAGGAACGAATGAAGCACGTATATGGAAGTCAATAACCGCCAGTTAAAAAGTAGTATCGTCAGGGTAACATGATAGGTGTTGGTCATTGTTTCTGATGGATTGATTCAAATTTGTTGGTCATTGCTTCTGACGGAAGGCATCTTAAACAGTTTGTATATTAGATTCCTGTGCATGTAAATGCTATTTATTTTAGCATTCCTATATTGGGAAAACATTCATCAATAACTATATTGTATCAAATAAATGGGTCCTGTTACAGTTTTAGGGCTATTTCCTACACATTAGGCAATGGTTTACAACTTTGTAATTGGCTTTTTCAGTCTATCTCGCTTTGTTGTTAAGTTCATAACTTAAAATTTTTAAATCCTAAGCTAGGAGCGCTGCAATCGCGTTTATTCTATCAGGTACGGTGACTTTACTATGGATAGAACTAACGTCTACACTCATAGACCTTTCCTTACAAAATTATTGGGGCATTTATGGAATTTCCTAGGCACCCTCTATACTACCATGGCCTATTACAGAGTCTGATATATACCCTATCAACATATACCACTATACCATTAATTTTATTGAGCCACGCTTTTAACATAGATTAAATCATGTCTCTGAACACGTCATTAGCTATTTAATACTTCCGTTATTTACCCTCCGACACCTATTGGAATAAGGAGTTTAAATATTCATTTCTTCTCACGCAATTGGGTTCATTAACATTGCAGCTTCCATTTCTTATGAATAGAAAGTTTGTTTCAGATAAGAACCCATACTGCTTTTATATGTGTGCGCATAAATTAAAAGAAAGCCGCTTAGTATGTATTCCCAATTTCAGCGTTATTGCAAACGAAAATTATGCGCGTTATGTCTTACAGCGCCAATAGCAATGTAAGCATAATAAGCGGATGTGACCACATCATCGTTTATAATTAATGTTGAGCCCTTTGGGGTAGTAAAGTGGGTATACTAAACGATAAATAAATGGTAAATGGTATTTCAGATTCATCCCAAATGCATATGTATGTGTTCATGTGTAAAAGTATGTACACAAGGATATATTTGAATATTCAAATATTAATAAAAGTCTGGTGTGTCCAACAGATCACTCTCTAAACTAGCCAATTCCGATTCTGTGGGAAAATAATAACATAAACATGAAATTTATTAAGAAGTCATCATATAGTCGCAAGTGGTGTGTGCACTTCATTTTCAACATAGAACTATAATTATATTAAGACCTATATTAAGCATTTTCATACTATTTTGCACACTTATTTGGTACAGCGATATAAATTTTTGGATAAACCGGAAGTGACGTCTCCAGAACTGGATTTAGAACTCTTGCGGATTCCTCTAATCCCTCCGAAATTTGATGCTAATCCACATCAGTCATTATCTGAGCTCTATATGTTAACAATTCTGAGAAATAGATGTTTAAAGGAACATTTCTGAACCAGATGTGTCATGACAGTATTGGGGATCGAAAAAATTACCAAACAAACAACATTAGGAAGTAAAATATTTAAGCAGCAATATTCATCAACCCAGGTTCTGTTTTCACCAGAGAATTAATTTCTCGAATGATCTACCGAGAAAGCATTAGTTAAATTCTATAATCACATCAATAAATTTAAACCACGAAGTTTCTCCTACCTTTTGTAGCAGTCTTCATCCTAAAAAGCTAAATTCTAAATAAGTTCAATCACAAGCCAATTTCAAGAATAAAACTCCATTTTTGGTATTAGTGGTTTGGGTGGTGCGGACAAAATTGAAATGGCCAAGATGGTCATATAAAACTTGCTAGTTTCATCATTATAAGTTTTTCTGTGAAGCTAAATTGTTAAGGAGCTAGAGCAGAAAGAATTACGTGAACCCAATGGCTAAGGAAAACACCGTGTACACTGGTAAAACATTTTATTTCTTGATTAATTAAGAGTTAACATACAATGTGACGTGAATGAATAATTACAGTGCGCTTTTTCATAGGCTACGTGAAATTACTAATTTTATAGCTGATGCTTTAGTTTATATCAAAGAAAAAATTTATCTTGCAACGTCCAGGTAAATTTTAACCTTCTTCGGTACAAAGCTTACTGAAATACATACAAAAATAAAACAAACAGGTTAAAAGAAAGAACTGTGTTTATTAGGATAAAACTAGGCCGATACATTTAAAATACAAGATAGCCCGGGAAAGAATATAAGCTTTTTTTTTTAAATACACAACAACAACTAGGGAAATAGCAGAGTACCATTCACTAGACCGCAACATTCTACAGAGAATCGGAAGGCAGTCCCACCATGGTACAAGATAGTTCGCAGAGTAAAAAACAGGAACTTTTTGGAAACGAACTATCCACGGGCAATTCCAAACAGGACGTCTCGGGCAAAAACGGCGAAAGATTAAGCACGCAACAAGCGTAGTTATTCGGGAAAATGGCGGCGAAATACCGGCCACGTGGAGCATCAATCACGTTTGGCGAACATCATCCTATTTAGGCAGCTGCCAAAATATACACTTCAGACCACTGGCACATTCTATTTATACACTTTCGTTACACACATAAATACTACACTGTTTCCTATCTTTAACTAGCCTCTCGATAAGAACTCCTCAAGACTCTTCCGAACTGCCCACGACTGCCAACTAACTTGTTCACAATTGTTCTGGATTTTATGCAACTGACTGTAGCCGGAATGACAAGTTCCTTTTCGCATAAGTTCCCTTCCTGGCCGGATAGATCGCGCATAGTTCAGTACTTAGCGAGGCCGCCTAAATTTGCATAAGTTCCCTTCTTGTTCGGATAGATCGCACATGGTTTCAATGAGGTTGAAGCATCACGTGTGAAGCGAGACAAGAACGACTTTGCGAAGGATGGGGTGGACTGTGACGGGGCAATTTACCCCTAAAATAAAACATCAACCAAGCACTCACTTTTAAAGTAAGTATTATTGTAAGTGTGTATAATTTACTAACACTACTGTATTAAAACACTAAAAAAAATATTTTTTATGTAATAAAATACAGCATTTATCTGTAACCCTATCATTTGGCGTATTCTCAAAAGGGGAGAAGTGCAAAAAAATAAAATCTATATAAATAAAAATGAAAATCTGTCTGTCTGTCTGTCTGTCTGTTTGTCACACCATCACGGGAGAACGGCTGAACCGAATTTGATGAAATTTTGTGGGTAGCCCAGAAATAGCCCCACTTAAAATTATATCCGTGTTTTGAGTTTCTACGACCAGTGGTTCTCGAGATATTAGTAAAAAACGAAATTTTCGTTTGT
Source organism: Amaurobius ferox (assembly GCA_951213105.1). NCBI lineage: Eukaryota > Metazoa > Arthropoda > Arachnida > Araneae > Amaurobiidae > Amaurobius > Amaurobius ferox. Next base: position 166,776,905 of record OX578133.1, read on the forward strand.
CTCATCATCACGGAAAAACGGCTGAACCGAATTTAATGAAATTTGGTGAATAGCCTTGAAATATCCCCCCATAACTTTTGTCCAAGTTTCGAGTTTCTAAGACCTGGGGTTGTCGAGATATTAATGAAAAACGGAACTTTTTCCTAGGAGTTCTACTCCCTAACTCCGTGGTTTATCCAAACGAAAAGCTTGAAAATCGTTTGAAAGTGAATTAAAATTTAATCTCTGAGTTTGATGGGAGATTTTTTGCGTTAATTAGTCACTTTCTGAAAACATGAATTGTTTGAAACATGATTTAAAGCGGAAATCTATCTCCATGGTTCATGGTTTATTTAAAACAAGCTTTTACGGAACAATGAGAAGTATAGAGAAATCAAAATCGTTATTTAATTTCGCAGTTTATGTTATAAGACATGACATATTTAACATGTTATAAGATTCTATCTTATATCATGTTACTCAGAAACGCAATTAAATTAAATCTGTCTGTTAATTTTAATAATTATTTTTTCGATTTGAATAATAAATAAATGGATATAAAAATATATTTTAGAAAAGAACGATTTGATTTTTCTTATAGCATTTTTGACTGGATAATATCAATTACGGTCTTCAGGTTTAAAAATTATTATTATTTATATTTTCGGGGATTATTGATTCAAGGATTATTGATATTTTCAAGTTATTATGCAATTATTTTATTATGACAAAAATTGTTTAAACTCATATATTGTATGTTGTACGAATCTTCTACAAATACACGTGTATATCTTTTAATCTACGAGAATATAAGTAGTACAGGTATATTGACATATGTTTTGATATATATTGGCATATATTGGAATCAATTACGACCTTCTGGTATAAAGAGTACGGATATTATTGATGTTTTCAATTTATTACGTCATCTCTTTTATTTTGGCAGATATTTTTGAGACGCATATTGTAATACGGGTAATCTTCTACTAACACATTGGCATATTTTCTGATCTGCGACAATATAATTAGTACGGGGTTCCATATATTCATTCAATTCCTATTTTTTCTTCTGTAAATTTGCTTACAAAAGGGGGCAGGATGTTTTATTCTTCAGATCTGATCGTGAAGATAATTTTGCATAGTGAGAACATATATTCTTAAACTTCTCTTTAGGAGCAATAAATTTAATATTTTAACAGAATTTGCACATGATTGCGAACTTTAAGTTTCTTTAAATTATACAATCCGTACGAATAACGGGTGTGCTGTTAGTGGTTAATAAATTTTAACATTTTAGGAGGATATATCATGTTGCTCGGCATCGCAATTAAATTAAATGTGTTTGTTAATGTTTTTATTTTTTTTTTCGATTTAAATAATAAATAAATGGATAAATGGATATAAAAGTATATCTTATGAATGGACGATTTGATTTTTCTTTTAATTATATTAATTGCTGACTGCGTACATCAATTTCATTTATTTTGGCAAAGAGTTTTCAAGCTTATATCGTATTTAGCTACTAAACTCATATATTGTGTTTGGCCAATAAATTCATATAGCCGATTGTTGAAACAGAAAAAGAGTAGAGCGGGTATATCTTCTAATACAATTGTAGTGTTTTCATTTAGTATATTGAAACGGGATAAGAATGTTTCATTCAGATCTGCAAATTCAAAGCTACGAATTTGGAGGGATATCGCTAATTTGACAACTTTTCTTAAACTTTGCCAAATTGACGGAAATGTCGCCAAATTGATATAAACGACACACAAACAGCTACCATAAACCTTCGGGTTGGTCGTCTGGCTTGGGTCTTCTATATATCAATGAAATTTTTTTTTGTTTTGTTAGAAGAGAGTACTGAAATGATGTTTGGTTAGCATTTCTCTGTCAGACCAACCATCCTACTTAGTAATACATTTAGCGAATTTTTAAAATGTCACCAAATTGATAAAAATGTTTTCAAATCTATAAAAATATCTTGAAATTGATAAAATTGCGCTACATAAATGATATTAATTGTTTTTTGTTAGGGGACAGTATTGTGATGATATTTCGTCAATTTGTCGCAAAGTGGAACTGTCAGTTCTACAGTCCCACTTGGCGATAAATTTGGCGATTTTTTAAAATGTCGCTAATTTGACGAAACTGTCGCCAAATGTTCCATAGAAATATAACTATTTAGACGATATTTTTTCTACCAATTTATTTGAAGCAAATGATATCATGTCGCTTAGCAACGGATTTAAATCCAATGTGTTTATGCGGCAGACGATTTTTATTAAATCCTTTCCGATTTGAATAATGAAGATATGTATATAAAATAAATTTCATTGCCATTTCATTTTGGACGGGATAATATCAATTATACTCTTCAGGTTTAAACATTATTATTATTGATATTTTCCGGAATTATTGATTCAGGGATTATTGATATTTTTAAGTTATTGCACCATTGTTTTATTGCGGCAAAAATTGCTGACACACGCATATTGTACGTTGTACGAGTAATCTTCTAGGAATGCACGGGTATATCTTCTAACCTACGAGAATATAAGTAGTACAGGTATATTGGCATATATTTTGACATATATTGGCATATATATTGGAATCAAGTACAGTCTTCTGGTATGAAGATTAAGGGGATTAATTATATATTCAATTTATTACGTCGTCTGTTGTATTTTACCAAAAAACATTTGTGACTCATATTGCAAAACGGGTAATCTTCTACTAATAATCGGACATTATAAGTAGTACGTGTATATCTTCCCATGTAATTTTAGCACTTTAATTTTGACATATATTGGAATAAATGACTGTCTTCAGATTTAAAGATTACGGGTTTATTGGTATTTTCAATTTATACATGTAATCTACTAATACAGGTTATATTTTCTAATATTCGCGTATATAATTAGTACGGGTCCCATACAATTTTAACGCTTTTATTTTGCATATATTGATTCAATTCCATATTTTTTTTATATTTGCTTACATAAGGGGTCCAAGATGTTTTATTCTTCAGATATGTCCATGAAGATAATTTTATATAGCGAGAACAGAGATTCTTAAACTTTTAGGAGCATTTAGGAGCATTATATTAAATACTAGCAGCATACCCGTTCTTCGTACGGAGTATATAATATAAAGAAACTTGAAATTCATAATCATGCCCCCTTATAGTATACTAAATGACATGTTTAATCAAAATATTCTGTTAAAATATTTAATATAATGCTCCTAAAAAGAAGTTTAAGAATCTCTGTTCTTGCTATATAAAATTATTTTCATGGACATATCTGAAGAATAAAACATCTTGGACCCCTTATGTAAGCAAATATAAAAAAAAATATGGAATTGAATCAATATATGCAAAATAAAAGCGTTAAAATTGTATGGGACCCGTACTAATTATATACGCGAATATTAGAAAATGTAACCTGTATTAGTAGATTACATGTATAAATTGAAAATACCAGTAAACCCGTAATCTTTAAATCTGAAGACAGTCATTTATTCCAATATATGTCAAAATTAAAGTGCTAAAATTATATGGGAAGATATACACGTACTACTTATAATGTCCGATTATTAGTAGAAGATTACCCGTTTTGCAATATGAGTCTCAAATGTTTTTTGGTAAAATACAACAGACGACGTAATAAATTGAATATATAATTAATCCCGTTAATCTTCATACCAGAAGACTGTACTTGATTCCAATATATATGCCAATATATGTCAAAATATATGCCAATATACCTGTACTACGTATATTCTCGTAGGTTAGAAGATATACCCGTGCATTCCTAGAAGATTACTCGTACAACGTACAATATGCGTGTGTCAGCAATTTTTGCCGCAATAAAACAATGGCGTAATAACTTAAAAATATCAATAATCCCTGAATCAATAATTCCGGAAAATATCAATAATAATAATGTTTAAACCTGAAGAGTATAATTGATATTATCCAGTCCAAAATGAAATGGCAGTGAAATTTATTTTATATACATATCTTCATTATTCAAATCGGAAAGGATTTAATAAAAATCGTCTGCCGCATAAACACATTGGATTTAAATCCGTTGCTAAGCGACATGATATCATTTGCTTCAAATAAATTGGTAGAAAAAATATCGTCTAAATAGTTATATTTCTATGGAACATTTGGCGACAGTTTCGTCAAATTAGCGACATTTTTTAAAAATCGCCAAATTTATCGCCAAGTGGGACTGTAGAACTGACAGTTCCACTTTGCGACAAATTGACGAAATATCATCACAATACTATCCCCTAACAAAAAACAATTAATATCATTTATGTAGCGCAATTTTATCAATTTCAAGATATTTTTATAGATTTGAAAACATTTTTATCAATTTGGTGACATTTTAAAAATTCGCTAAATGTATTACTAAGTAGGATGGTTGTTCTGACAGATAAATGCTAACCAAACATCATTTCAGTACTCTCTTCTAACAAAACAGAGAAAAATTTCATTGATATGTAGAAGACCCAAGCCACACGACCAACCCGAAGGTTTATGGCAGCTGTTTGTGTGTCGTTTATATCAATTTGGCGACATTTCCGCCAATTTGGCAAAGTTTAAGAAAAGTTGTCAAATTAGCGATATCCCTCCAAATTCGTAGCTTTGAATATGCAGATCTGAATGAAACATTCTTATCCCGTTTCAATATACTAAATGAAAACACTACAATTGTATTAGAAGATATACCCGCGCTCCTCTTTTTCTGTTTCAACAATCGGCTATATGAATTTATTGGCTAAACACAATATATGAGTTTAGTAGCTAAATACGATATAAGCTTGAAAAGTCTTTGCCAAAATAAATGAAATTGATAGCAGTCAGCAATTAATATAATTAAAAGAAAAATCAAACCGTCCATTCATAAGATATACTTTTATATCCATTTATCCATTTATTTATTATTTAAATCGAAAAAAAATAATAAAAACATTAACAAACACATTTAATTTAATTTCGATGCCGAGCAACATGATATATCCTCCTAAAATGTTAAAATTTATTAACCACTAACAGCACACCCGTTATTCGTACGGAGTGTATAATTTAAAGAAACTTAAAGTTCGCAATCATGTGCAAATTCTGTTAAAATATTAAATTTATTGCTCCTAAAGAGAAGTTTAAGAATATATGTTCTCACTATGCAAAATTATCTTCACGATCAGATCTGAAGAATAAAACATCCTGCCCCCTTTTGTAAGCAAATTTACAGAAGAAAAAATAGGAATTGAATGAATATATGCAACCCCGTACAAATTATATTGTCGCAGATCAGAAAATATGCCAATGTGTTAGTAGAAGATTACCCGTATTACAATATGCGTCTCAAAAATATTTGCCAAAATAAAAGAGATGACGTAATAAATTGAAAACATCAATAATATCCGTACTCTTTATACCAGAAGGTCGTAATTGATTCCAATATATGCCAATATATATCAAAACATATGTCAATATACCTGTACTACTTATATTCTCGTAGATTAAAAGATATACACGTGTATTTGTAGAAGATTCGTACAACATACAATATATGAGTTTAAACAATTTTTGTCATAATAAAGTAATTGCATAATAACTTGAAAATATCAATAATCCTTGAATCAATAATCCCCGAAAATATAAATAATAATAATTTTTAAACCTGAAGACCGTAATTGATATTATCCAGTCAAAAATGCTATAAGAAAAATCAAATCGTTCTTTTCTAAAATATATTTTTATATCCATTTATTTATTATTCAAATCGAAAAAATAATTATTAAAATTAACAGACAGATTTAATTTAATTGCGTTTCTGAGTAACATGATATAAGATAGAATCTTATAACATGTTAAATATGTCATGTCTTATAACATAAACTGCGAAATTAAATAACGATTTTGATTTCTCTATACTTCTCATTGTTCCGTAAAAGCTTGTTTTAAATAAACCATGAACCATGGAGATAGATTTCCGCTTTAAATCATGTTTCAAACAATTCATGTTTTCAGAAAGTGACTAATTAACGCAAAAAATCTCCCATCAAACTCAGAGATTAAATTTTAATTCACTTTCAAACGATTTTCAAGCTTTTCGTTTGGATAAACCACGGAGTTAGGGAGTAGAACTCCTAGGAAAAAGTTCCGTTTTTCATTAATATCTCGACAACCCCAGGTCTTAGAAACTCGAAACTTGGACAAAAGTTATGGGGGGATATTTCAAGGCTATTCACCAAATTTCATTAAATTCGGTTCAGCCGTTTTTCCGTGATGATGAGACAAACGAAAATTTCGTTTTTTACTAATATCTCGAGAACCACTGGTCGTAGAAACTCAAAACACGGATATAATTTTAAGTGGGTCTATTTCTGGGCTACCCACAAAATTTCATCAAATTCGGTTCAGCCGTTCTCCCGTGATGGTGTGACAAACAGACAGACAGACAGACAGACAGACAGACATATTTTCATTTTTATTTATATAGATTTTAACAGAATATTTTGATTAAACATGTCATTTAGTATACTATAAGAATTTGGGCATGATTATGAATTTCAAGTTTCTTTATATTATATACTCCGTACGAAGAACGGGTATGTTGCTAGTACTTTAATATAATTATAAATTTGTTTAATCTGTTTAATCCATTAATCTATTTAATCCTTTATGGACACTAGCCTTAAAAAACAGCCAGATTAAATTTAGCCCATATAAAACATTTCATTCTACCACCAACTGATGCACACGTCACGTTTAAATCTTAAATTGTACGCTCACACAGAAATAATAGGAGAAAACTATAAATCTCTAAAAAATACATTAACGTTAGTGATAGTAGGAAACATACACGGTCTTCCCTCTAGACGAAACATGTGTGAAAGTCAATATTTGCATGATACAAAAACAATTTTCAAAACATTATAAAAGAAAGTATAGAAATTCAGCATTAATGCTTTATAATAACGAAACACATCCAAGTACAGTCAATCAGGCCTCAATAAATTTTATTACTCTACAAAACCCTAAAAGCCCTAGAAAACCCCTATCAAACGAAACCTACTCCACAAAAGCATAATATAACAAAACTGTACGACCCAAAACATAAACCACTATCATACAAAACTTAGAACTCTCAATACCGGACCTCCTACATACTCTGAATCACCACACGTGTACCCAAAATTGAAACCCAACAAAACCTGCCGAAACTAAATTGTCAGCACTTATCCATCCACATCAGTTCGGGGAAACCAGACACCCAAAACAACACATCTGTACAAACACCCACAAAAAATTACTCAACTAATCTACACGCAATGCCAACGGCCCTACCGTGCAGAAAACACGGATTCTCGTTAGATCACTGAAGTCAAGCAGCATCGGGCGCGGTTAGTACTTGGGTGGGTGACCACCTGGGAACACCGTGTGCTGTTGGCACATTTCGGAAGCGGTAGCCCGGTGGTTTGCGCGCTGGATTTGCACGCTGCCACAACTTCCGCCGTGTTCATTCGGAGTACGATCACGTTAAACATGTGGGTCCGTATGTCCTTCCGAGAGGTTGGTGGTAGGGAAAGGAGGGTACGGTCCCTGTGAATGCCTCCCCCCACTGGGTTCCGGTCTAAATTGGGCGGCACTTCCCGGCCGTCTAAACGGTTACCTTACACCTTTCTGGTAGGTCGGACGGTCTGGGTCTCAACAACAACACTCTTCACGCACACACACAATTCAAAAATACTTCTACCACCCACCAACCTGAAAAACATGATCACAAACTTCTTTCGCTGCTCAACACTAAGTACTAGCTGAGGCTCTCGGCTGTCCTTGGCTGACTCAACCCAAATCCTTCTGTCATCCAACAACACTCCCTACAACTTATTCCTGGCGGTAAGGTCATTACCGACGGCGGAGATTCTCACGAAATCGAAAATTTTCTTATTCCTAGTAAGCGGTTAACGAGAAATATATACATCGTAAAACGAGAAATATATTCATCGTAAACCTGTCCATATATTTCAAAAAGTACCTCCAGTTGTCTGTAGGTCTTTCGAAAGTTCAAATTTGAGATCCGCAGGGATACCCTCTCACGAAACTTAGTTCCTTTAAACCACTGACCTGTGTATCTGCAGTAGTACTAATACTTTCAAATTTTGGGAATGAACCGCATTTGCACAACATCGAAACCGTTGGCCTAACACTGTTCTACTGTTCCCTGATTTGTGGAGTAGCACCTTTGACCTTAGGTCACCATACCGGCTCCGCAATAAATCATTAAAAGCAGCATAACGTTCGTAGCGTAAACGTGGAAGCAGCATAACGTTTGAAAGTGTTCTACCTCACCCCCCGATGTCACAAATACAACCAAGCTAATCTCTAGCCTCCGCTCCTAGATATTTCACCGCAACCTTTATTTTTAGGTGCTCTCGAGCCTCAAATAGAACAAAACCTTTTTCTAACTGACGGATAAATTCAACCAAACACTCCATGCAGGTTCCACAATAAATCATTAAAACCAGCATACATTTCTACCTCACCCTCGATGTCACAAATATGACCAAACTATTCCCTAGCCTCCGCTCCTAGATATTTCGCCTCAGCCTTTACTTTTACGTGCTCCGAAACCTCAAATAGAACAAAACATTTTTCTTACCGAAGGATAAATTCAACCAAACACTCTTGACCCGAACCCGCAGAAACTAAATCACCTTTCAACTCTGTTACTGCTTCCGAAAATTATAACGCCTGGCTACCTTTCAATGAGCTTAATATACTAAGAACGTAATTTCTTAGAATTACCCATCGTTTAGGCACCCGAAAAAACACCGATGTTCCCCACTCGTTCTATGCTTACTAGCCGACTATTTAGAAAACCGTAATTCAATCAATACTGTGCCACAGGGCCCCGGGTACCCAAACCAGACCTATCACAAAACGATGGTTCTTTTTCTGGACTTCGCAACTCTTTCCTTACTTTTGCAAACTTAACATCCCTCCCTCTAGTTCAAGTTCCCTAAAGCCATCATAATATATAAAAACTTTGCACACATATGTAGTTTCCCTAAGTACCTTATTACAATCATAAAAATAAATAAACTTCTAATAAATAACAAGATTTACACATTTAAAGTACAATAATAAAGTAACAATTTTTAAGACATTCTTTAAGATACACAAATTTAAAGCACATTTTTAAAAAATACTTACAAAGTTAAACGAACCCCTTATGCGCAAATTCCATCACCAGTATTAACTTAGCTGGTGTTTTCTAGCATGACCACGTTGCATCCTCTCCCTAACTTCAAAGATACACACAAAAAATGTAAATTCTAAAACTTGAATTTTGAAGGTAAAACTGAGATTACAAATACTGTTCGTAGCCCAACAGCAAAGGCTGATTTACCGATGCGACGTCTCGGTAAATTTCAATCCCTCGGGACGAAGCCTACTGAAGGACTGAAGGAACAGGCACAAAAATAAAACAAACGTGTTAAAACAAAAAAACTGTATTCGTTAGGATGAAATTGCATTTAAAATACAAAGCAGAAGTGGAAAGAGTATTGGCTTAAGAGTCCGAAAAATAGTAGAGTGACACTCACCAGACCAGAACGTTTAACAAAGCATCGTAACGCAGTCCCGTCATGCTACAAGATAGTCCGCATAGCAGGAAACAGAAACTTCGAGCAGCCGAACATGGATGGCCCGACAAACTCCAAACAAGAGAATTGCAAAAATCTTACAGCGAAAGATCTAACATTAGCAGCAGACCGTAGTTATCAGGTAAAATAGAGGAGAAGCAGCGACCACTTGGACCATCAACTACGCTTGACGAAGCATCATCTCATTTGGGCAGCTGCCAAAGAAACACCTCAGACCAAGATTCTTTAATTTAAGGTTGGACGGTCAGCCCGGCAAAGAATCACAAAGTTGTCAGCTTGACGTCAGTGGAAGAAAATTTCGTCATTCATGTCTTCATGGTCTAGAGATGACTTTGAAAAGAGTTACCAAACCATAATAAGTTTTCACATTATTTTAGAAAAAATTTGTTTATTAATTTTGAAGTGGAAATATCTAAACATAAACAACTTGCGCAAAAATTTTGAATTTTGCTGTGCACACAGAACCCAGTGACGTCTAAGGAGATTTAGTGACGACGTGGGAGGATAGAATGACAATCTCAGTTAACAAGTTCGGTTTCTCCTGAGAGCTCGAGAACAAAATGCAAACGCTTTCTCTCCCCCACTGACATCATATGCACAGAGCCAGTTAAAAAAAAATCTGATGTTGGCAGCACATGACTTTCCCTGGAGAATTAATTTCATATTTTCTTTATTATTTTAATAATTCATGGGATTGAGGTTTTTGCACCAAATAAAACTAAATTTGCATTTTTAATTCAATTTTTGTTTTTATTTGGTAATTGGACATTTTCCCGAAATCGGCGTAACAAAAATGCAAGAAATCTCAAATATCTTGAGAACGGTTAGTCCTAAAGTATAATGGAGTGTGTTATATTCTTTATCCTCGTCAAAAATTGCGTATAAAACAAAAATTCATTTGATATATTTGAGCATATATAGTCTTTTTTTTTTCGATTTTGGCAATTTTTGGGGGCCATTTCGTAAAAAAAGGCGGGTTGTTGTTCTCCGAATTGTACCAAAATCTAATCAGCGTCAGAGTATCCCACAAGCAACTTATCTACCAATTTTTGTGAAATTGGGTCAATTAGTATTTTAGCTAGTGTGGATACATGAAATTTTTGCGGGCCATTTCCGAAAAAAAATGCAGGTTGTTCTTTTCCGAATCGTACCAAAATCTAATCAGCACCAGGGTTGACCACAAGTGACTTATCTACCAAATTTTATGAAATTTAGTCGATTAGATGCTTTAGAGTAGAAATATATAATTTTTGCGGGCCATTTCGTAAAAAAAGGCAGGTTGTTCTTTTTCGAATCATACCAAAATCTAATCAGTACCAGGGTCGACCATAAGTGACTTATCTACCAAATTTTATGAAATTTGGTCGATTAGTTGAGTTAGAGTGGAAATATACAATTTTTGCGGGCCATTTCGTAAAAAAGGCAGGTTGTTCTTTTCCGAATCGTATCAAAATCTAATCAGCACCATGGTGATCTACAAGTAACTTATGTACCAAATTTTGTAAAATTTGATCAATTAGTTTTTCAGTTACATGGGATACAGGCAATTTTTGACGGCTATTTCGCAAAAAAGGCGGGCTGGTTTATTCCGAATAGTACCCAAAACTAATCAGCACCAGGGTCACATGCAAATGACTTATCTACCAAATTTTGTGAAATTCGGTCCATTAGTTCTTGAGTTAGAGTGGATACATACATTGCACAGACAGACAGACACACAGACACACAGACAGACACACAGACAGACAGACAGACAGACAGACAGACACACAGACAGACACACACACACAGACGTCACGCTAAAAATAGTTTTTTCGTATTCTAGAGGTCTCGAAACGTGTAGATCCGTCGAAAACTCGAGTTGCGATTTTCGACATGATTCCAATACTTTCCCTATACATTACCATGTATTGCAGGGAAAGTAAAAACTTGGTGTGGGCAGCACATGACTTATATTAACGTTCTCTATATTTTAATTAAATTTATTTCACTTTTAATTCAATTTTCGTTCTCATTTGATAACTGGACTTATTTTCAAATGTGGCTTGAAGAAAATACGAAAAAAAAATAATATATCTCAAGAACGGCTAGTCCTAATGTTATGGGGTTGGTCTTATTCTTTTCTTCGTTAAAAATTACGTATTAAACAAGCATTTCATGGATATATTTGAGCATACGTAGTTTTTTATTTTAGATTTTGGCGATTTTTGCAGGCCATTTTGCAAAAAAAGGCAGGTTATTTTTTCCGAATCATACCAAAATCTAATCAGCACCAGGGTGTCGCACAAGTGATTCACCTACCAAATTTTGTGGAATTCCGTCCATTAGTTTTTCATCTAGAGTGGATACAAGCTTTTGGGGGCCGTTTCGCAAAAAAAGGCAGGTTTTCTTTATCCCGAATCGTACCCAAAACTAATCAGCACCAGATTCGCCCACAAGTGACTTACCTATCAAATTTTATGAAATTCGGTCAATTACTTTTTTAGTTAGAGTGGATACAAAATCTGCACAGACAAACACACAGACACACACACAGACGTCACGCTAAAAATAGTTTTTTCGTATTCTAGAGGTCTCGAAACGTGTAGATCCGTCGAAAACTCGAGTTGCTATTTTCGGCACGATTCCAATACTTTCCCTATACATTACCATGTATTGCAGGGAAAGTAAAAATCTGATGTGGGCAGCACATGACTTTCCCTGCAGACTTATATTAACGTTCTCTATATTTTAATTAAATTTATTTCACTTTTAATTCAATTTTAGTTCTCATTCGGTAACCGGACTTATTTTCAAAGGTGGCGTAGAGAAAATAAGGAAAACTAAAATATCTCGAGAACGGCTAGTCCTAGTGTAATGGGGTTGGTCTTATTATTTTCGTCGTTAAAAATTACGTATTAAACGAGCATTTATTGGATGTATTTGAGTATACCCAGTTCTTTAGTTTAGATTTTGACAATTTTTGCTGGCCATTTTGCAAAAAAAGACAGGTTATTTTTTTCCGAATCGTACCAAAATCTAAACAGCACCAGAGTAACCTACAAGTGACTCATCTACCGAATTTTGTGAAATTCGGTCCAGTAGTTTTTCAGTTAGAGTGGATACAAGCTTTTGCGGGCCATTTCGCAAAAAAAAAGGCGGGTTCTTTTATTGCAAATTGTGCCCAAAACCAATCAGCACCAGACTCGTTCACCAGTGACTTACCTACCAAATTTTGTGAAATTTGGTCCATTAGTTTTTTAGTTAGAGTTAATACAAAATCTGCACAGACAGACAGACACACAGATACACAGACATACACACAGACGTCACGCTAAAAATGTTTTTTTCGTATTCTAGAGGTCTTGAAACGTGTAGATCCGTCGAAAACTCGAGTTGCGATTTTCGACATGATTCCAATACTTTCCCTATACATTACCATGTATTGCAGGGAAAGTAAAAATAACGTCAGTCTTGTCCAGGAAGAGATCCCTGCTTCAGATCACTGGCAAATGCTATTCAAACCATAGGTAAAGAATTAAATAAAATAAGCATGACGTCACAGTGCAGGTCGCAAGATTAAGGCTCCTATATTCCCCTTTATTTAGGAACCCTACGCAAGATCAAAAGCGAAATCATGTGACCAATATCCGCTTCGTTCTTGGCTTCATTCGTCACTGGAAAGTATGCATTAACGCCAATTTGTTTTGAAAATCACTAACGAAATAAATTTTACTACATCTGTGGAGGTAAAATATTTGTACACGAATTCCCTTAACATTTCTAAATGGTACTAACTTTCTGGTTATGTGGCTACAAACTTACTTGAAGGGGCTGCTTATATTACTTTTCCTATATACATATATAATATAATATATAGGGAAAGTATTGTGACGGGGTCGAAAATTCGAATTCGAAAGCATATTTCAAGTATCTCTGAACTCGAATTGAGCTTCTTTAAGGTGATGTATATGTGTGCGTCTGTGAGTCTGTAGAGACGATATCGGACTAACGAATAGAAAGTTTCGAACGAAATTTAGTGCAAAACTTATAGTCAGTGAATACTGGAAGCCAATTGATTTTAAACGTAATCGAATGTTCTGGAAACTCCCAAATATTTGTATGAAATTTTGAAAACAACAGAATCTTCAATAATGTTATGTATATAATCATTTCTAATGTAATTTGTCATTAGAAAACGATTGCTATAAAATTTAGAATGTTAGCAGAAATCGGTCTCGAGATATTGCACTTTTCAAATAAATTTACCAAAAAAGTACATAAAATTAAAAAAATATTAACTATTGTGAAATATGTTCACTTTTCATATGTAAACTTATGCGATAAATTTGTTAACATCCTTCTTGTGGATATAGTTCATTGCATTCACGAGAGTAAATACTTTGGGTAATAGTTTTGTATTTTGACGCCTAACAATTCACCAACGGCCATTTATATATAAGAAATGCTCTTCTCTACGTTTGTCTGCAACACATGGCGGTAAATTTGGCAAATTTGGGGATTAATTTAGCGAAATATAGCCAACTGGGCGATATTTCGCCTAGGATTAACGAAAAATCGCTATAATTGCAAAAATAACGCTATGTGAATAAAAATGATACCGAACTGATGAATGAATTATTATAGTATTTTAATATAGGGACTCTATTACTTATTGCGGTTGATATCAATATTGATAATTGTCAATTTAGGTTTACGTGAAGTATAAATTAATTAGGTACTTCGATTCATCGCATTATATAGGGAAAGTCATATGCTGCACTCAAATCATCTGAATCACATTGACAAACAAATGAACACCAGATCAAGTTAAATCAAAGGTTGTAAAAATGGGTAATTAAGGCATTTCGAATGAAATCGTAATTTATATGTGCTCTAATAAAATAAATTACTAATGTTTGTAGTTTTAAATATAGTAAATTATTGCTTGTTCTTCAAAAGAAAATAAACCAATTATGGTATATAATATAAGTAGGATTTAGTTTTCTAAATTTTTAGTTTTCAAAGAATGCACATTGCAGAAAATCAAAGCACTGCTGCAAGTGCTGGTACAAATGTGAAAATTTCTAAAGAAAATACTGTCCGGGTTTGAATTCCGCAAATTGAAGCTTGTTCCCTATTTTAAATGAATTATTTATGCTATATAAGTTGTTCTAGCTTTTGCATCACTGGCTGCAGCCGGAATGTTCATATTTTTGCTCAAGTTTCTTTCCTGTCTGACTAGGTTGCGCATAGTTTCAGCACGTAGCAAGGCTGCTCAGATTTTTATAAACCCCCTCTTTAGTAGGGTAGATCGCGCATAGTTCCCAATGAGGTTGAAGCATCCCTTCTGCAGCGAGACTAAAACGAAACGCCTCTCTGTTGCCAAAGATTAGGGTGGATTGTGGTGGGCGCGTCACAAGCTATTGTTTTCAGCGTTTATTACTAAACACTGCTTAGGGTGCTGTCCAAGGTGTAGGGGTTAGTAAATATTTAGTTAGTGGCCTTTTAAATGAGCATGTGGCGGAGTCAGCTCTATCGTCACTCTCTGCTACGAAATACATCCCCGATTATTCCCTCGGCCCCGAAAAAGTCTTTTGGGTCTAAGGATAGAGCGCGGGATCAGCAAGCGCCAGGTTCCAAGTACGAACCGATTTAACCGCATTCGGTGTCCATGGATGAAAAACGAGCACGCAACCTTGTCTCTCCCTCCAACGATCTCACCTCTCTAAGATGGCAGCACTACAGATGACGCACACTTTCTTTCCTCCTCTCTCTTCTGGATGACTAAGACTGACGTCACGCAGCCGCACGCTTGAAGTGCGACACACGCTTCAGAGTTACCTTGCACATTTCTGATAGGTCGGGCGGTCTGGGTCTCAACAACAGCAACACGCTTCACCGGCTATTCAACTCACGACTGAGTTTCAGCTTGGGGACACGGTGGGGGTTTTCTAGGTGCCCCCCCCCCTCCTCCTCACTGAAATCCGACAGAGCTTCTTACCAGGAAGAGGAGTGTGTGGCGGGGTCAGCTCTTGCATCACTCTCTGCTACAAAAGACATCCCCAATTATTCCCTCAGGCCCGAAGCATTCTTTTGGGTCTAAAGGTATAGCACAGGATCAACAAGCTCCAGGTTCCGAGTTCGAATCTATCCCCACCAAGGGGATCAGCAGCCCCTGCAAGCGTAATATGGAAAACTGGAACATTAATTACATCCACTGTAATTTTCGGTTCAGGTTGTAACAGAGAAATTCGCGGTACATCTTTCCGGACGGACATCATTGGATTTTCAGGCGAAGAATCAAGGGCTGCCAACTTCCCTAAAGGTCATATAGCATCTTTCTGACAAATTGTTCGAATGTAAAATGTTAAAATTATCTTTACATTAAACAAACTTCAGTTGCCGAAACTCCCATTTTGGGTTCTGACTTTAAACTCAGTCTCCGCATAAGCATAAGTGATTGCTTGAGGAGCTGGACTAATTCTATTGAGCAGCTTGTTGTTGTTGTTGAGACCCAGACCGTCCGACCTACCAGAAAGGTGTAAGGTAACTGTTTGGACGGCCGGGAAGTGCCACCCAATTTAGACCGGAACCCAGTGGGGGAGGCATCCACAGGGACCGTACCCTCCTTCCCCTACCACCAACCTCTCGGAAGGACTTACGGACCCACATGTTTAACGTGATCGTACTCCGCATGAACACGGCGGCATTTGTGGCAGCGTGCAAATCTAGCGCGCAAACCACGGGGATACCGCACCCGAGATGTGCCAACAGCACGCGGTGTTCCGAGGTGGTCACCCACCAAGTACTAACCGCGCCCGATGCTGCTTGACTTCGGTGATCTAACGAGAACCGGTGTTTTCAGCACGGTACGGCCGTTGGCTATTGAGCAGCTTGTGACATGGGAGCAAATAGAACTTTTTATAGAGAGGCAACTTTTTCTAGGGGGAATAAGACGTACAACACCAACTACTTTGGTGCCTGCATTTGTGAAGTTGAATGCCCAGGAGGGCGAAGTTTCCCCTCTTGCTCTCCCTTATGGGCGAAAAGAGGTGGTGGCGTCTTTTTGTCTGGGACTATCCCTTGACAATTGCTCCTTAAAATTTATTAAGTTGTCATCATAAATCCGTTAATTTGCAAGTGTTGTGCCATTTTCCTTTTTACATGTATTATATGTTGCCTCAAGCATCACAAATGTAATAAATCCAATGACAACACACCTGTACCCTTAAATTTAATCTTGCTAAACCACACTTTTAACATGGACTAAAACGTGTCTTCGAAAGTCTTCACTACCTATTAAATACTTTCAAGATTAGCCTTTTCACACTCACCCCAAAACGGAATTTGAACATTCATTTCTTCTCACGCAATTGGATTTGTTAACATCGTAACATCCATCCTTTATTAATAGACCTACCTCACAGCAGACAACCTACTGCTTTTACGTGTGTGCATAAATTACATGGAAGCCATTTTTCTTTAGCATGTATATTCATTATTTCAGCGTTATAGCAAAGCTAAAATTCTGTTCGTAATATCTGCAAGCGCCATTAGCAGTGCTAGCATAATAATGAATGATCAAAGTCGTTTATCATTAATGTTATTTCTAAGCCATTTGGCGTAGTAAAGTGTGTATTTTTATGAGATTATTAATGGTATTTATGAATAATCGCAAATTTATATGTGTGAGTTTTGGTGTGAAGTTGATAAACAAATAACTGCATTTAAATATTAAATGCCATATATAAATATGAGTAGCAGATACACCCGCCGTTACCAGTGAGTTTAAAATGAGTGCAAATTCCAGCCGTATTCTAAATCATATTGTTCTTCAAAAAATTGTATTCAAATGTTTAATCTAATTCTTCTAAAGAAGCATAAAACTATCTGCTTTCGCTACACAAAATTATCAAATTATTTACACAGGCAGATCTGAAAAATAAAGAATCCTGATCCTGTTTGTAAAGAAATTTTCAAAAAATATGAAGTTCAATCAACATACGCTTAAATAAAGACTCTAAAATGATAGGCGAAGATATGCTATTTTTATCTTGTTTCAATAAACGGTTAAACACAATAAGAATATATAAACTTTACAAATTTTTGCCAAAATAAAATAAATGACTTAAAACATTTAAAATATCAATTATTCCCGTAATCGTATATCCCAAAGCCGTAATTGATACAACCCAATCAAACATATAAAACAGTTCAATTACAAAATTTATTTTTCAATCAATTCCTTTATAATTTAAAGCGAAAAATTTAAACGCATTTCGTCCACACATTTTACGAAAATCATCTGTATCAATACATTAAAATCACCATATAATTTTACAACACATTAAAATCACCATACATTTAAATTAACACCGTTGCTAAAAGACATGAACATGATATAAATATTTTCAAATAAAGTTTCATAAAATAATCATCTTCATAATGCTAATTCTATAGAAGGTTTCATTTTGCGTTTTTTTTTAACTTTTCCAGTACATAGTAATGTATAGAAAAAGTATTGGAATGGTGTTGAAAATCGCAACTCGAGATTTCGACGGATCACTCTGGAACCCGAAAAAAACTACTTTTAGCATAACGTCTATGTGTGTATCTGTGTGTCTGCCTGTTTGTCTGTGCAATGTACGTATCCACTCTTGCTGGAAAACTAATTGACCAAATTTCAGAAATTTCGAACTAGTGGGTTACACTGGTACTGATTAGATTTTGGTGGGATTCGAGAAAAAAATAACCTGCCTCTTTTTGCAAAATGTTCCTGAAAATCGTCACAATATAAAATAAAAACCTACATATGATCAAATGTATCAATTTAATGCCTATTTTATACGTAATTTTTGAAGACGGAAAGAATAATACCAACCCCATAACTCTAGGACTAACCGTTCTCGAGACATTTTAATTTTTTCGCATTTTTGTCACATCGCAAACGCCAAATGAGAATAAAAAATGAATCAAAACTGCAAATTCAGTGTAATTTCAGATAATTCTCCATGTTATTTTGAGCAATTAAACTCAATTTAATGAATTATGAAAGAAAGAAAGAGAAAATAAATTTGAGGTTGTAGGGAACGTCAGGTGCTTCATCAGATTTTTATTAATATCTCGACAATCAATGATCCTAGAAACTCAAAACATGGCCGGGTTACCCACGTTAAAGTAAAAAATAATCTTACCAAATTTGAGAAAATAAACAAAAATCCGTTCAAAACTATGGATTTGTTCACTAAACAGATAAAAAAAGAATAAACCGATTTTCAATATAAGTGCATTTATAGATTTGCATTGTAGATTTAAGTACTTTACAAAACCAAATTTACAACATTATAGTACGTTGATTCGAGTGTAATGTTGGCTTAGGATGTAATATTTGTATTGTTACTGACATTTTTTAAATTTTTCGAATGAGACGTTTGAAATCAAGATATTTAAAATTTTATGCTAGATATAGGCTTTTTTCCGGAAGCAGTTTCTGACGCAATGTGAGAATATACTTACTGCTACATGAACTTTTACTTTCCTCAAAGTACGTAAAGGAACGTATACGTAAAGGAAAATAGTGTCATGGGGTCAAAAATTCGACTCTCTTATTTCCACAGATAATGGATTTACACATTTCGAGAATCTCTAAATACGAATCAATCATTATTTTATGTCTTATTTATGATGTCTGTATATTATGATGATTTTATCTGCCTGTGTGAATATCTGTCTATCTATCTGACTTCGACTACGATATCTCTCGAAATAATAAAATCGAATGAAAGTCGGTATGCTTATTTCACTCAATAAACGTCAGAGAATTGTTGATTTTGGGGGTAAAAGGATCAAAAGAATGCCCTCAACTTTCCCAACATTTTTTTCGATCATCGAAAAAAACTTTATAAAATTGTAATTATGCTTAAAAATTTTACAAAAATAGATTTAACATGTGATTTTTTATTTTAAAGTAAGTGTCGTGATTTATAAGACGTTAACATATGCCTCAAGATATTTCATTTTTTTATCTGAAAAACTAAAAGAAACAAAACTAATATCAAAAGAATAAATTATTGGTAAATAATTTTAACCTGATATGAAAGAAATATTTAAAAAATTATCAAGATTCGTCCTCGATACACTCGAAATTTTATTCTTATTCCAAATGAAGTGTTATAACTATCGAAAAAATTGGGCAAATGGAAAAAGTTTTGTACAATTTTTTCCAATCAATAAATGCCAGAAGCTTATTGATTATTTAGGCTCTCAAACTAGGAAAACAGCTTCAGTTTTTTTTAATTAAAAAAAAATAATAATTAAAAAAAAAGTTAAAAGGTATACTTCTGTTAAAACTTATTTTAAGAATAGTCACCCTCTATATAATTTTTATTTAGAAGTGGAACAATAACCTGCGCTGGTCTTGAACTAATACACGTTTTAGATTTGAAAAGAAAGAACAAATAGAAAGCAAGAGAAAGAAAAAGAGAGTTTTAAAAAAATTAATTATTTTAACTATTATAATAGGGCTGAATGATTTGTAAGTACTTTTAACCACAAATAAAAAAAGACACTACTGTTTAGAAATTATAATGAGCCATTCTCTAGATATTAGAATTTTTACTTAAACGGGGACCAAGTGCATTATATGAAATTTAGAATGCTTATTTTAATTTGTAACAACAATAATCGTATTAATTTGTAGCAAGATATTGTAATAAGAAAGCTTAAATGTACATTATTACATTCACACAATATTGGAATTTGTATTCTATAAGGAAAATTAATTAGACAGATCTTATTAATATTTATTAATGTTTACATTAATATTCACATTAATATAATTATACATAAATTCATCCCTATATGAGCAGTAAGTTTTATACTTTAATATAAATTTATTGGATATTTAATATGTGTTATTTAGAATATTAAATTTCATTTAATACATTAACAGTTTTTATATTCTTTATAGCAAACAGTCTTCAAGTCAATAACAATATTAAATTCATATATTGCAGAACTGTAATAAATTCATTAAAGATAAATGAATGATAAAAGAAGAACATTTTAATAGAGTATTACTAAGACTGTACCTACTGCTATGAATTATTTATTTCTGAATGGCTGTCTAATAAGACAGATCGATTAGAATAAAAGTATGCAGAGTTTCAAGCCTCGTGGAAAAGGACTTTCAAGGGAAGGTCACGAACTGATAATCTAAAACCAGCTGGGAAGTTATACTATTATACAGAGGACCTAAAATAATGCAGTAAAATCTTATTTATTTCCATGAACGTCTTTACCGACGCAAAAAATTTTCAACGATATAAAATAGGTGCATTTATAGCAGGTAAATGTATGCAGGGTTTCTAGGAAATTTCTTAAACACCCCGATAACTTTGTAAGAAAAGGTCCATAAGTGTACACGTTAGGTCTGTCCATAATAAAATGGTAAAATGAAAAGGCGAAAACAGTTAATACAGCGTCTTTAGCGGATAATTTACAATGTTAGAATAACAAACTCGGCGACAAAGAAAGATAGAAAGAAAGCTAATTAAAAAATTGTAGAGCACTGTCGGATGAGCAGTCTAATGAGTCGACAATAAAACTTACGGAAGGTCTGTAATTAACACAATATGGTTATTGGTGAATTGCTGTCATGTTGAAAAATGTTCGAATAAACAGCACTTACAAGCACAGGAATCTAATGTACAGCATGTTCAAAATGCATTCTGTAAACTACAATAAACATATGAATTCGAAAAAAAATATTATCGCCTACTTTGACAAGCATTGCATGTGCCACTACGTTACAGGTCCTGATTATACGACATTATTTGTTGCCTTCCATAGACAATTATCTAACAAATTGTAATTGTTTTTTTTATTTTTGTTTTTCTTATATATCGTATAGTTGCCGAGTTTCGTATTCTAACTTTTTAAATTATTTGTTCGGGGAACGGCAGTAACTTTTGTTCGATCGAATACGGTTACTTTACTACAGACAGACCTAACGTAAGCACTCATGGATTTTTCCTTATAAAGTTATTGAAGTGCTTAAGTACTTTCGTAAAGATTCTGTATAGCAAGCACGGTAACTAACGTAAAGAAATAATGAGCTGTAACTAAGGCTGTTTTTTAGCA
The DNA here is from genome assembly GCA_951213105.1 of Amaurobius ferox. Lineage (NCBI taxonomy): Eukaryota > Metazoa > Arthropoda > Arachnida > Araneae > Amaurobiidae > Amaurobius > Amaurobius ferox. The sequence continues at coordinate 166,798,697 of OX578133.1, forward strand.
TGAGATATGTAGGTAAATGCTGATGACAGACATTATTCAGAAGCCTATTTCTTTACCCTATCAGCATTTTGTATAAATTTTTAGAATAGTCTTTATTACGCCTTAACATCACTTTTGGACCTAAGAAATGCATTTCATCTCATTCCGTGAAAATAAGCAGAAAGTACTGTGATTGAGTTTTGAATATTTTGATGTCCATATAATTTATATAGATATTATATGGATATGATATGAATATAATTATGATATATAATTTCAGTTTAGGGTGAAGTAAATTTTGGAAGATGCGGGTCCATCAAAATTCTGATAATGATTATTTTGACGAGAAGGAAAACACTGAGATATAACACTATCACACTGAGAAATTATGACGTGGTTGAAATTTTCTGCTTTACCAAGCATATATTATTATATACCATATTTATAGTTTTTGTAGCTAATATCCCTGATCATACGTATTGATCCCCCTAATAGGATAGTAACTTTCAAATAAATGTTTCTATAATGTATGTTTCGAAAATACGACTTGGCCTATCTCTATGATATATTGCTCACAAATAAAATTAATCAATTAGGATGACGCAAAATCTAGCACAAAAGTACCTCTTGATAATTTCTGAAACAGTTGAGAGCGATTTTTCGATTCGTTTTAATTTATTGTTTATTTAATATTGAAGTGCAATCTTGCACAAATATTGTACCTATAAGTTCGTAGCAATTGAAATAATTATTGCAGAGTTTTAATCTTACTCTTTAATAAGTTTTGATCGGCATCTGTAACACGTTTTCTTGATTTTTGATGAATTTAAAAAGAAGGATACTTTTTAAACTAAATAAACAAAATTTATATTTATATTCCTACATAGCCTTAAAAAACCGATTGTCCGATTATGAAATTTGACAATCATGGACCTGCGTTTCCTCCCTCTCTTAAACAGTACTAGTCTGGAGCCATTTGGCGATTTTAAGTGTAGTTTTAAGTTCAACGCTGAGAACTTTAAAACCGCATCTCACCGAATAGGATGCTGAGATATTTTACCAGCACAGAATTGCAGAGAAAACCCGAGCGTAACATATTTCTCTTATGGGGATGGAAACTTTCTTAGAACTTTTTTTCCACGGCTATCAATAGATGGTTTATTGTTTTAATTAATGTAAATAATATTGACATTTAAATGATATATCCACTTCAGAAAATAGTTTTTCTCACTTTTTGGAAAATTGAATTGTTTGAGTTTTGTAATTTCTAAAGAGGGGTGTGTAATAGTGTATTTTATCACACCTACATTTGACAACACCCGTCGTTTCATATTAGGAGTTAGTTCTCTTAGGAGCATTGCAATGGTCTTCATTGGCAAAAAATTTAAAAGAAAGAGATGGTGTAAATTTTTAATCAGATGGTTTCATTTTAAATCTCTATTTCAGCAGTTGCTAAAGTGACCAAGGAAAAATACGATAATTTAAATAAGTTTTCGGTGTGGATTTCGTATTGGCACTAATTCTGCCATATTCATATTTTCATTTTATTTTATTTATAAACCAAAGGAGTAAAGGTATTTGTTTCGGCAACATCCATTCGGACAATCCTTAATTAAATCTGAATCGGATATACAATTATTCTATCTCTTCACGAAGTGTGAGATTGCGAAAAATGAAAAGTGAAATATTTTTGTGTACCCATAATATTTTGAAAGCTTATTTTATATAGAAAATGACTTCGTTCAGTCAATGTGTACGTACCAGAAGTATCCAGAAAACTACACTAAATAAGGCCGCAGCTAACTGACGTAAATGGAACAACATCCTCCGCATCTATATTTAAGAACTGTACGGGATATCCTCTCCAAACAACATTAGCTGTCTATGTGTAACCATATTACATGTTTTAATAAAATCATATACTATGTAGTATTGCTTAAAATTTTGCCACGGTCAATTAAGCGCTATTTTGTAAAGATCGTTAAAAGTAATTCGCCTGCACATCTGCTGAACTATCCAGCTGCGTCCCGACTCGCAAGCCGCATCCGAACTCTAAAAATTGTGTAACCCGGAGCGCATTATAAACATTTTAAACATATTTAATTATTTGAATTTTATACGATTTCTAAACAAAGATCTAGCATAAATTAACAACGTTTAAGGGTGACTTTTAACGCGGGCGTGTTGACATTTTTCTCAACTGTAATTCATACTTCTAAAATGTTTCTAAAATTTATTCGCACCCCTTCAACGTTTCATTTCATTTTTCTTCAAATCTATCGTGTTTTGATATTTACTAGCTGCGATGCCCAAAGCTAGAGGTCATTGTTTAGTTGTCAATTTTTTAACCGTGACTTTTTGGTATACATAATTTTAGCATCAGCAGGTAACGATAGATTCACCAACTGCATTGGTGCATGAAATCCACGTACGATAAATGCTCCTCTAATTCACAAAAAGGAAAACCATATTTTCAGCAAGGATGTTTTTCCTTAGACAAATAAAAAAAGGTCAAATGCTTTAGGCCCACTATTATTAAGCGGCCCAATTCTTTTACCCTATCCATATTTCGCATAATTTGTGAAATAACTTTTTTTTCTTTTTAATGGACATTTGGGACTGAGAAATGTATTTTGTATCCTATGCAGAATAGGATAAAACATGTCGAAGGGATTTTGTATATCTTTAGACACCATAAAACAAGAGTATTTGAGCGTAAGCCGTAAATAACCTATTATAATTTAGTCCCTAATCATATTGCTGACCTGTGTAGTATTGGCGTAGACAGAGAAGAGGTTTGGATGTCATACCCTCTATTTCAGATGAATTCGTCAAAGGTTGCATTGAGTTGGAAAACTAAATCTAGAACTGTAAATCGCACCATACAATCGTTAACCATTTTCCCTTTACCGAGATATTGAATACTCTTATGGCTTTGAGGGATATAACGGATTACAACCAGAGGTCAGCCTTCTTTACTTAACATTAAATTTTACAGACTTTTGAGCGATGAAGGTCATTGATCTTGATCTGGTAAATAGTGTTTTCATATAACCAAACAGAAAAAAAAATCCAATAGTGTTAAATGTTCTACTGAGCTCGTCTGTAGTTACTAGCTGACGCATTTGCATGAGCGGATACCAACAGGCACGTAAGCGGGGCATGAAAAATCTTAGATTCCTTCAATCAGAAATTTGTATAATTAATTTCCGAGATATACTTTCATATTTTTGGATACTTGTCATCCGACACCTTCCATAGAGAAATAAAAAAAAATGAATTTGAGACTGTAGCGAAATACATATTTTCTGAACTGGTGAGGTAAATTTTGAGAAAACAGGCTGATTTATTACCAATTTTTGAAAAGTTACAATAAGTATTACGTTAATGATTCTAATAAATGTTGTCTTTATAAAAATTTTCTCTAAATAAGCATGAAATCGCTAAATCTAGTAAAATTAAAATAAATTGATTAAAGCAGTGAATGCAACGATTTTCAGCCTGACATGGTGTTCAAAGAAGAAAAAAATAAATCATTGGTATATATATAACTTTTCGCTCATCGTTATAAGTTTGTCTCAAAAGATGTATTGGATTACTTTTTCTGAAAAGTACAACTTCACATCACTGAAACTTTTGACGAATTTCGACGTTCTCTGCGTGGTATTTTACGGTGATTTTTTTTTATTTTGAACGGTAATTCATATTTTAAATGTGACCTATTTCAAAATTTCTATACGTGAAAATTTCTATACATGACTCAAGTTTTGAAGCTTAAAAATATTTTTTTAACTTTAAACATGAAGGTAACTGACAAATTTAGATTAAGTGATATCTAATATCTGTGCCAAACTATGAGTTTTCTAATGATTTATATGAGTATTCTTTTAAATTAACAATTTCAAATTGATTTATGGCCTCCGAGTTTAAGGCTTTTACACGTTTCGTGCATCTTACATAGATAACAAATAAGATTTAACTTTAACCTGCATAATTTAGTTAACTCATAAGTGTTACTACTTTTATTTTGTCTACATAGTATATGGAAAAGGTAAGTACTGTGTTAAATATCCAAAATACATTTATATTTTTAAGCATCTTTATACACGAATCAGCAATTACTTTCCTCGCAGTGAGATACAGGAAAGTGTGGTGATAGAGATTGTGACTTGTACCATACATTTCTTAGCAGTTTTTTACAGCAAAGGTACTTAGACAAAAAAACAGGTATTAATCCTTGCTCTAGCTTCATGCGTCACATGAAGTTAGAGCAACGAAAAAAAGTAGAACAACGTGCGACAAGAGTCCATCAGTTGCTTCATCTAGCTTTCCAATAGCGTGCATAGACATTTTCTATCGATAAGGCCGAACATTCTAATCCATATCAACCATTGCTTTTAGCAGTAGATTATGTAAACGTTTTGCATTAACTGATGTAGCCTAGAAATGTATGTTTATGGTGATTTAATTACAATTCGAGCTTTCGCCGTAAATGCATCAGTAGGGTTCCTAGATAACAAAAATGACTGGTGTGTGGTATTTTGTCAAAATCGTTGGCCCAATGTAATCTCGAAAACCGTTGAAACGATTTGAACGACTCAAAAACGACTCAATTTGAGTGATATACTGCGTATATTTTTTCATATGTGAGAGCAAAAAAAACCTGAAAATGTACACAGTTTAACTATTAAGCGAGATTTTATCAAAATCAGTGACCCTTCGTAATCTCAAAAATCCCTGAAACGATCTGAGCCCAGTTTAGGTGGTATACTGCGTTATGTAAATATGAGTGCCGAAAAGATTTAGAAAAATATATAGTTTGGCTCAGAAGTTAAATGCCCACTTGCTGCGCCTGGAAAGTCTTAGGATTGCGCCGATCATCTACTTTCTTTTTCAATTATATATATGTGTGTGTCTGTCTGTAGTTCTGTGAACACGATATCTCTTAAACAAATGGAGCAAATCGAATGAACTTTCACCAATTGCTTTAATCAAGGAATTTCGAAAACCTATTGATTTTTAAGGTGAATGGATCAGAAATGGCACTGAGTTATCCGCAATAGGAGCGTGTTCTAAACTTCCAGCTCTGTCACTATGAACTTGGCCGTTACAGCTTCGAAAAGTATGAGCTACTTTTTATTGAAGTCTTTTGCTGGTATGACTGAATTTGTCAGTTGCCATGGAAGTTAGCAAAATTATAGCAGATTGGTCATTGCAGATATTGACTATTCCATGCTGATGAGCGTGTAATAAGTGAAACCGGTCTATGACTGCTGTAATCGACACTAGAAATGTATTCCAAGTTTTATAGAACGCCTTCTACAGGCGAATTCTGCGACTGTAGAAAACACCAAGATTAGTTATTTTTAAAGAATTAAGCTGTGTACTAACTACGGAGGTTTAGAAAAATAAGGTTAATTCTGTTTATATTTAAACAGTATATCTATGCAAGTTTCGAAAACCAAGATTAATGAATAATTAAATTGCAAATTCCTATCTATAACATTTATTTAAAAAAAAATGATTTATGGAAAGTGTAGTTTCAGGTCTAGTTTGACAGATGGAAAGGAGGATAGAAATTGAAACCACATTTCATAGCCATTAATGTGCTGTAATAATAACAATAATTCATAAATGGATGGTCAACTGTCAGCACATAATGTCCATATAAATATTGCTAAAACGGAAAGAGTTAATACATGTATGTAATACTATGATCAAATTTTTGTGGAAGCAAATTGATGTGATATATCTACATAATGAACTTATTAGGTGATTAATAAAATCATTTGTCTGAAATGTAAAGCTTAAATCATCTTTCGTTAGCGTTACAAAATAATATTTTCTTAATATCTAATATTAAATAATATAAAATTTAATATATATAAATTAAGATATTAATATAAAATTTCTTATTTTGAATTATCTGTAACTAAAATTATTTTTGTATTATTCATATAAAATTCACAGCTTATATGTGTGATTCTACAAAATTGAGAATATTTGCATTCAATTGTGATATATATTTTTTTGTTTTGGAGATTTAAAAAAAAATTTGTAAACCTTTTTTCTTAATATTTTCTTTTGCTTCTTTTGTACTATAATTCTAGCTTTTTTAATATCCCAAAACTTAAATTCTGATACCACAAAAATACGTTTAGTTCAATAAAATGTCATCTCTGTTTATGATTTGTACATTCTGGTGGATTTATTTTAAAAATAAAAATTTATTTATTTTTCAACTTTTTTCTGCCAGTGAATATATATGTGTGAAAAATATTAATCACTAAACAGTAGAATTAAATAAAAATAGCATCCTAGAAAATGAACTTAAAATTTGTCCCAAGGATTTTTGGCCATCTGCATGACTGGAATATCAGGGATTTTTTTCTCAAGGAAAGAAAAATTTTTAGAAGTGACAACACTGCTAGGAAACGGGTTTGTTGTTATACAATGGGGTTGCATTTTGCTGTTTGTCAAAGATTTTGTGATTAGCTACGGTCTTTACTTCAATTTCAACGTATGTGATTTTATTTTTTATTATTAACGTACTATTAACATATAATTAACTTAAATAACAAGTAAAATTTGAATATAAATGAATTTTAATTACGCACTTTTATAAACCTTCTACTTGAAGGTATTTCACTAATGTTAAGCCACTGGTCGTCCACTTTGCTGCTCATACCCATGGGTGAGTCGAGCGGCCTGGGCCTTCTATTAAAGCTAAGCCTAAAATGTTTCAGGAATGGTTTGCTAAAACCCACTAAATCTCTATTTTGCCATCCACGTGCCAAATTTTTCATCTCATCCACATAACCCAATTTTAAGCTGAAAAATACTTATAGTCAATTTAGTAATGCTAGGCTGTATACTTTTATTCATCTTATATTAAGAAACACATGCTGCTTTAATTAAGACACAGTGTAATAAGAAAATCTCGAGCAGCATATTTAAACACAAATGAAATAATAATATGTACTATAAAATTAATAATATATTATTATTTTAATAATACTTAAATACGTTGATCACGTTCATTTATTCTTTTCGCAAAGTCTTTTTTACTTATTCATCATTTTAATAATTCTGCATGTATATTATTTGCAAATTATGTCTTGTCATTCACATGTTCGTAAATGTCATTGAAATAATACCAAAGAATAAATACAATGACAGAAATACAAGAAAATATAATCATTTAAGCTCTGCTGAAGTCTTATTACACTTAATTAACCCTTGAAATTTCTTATTGTTTCTATTTTTCAAAATTTTAAAGCAAACTTAAAAAATTTTTATACGCCATATACTCCCGTATGTTTAGTATCACCCAAAAACATTTTTTAACACTTTACAACATATTTGAAAAGTGTTTATGACTTTGTTCATTCATTCTGTCTGTCTGTCTGTATGTCCATTCGCACGATAACTGCCGTAAAAATGACTTTATCTAATATGGTTTTCAGACGGTCTGTGGGATCTATGGGAATATAAATGAATAATATCAGACAATTAGTTTTGAACTGAACCCAGGTTGAAAAAATAAAATACATTGAACCCTATTTTACCTAATTTTTCAAAAAAATTTTAAGCGAATTTAAAAATCACAAATTTCTTCAAAATCGCGTGAGAGATCACGTGACCCAGTTCAAAATAAAATATGGCATCCATCTTGCAGAATAAAATATGGCATCCATATGGCATCCATCTTGCGTCAAAATCGTGTCAAAATGCTTAATTTCTGTGCATCTTTATTCTAAAACAACGTAATTACAATATATTTGAGTTTAAACGATCAATGCCATCCATATTGTGTCAAAATCGTGATTTTTAAAGTTCTTTTTAATTTATATTTAGTGTTGTATACTTCCTAAAACTGCTTTATTTTTGCTTAATTTCTGTGCGTCTACATTCTGAAACAACGCAATTACAATATATTTGAGTTTAAATGATCAGCAAATTTTGATTATTTCTACAACGAAGCCTAATTTTCACTTATGGAGAATGTAAACACATAAAGATGTAGTATGAGTTTTATAAGAATTGCTGAAGTTCTTTAACACAAAATTATTTAGCTCTTTGAGTCTGAAATATAGCTGATATGAATAAAACATTCATTGATTTTACATAGAGGACAGACGATTTTATAGCAGACTTATTCGATGAAGTTTTAACCATAGAGTTAAATTACGTTTACCTCCATGGTTTTTTTAAGTTTTTAAATCAAATTAATTATTGTAGTATTGCGATGAATGAAAGGAATTGAATAAAAGTGTATGAATGAAATATTTACAGCTTTTACATAGAGTGCCAGGCGATTTATATTTCAATGAAGTCATTTGAATAAAGTTCATTTTTTTCGATGAAGTTTTAAGTTTTCAAATGTAATAAATTATTGTATTATTGTGATAATTTTAAAAGTATTACTGCTGAATGTATCGCATTTTAGAGATGTTTAAACCAGGCGACTTATATTTCAATGGCGTCATTTGAATAAAATTCATTTTTCTCGATGAACTTTTAAGTTTCCAAATATAATAAATTATTGTAGTATTGTGATAATTTTAAAAATGTCGCCGCTGAATGAAAGGAATGCAAAAGGTTTAGGAATGAAATATTCACTGTTTTTATAGAGCCAGGGGATTTATATTTCAATGACGTTATTTGAATAAAGTTCATTTGTTTTCGATAAAGTTTTCAAATATAATAAATTACTGCATTATTGTGATCATTTAAGAAATATTACCGCGGAATGTATCGCATTTTAGAGATGTTTAAGTGAAATTGCATTACAGTTGAAAAGTGTTTCATAATCAATGCTTTATGCATGATTGATCTTTCTTGTTGAAATATAAACAAATTTTCTATACTGCAAAAATGATGTTTAATTGCACAACATGCTGTTGAATTTAAAATTTACATCAAACTCAAATTTATCATATAATATTGTTTCTGTTAAAACGAGTTTAAATATATTATATAACCATTCCTGTACAATTTTATTCCATCTTTTAAAGCATTAAAATATTATACAATATTTCTAATAATGGAAAAAAAATAATAATGTCGAAAGATTAAAACAATATGCACATATCTATTTTTATCCTGTCTATTCATGTCTGAGAGGTAAAAACCAAGAATGATGTAAGTTGAATTTTAACAATAGGCTTTTAATGGAGATCATAAAAAAAATAATTCCAGCCAGTAACTGTATGCTTTTAATTACCCTTGGTAATATTTAATATTAATCAAGGCTTAATTCATATATATTTTTCAAATATAAATTTTAGCTATATAATTATTTTATGTAGCAGACGCGAAAATTAAATTGAAAACAATATTGTCGAATATAAAATGTATGGCAAAACTCAATTTTACTATAATGGCTGACAAGTTGAAAATACCATTATAAAGTGCTTTATATGATGTTACTGGCCACTGTTTAAAATATTGAAAAATATGCTAATGTTTTTTTTTTTTTGAAATGGTAGAAAATAACTCAACTTTATTTAAAGCGAAAAACAGTATACAAATGTCGTATGTTGTACGTCGAAGCGCCTCAGGAAATGAGGGGTCTAAGGCAAGTGTTTCCTCGTTCTATCTCGATTACCAGGGTCGTGAGTTCAAATACAGTGTTATAAGGAAATCCGAAATAGTGTAATGTGTACCACTTCCTGTGGTGCACCGGAGCAACGTTGTTTGATGGCAAAAGGGTTCATGCTTTCTGTCACTGTGAATGACTGAACAGCAAGTGCCTGGCCATTGGAAGCACAGTATTGTATATCGATCTTGTTTCAATTTTAAGACAATTTTTTTCATTTCAATTCATAGTGTTAGATATTACACGTTCTTGCAATTAGTATAAATCCAAGTAGGATTGCTTGAATTTGTGCTTTACATTCAGAGAATGCATTTTGACTTATTGAACTAAAATGATATATGGAGCTATATTATCAGCAGGAATCAAACATGCATTGAAAGGTTTTAACCATTTTCGGAGGCAAAGACGAATCGAAGACTTTTATTAAAAAGGGGGGTTCTACCTTCGAAACCGTTTTCTACCTTTTACATTGAAGTGCGCTACATAATGAAGTTTTGTTTCTCAAATTAGTATTTAAGCTTGTCAAAGACAGGGTGTAAAGAACCTTGCTGTCCCAACTGGGAATCGAACCACGGATCTTTGTACTGGTCAACGGACGCTCTACCGTTGAGCTACTGGTACGGAATTGCAAACTCTTATCATCGAAGTGGACTAATACGCAAGGGAAACTAATACTCTTAAAAAATAAAGTTTCAACGTTCTTTAATAAGCGATATTTTATTTAACAGTACATTGCACTTAGTGCCGAAAACAATCGTTCTAATCGAAAATCCGGATCCGTTAGGTTATCTTTCATGATCTATAATATAGACCATGAAAGACTTTGCTATACATGTGCAATGATTCAGTCACCGGAGGATTTTCGAGTGTCTAAAAAGACTTTAGAGAAACTGCTACTTTCTCTGCCCTGTGAGAAATATCGAAAATCCGGCTTAGTTCTATCTTATTGCTTGTAGTATATACTATAAATGTGCAAACATTCAGCCTTCTAGGTAAAGAGTCTCCAAGTTAGGGTACGCGTACCGCAAGTCGATACGTGGGAATACGCCAAGAAAATTTAATATTATTTTGTATTTCTTCCTAAGACACGGTTCATATTGACAGAAGAAAATAAGAACATAAATTCTCATATTAACTTGTGTTTTTAAATTGCACGATCATGAACACAATAATATTATGACTATATAAGTATTAATTTACTAGAACGCACTTTTAGAACAAAAATCATTCTTGCGCAAATTCTAATACGAAGCCTCCGCATGAAGACCAATTCCCGTTTAGAACCAGAAATACAAATAAAAATCCCGAATCTGGATTTACCATAGGGATACGCGAGTAGGTCTTAAGGGTACGCAATCAAAAAGTTTGGAAACCACTGATCTAGGTCCCCGAAGGCTTCTAGAAATACTTTACTGGAAAGGCTTTTAAAAACTATTCCATTTTTTACGCCCTGTGAGGGAAAAATAAAAGTCCGGCTCCGTTAGGTTCTTTCCCGGATTCTGTGCTACACGTGAGCAAAGTTTCAATCTTATACAGGTACGATGTTTGTACGTGCCCGAGGGGCTTCAGGACGGTCTAAAAAGACTCTAACACATAAGGCAATTATTATATGGATAAGAAACATTTACCATGATATTATGAATGATAAGAATTAATATTTTAATTTCCATAAAATTATACGTAGAAATTAGATTTTTCAGCAACTTTGGACATCCGTCCCGATGTCTATTCTAATTTTGACTACCATGATGCACCGAGGAAGTAGTGTCGAAAACGATTTTGAGTTCGTCTAAAAATAATGTGTGAATGTTTCATTCATAAGCAATTCCCCTGCAGATGTGGTTATCTGACTGAGCCATATGTTTCTGGCATATTTGTTCAGATAATAGCGTTGGCTGCTTGACGATTCATAAACGCTGAAAAATACAAAGAACTTTTTATTACAGTTGACACGTCTCAGAAATAATAAATATAAAACTCGAGCACGATTTTTTTTATTTCTTTCCTTTTTTTTCTTTACTTTGTTGTCCTTGGGTTGTACTGGCCAAAGTAGATTTGGTACATTTACTTTAGCAGCATTGTCTTTAACAACAATAAAGAATTGATTTTCAGCGTCATCCCGTCATCAGAAATCTGTAATTCTTATAATTATCTAAGAATATCAAAATTCAGTTAATTTGAGGGGAGGGGGGAAGTCATGTGCTGGACACATCAAATTATTCAACATTGTTTGTGTGCCTTTTAATCTATGAGCTCAATATCTATTCAGGAAACTGAGCTAGCCGAACAAAATCTGATATAATTCTTTTAATCGGTAAATATAAAATGCTATTAATTTTAAGACGTTCTAGAAAAAAATCTTCAGTTTTTGTAAAATTATTTTCGAAAATCGAAAACGAATATAAAGCACTAACACGAATACCCGGCTTGGCTCTGCCGGGGAATAGGATGTAAACCTCTGCTTAAAATTATACAGTTAACATACAATGAATTATTGAAACCAAACAACGCTTTAAAGCTTACAACAAAACATTAAAAACTCACTGCATGAGCGTAATATACCCAAAATAGGTGGCCGATTAAGCTTCAGTCCACTTCGCGGAGAAACAATCCTGAAAATTAAATACATAAAATTATTTATACATTTATAATAGAGTTTAAACTAGACATTTAACTAGAAATTAATGAATGTCACTGTTTAGAAGTTATCATGTTTAGAATATCACTGTTTAAAAAATTCACTGGAGATTTCCTCTTCCGGAATTCATATTAATAGAAATAGACTAAATTATATAAATATAATTATAAGAAGATCTGATGGGGGCAGCACATGACTTTTCTTACATAATACAATGGAAGATCAGGGCAAAAATATGGGTATATCTTCGTATTCTAATAAGAAAATTATTTTGAATTACTACTCTATTTTCTGTAAATTTTTAAACAAAATCATAAAAATTGCGATTTTCGATTCCGCTATTGGAAAGCTTCATTTTGCGGTTCGCCAATTGCTATGCATTACAACTGACGTCACAACGTGTAAGTTACTATAGGAAGCGTATTGATGACTATAGGAAGCGTAATGACGTATTGATCGTAAAAGCGTTGTTGAGTTTGGGGGCATTCCGGGAAGACGATAAAATTAAATAGCAGATATTTGTCGAGACGGAGAAACAGCTGTTTATCTAACAAAGTGGATTTTATTTATCGGTTTACCAACTTTACAAATTTAAAATTTATTATTCTATTTTTTTTTTCAAAGTCATGGTGAACATTCACTGAGATAATATTTATTTATTTTTTAATATTACAGTTTATCCATGCGCGGTTTTCACAGCAGTTAGTTTTATCTGTGATTTTAAAAAGCGCGACTACGCCTTTTGTAAAATTAAATGAATGGCAGTTAATCCCGGGAAACGGCGTGTCCATTTTCTAGTTGTACAAATAAAAATTTAGCGAAGAACATAAATTAAAAAGTAATAAAGTACATGGATTGAATCTTTAACCATTTTTTTCTAAATCTCTCAAAACAGATGCACACTTAATATTCTCCACTTTACAAACTAACTCAAAACTGCAGTACCGATTTATTTCTCTACCAGATAGCTTATAGATCAAATAATAAGTTTTTAAGCGTCTGTGGAAGGTTGCTAATGGCAACATCACGACTAACAAAACGTTCCAGCTCACCTGCCAAAGGATAGACTGGTCGCACTGGGAAAGAATCACGTTTTAGCTGTTCCCACTGGGAAGTAATTGTGGGATATCGACCAATGGACCTTGACATCAGCTGTGTTGGTGAAGTCGTCGTGATCTTGATGTGAATTATTGACGGCCGTAATTGACACGTCGCGTCCATCTGCTGACAGCAGCAATATGGGTGAGTGAGCTGTTTTAAATCACGGTCACTCCCAAAAATGTGTCAATTTCATCGGTCATTTTAGATACAATATATATATTTTGGGACTCGTTAACTTCCGTCCAGGATAAAAAAAAATGTATCTTATTGATACCCTTAAACATGTTTTTTCCTTACAGGAAGGAAGTGAATTTCAGTAGAACTGATTTCGCTAAAGAATTTTGTTAGGGAAATTGAACAGCATCAACGTTTCACGAATTATTTTGCTTTAAATAAATGTATTAAATGTATATACAGGGTTCGTCGGAAATTCTTTAACACCAAACGTACCATAACCCGTCAAATGACTGGTTGTAAACTCTTAATTTGAAAATTCGCATGTAATGTTATCGCTTTTTCTCACTTGACTTCATGACTTTTTCTATTAAATGTATACAATCATTTGTTCAATATTTATTAACACTTAACAACAAAGTTGAAAAGTGTTTATGATTTTGTTCATTCTGTCTGTCTGTCTGTCCGTTAACACGATAACTGCCGTAAAAATGACTTAATCGAAATGAAATTTTAGTATGTTGTTCAGACGGTCTGTTGGACCTATGGGAATATGAATGAATAATATCACCCAATTAGTTTTGGATTGAACCAAGGTTGAAAAAATGAAATACATTGAGCCCTATGGGACCTAATTTTTCAAACATTTTTTAAGCGGATTTAAAATTCACAAACTGCTTCGAAAATTTTAGGTAATATTCAAATTGTTCCATAAAATATATAAAAAAAAATCAGCGAAATATATTCAGTAGTTTTTTAAATAAAAATTAAAATAATAGTGACACCTCTTATATGAAGCGATCACGTGACCATGATATGAAAAGATCACGTGACCCACTTCCAAAAGATATATGGCATCCATCTTGTCTCAAAATCGTGATTTTTTAAGTTTTTTTTTAATTCATATTGAGTGTTATATCCGTCCTAAAACCACTTTATTTTGACTGTGCATCTACATACTGAAACAACGCAATTACAATATATTTGAGTTTAAATGATCATCCAAATCTGTTTATTTCTACAACGAAACCTATTTTTCACTTATGTAAAATGTAAACAGCAAAATATGTAGAATGAGTTGTATTAGAATTGCTGTATTTCTTTAACACAATATTATTTAGCCCATGGCGTCTACATAGCTGATATGCCTTCCCGGTCGTCCAAATAGATACTCCAAGTCCTCTGGACGAGTCGGACGGCCTGGGGCTTTCACATAGCTGATATGAATGAAATATTCATTGATTTTACAAAGAGAAGGACGATTTTCTTCGATGAAGTTTTAAGCATAGAGTTTAATTACTTGTAGCTCCATGGTCTTAATTTTTAAATAAAATAAATTATTATAGTATTGTGATGAATGACATGAATGGGAAAATTTATGAATGAAATGATGTTTTTATAGAGAGATCCAGGCGTGTTATTTTTTCTATGACGTCATTTGAATGAATTTCAGTTGTTTTCGATGAAGTTTTCAAATATAATAAATTATCGTAGTATTATGATAGTTTTAAAAATATTACCGAGGAATGTATCGCCTTTTAGAGATGTTTAAACCAGGCAAATTATATTTCAATGCCGTCATTTGAATGAAGTATTTTTTTAATGAAGTTTTAAGTTTTTAAATATAATAAATTAATGTAGTATTGTGATAAGTTTTAAAATATTACCGAGGGATGCATTGCATTTTAGACTTGTTTAAATAAAATTGCATTGAAGTTGGAAAGTATTTCATAATCAATGCTTTAAGCATGATTGATCTTTCTTGTTTTTCTTGATCTTGTGTTTATGTGATAAAGATACATAGTCAACCGTTATCTACCACAACTCGTCATTTCATTTGACCGAGAGTAAAATGTATTGCTTATAAGGTTATCGGGTAAGAAAATGTGATGTACACGGACATGCCACATATTTTCATCAGTTTCCTACAAATTTCTGCAAGGACTGTTGCGTAGTAAGTTCAATTTAAAATAATTGTGTATTAAAATTTCAATAAAGCGCGTAAAATTTCAAGTTGCAAAGAGAAGGTGACAAAAACTAAAAAGTATTACTAGTTAATTTATAATTTGTTTTCACAGCGTTACTCCATACCTAATCTTCACCCTGAAAAAATGCCGAAACATTCAAGACACACCAAGTTCATAGAAGACATAAATAACATAGGCGATGAGTTTTCGGAAATGGATGAAGGTAAACTTTCTGAAAGTGAAGATATATTATTTGAAAGTGATAATGATCTATTAGACACTGAGTGTGAGTCTACAGATACAGACGATGAAGAGGAGAATATTGTGAATATAATACGCAGAGGACAAATATGTATGAGATTGATCTCACGTTCTGAAAATGAGAATCAAAAAATGAGTATTTCGATTGATGGCACTGTTTGGGAAGAAATGTAAATAGGTGAAACATCTGGGAGAGCAGCACTTCATAACATTTTCAGGGAAGAATCAGATCCAACGGGATATGCAAAACGTAATATTATAAAGGGTAAAATGAAGACTTCGTTTTCATTGATAATTGTCCACCTTATTATGAAACATAAGAATATACACAATAGAAGAAGCAAATCGAGTTTTAGGAACCTAATGAAGTCTATTACCTTAAAGTTACTGTGTTTACTATTTCCTTACTAAAATCAATATTATCTGCATTCAATCTGAAAAAATAAATTTTTATCTAAAAACCAGTCATTTGACCTGTTACGGTACTAATAGGTATATATTGAGTGTCGGTACGTTTAGTGTTAAGTACTTCAATAACTTTATAAGTAAAGGTCCATGGGCGCACACGTTTAGTCTATCTACAGTAAAATGAACATGTCCGATGGTATAAAAGTGATTGCAGCGCCCTAGCGAGAAATTTAAAAAGTTAAGGTAACAAACTCGGCAACAAAGCGAGATAGACGAAAAAGTTCAATTGCATAGTTGTAGAGCATTGTCCTAATGAGCAGATATTGACAATAAAACTATTAAAGAATGCATTTGTTCGACCCAATATGGTTATTAGAGAATTGTTATCCTATTCAAAAATGCTAAAATAAACAACACCCATGTGCACAAGAATCTAAACATAGCCTACTCAAAATGCCTTCAGCAACAGTTCACATTTTAATTCAAGAAAAACTTAGATTACTGAGCACTTTGAGAAGCGTTGCAAGTGTTACAGTGTTACAGGCCTGATGATAATTTTTTGACAGGTATTTATTGCTTTCTATATACGCATTTCGTGTGTATCCTGATATCGATTCCTGCTAATTAGACAATGTTCTATAACTATGCATTTAGCGTTTTTCGTCTAACTCGCTTTGTTGCCGAGTTTGTTTTCCTGAATTTTTAAATTCTCCGCTAGAAATAATCGCCGAAATAACATTTTTCGAACGGACAAGAACATTTTACTATAGATATATCTGAAATTAACGTGTACACGCATGGACCTTTCCTTACAAAGTTACTAGAATGCTTGAAAACTTTTACAGAAACCGTGTATATCAATGAGCATTCTGCTGTGTATATTATACTCTGTATTGATATGCCTAGGAATTCACATAGCTGCTTGGGAGTTATGTTTGATCACTTGCTGGAGAATTCTTATTTCATGTGATGAAAACTACGAAAACGCCCCCATAATCAAACTGATAACATGTCTGAAAGCCAGAACTCCATCCTGAACCAACAACTACATCTATTGTCATGAAAAGCAGTGCGAAAGAACCCTAGACCACGATAAGACTAACTTTTGCCAACAACACACAGAGTTTGTTCTCAAGGGATCCCTTTCCCTATTGCCGATCGCCAGTTTTATTTCGTGGATGTTGCGGGAACGGATACTTCATCCCGATACACCGTTTGTGATCACGTATATGTTAAACGCAAATATCAAAGTCACCTATCATTAAGAATAAAGCCGAATAGCACATCATGCAACAAGAATCATAACACAAGCATTTTCATGAAGTGCCTTATGATTTGCTTTGGTACTCTACAGTTGTGCTGAACATCTATCTATATATATACTAATTGTCAAATGTCCGTCTGTCTATCTGTCCGTCAATCTGTCCGTCTGTCACGCTTTTTAGGCACTTCCCAAGAAGATAGAGAATTGCAATTTAGTACACGGGTTGATCGTTCGATAAAACTCCTTAGAATAATCGAATTTTTCAAAAATGTTCTGTAGAGAGGCACTCTACACCAAAACGTTTGAAAAGTGAAATGATAAGAAAATATGCTTTACGATGAGATAGAAACTTCAAATTTGGTGTATAGATATATCGTTCGAAAGGAAGAAAGTGTGCAATTCCAGATTTCCAATATTTGCTACTTTAGGGGGGTGTCACACACCAAAATGTTCGATTTGCCTAATAAATGAGAAACGCCTACATTAAAATTTGAAAGAGGCTTGACCACATAAAAACGTTCGAAAGGTGAAATGATAAAATTGCATGCTTCAGTATGAGATACAGACTTCAAATTTGGTGTACGAGTAGATAGTTCGAATGAAGAAAGTGAGCAATATCAGTTTTCCAATATTTTCTCCTTTAGGGGGTTCCGCACACCAAAATTTTCAGTTTTCCGAATGAATGTGAAACGCGAATTATTTAAAAATTTACTTTATTCGGTGGTTGCTTATTATAGGACCGTTGATTTTCAATGGGTATTCGGCTAGTGGAAATGAAAAGGACAAGGACTTACATTTTAAAGCAGGGTAAAGTTGATTATGCCCAATTGATAATGTTTAACTTTTGAAGTAAATTTTTATCAAGTATATCCATAGATACATGATTTCCGGCATATTCATCGAGCATATATGATACTTTCTATTTTATTTTCCTACACCCTTCTTTTTACAATACATGTTTAATATACTGCATTGTAAAATGAAGGAGAGTAAAAATATTGTATGTAAAGGGTGAAATAAGGAGATAATAAGTAAAAGGTGACAGGGGAAAACATCCAACTTGCTGATTTTGATGGTTATGCACATATTGAGCATCCCTGAACACATATCAACAAGTTGTTGAATGGCATCTGTAAACACAATAACTCTCAAACTAATTTTGCTATTCAAATAAAATTGGATACAACTATTGAAATTGGTGAACGTACATCGTTCTTCTTTCTAGACGAAATGTATCAAGAAATTGCTTGAACATTTTTTTTTCAGTTAAATAAAAATTAAAAATTAATAATTGTGTTAAATGTTATTAAAGGAATTACTGTTTTATTTTTAACTTTTAAATTAAAAGCGAATGGCGTCATTCATATCCCGATAAAATGTTCTGAAGTTATTGTGGTCTATGATCAAAAACTTAAAATAGTATTATATAAAAATACAGACTATTAAAAAATGAGATTTCTCTCATGAATAATTTTAACCAAAAATACATTCACGCCGTTACTTAAAATTTATCACGAGCCTTTTTCGAGATATAAGAAAATTTACTTTCTCCAGGGGTAGCACGATATGTATAGAAAGAATTAAATAATTTCTGTAAGATTCGGTAAGGTCATTTTGTCGATAACTACCATAATTCTATTGTTTTTCAGTAATATCAATTCTCAAGAAGACTCCAAATTTTTTATTGAGCTCCCAAAAAATATCGATAACTGCATCGGAACATAATGTTTAATTCTTAAATCTTAATATTTTCTTAAATATTCGTGGGTACGGCCATGATTTGCAGGGGTCTCCACCATTATTACAACGTCAACAAACATTAAGTGGGCTTGCTTTATGACTACAATTTTCACTGAACTCCGAATTAATGCTTAAATGCATTCAAATTTAACATTTCCTCTAAATGATTTAATTTCTTACAGATAACTCCAAATACTTTGTTTAAGAGCATAATACTAGTTTCTAAATTCTGGAAAGACGATTAGAAATCTGAAGTACTATCACTAGAATTTCAATGCTTCAGAATTAACTGGCTATTTGAATTCGAATAAAAGCTGAGATTATTTATTATTAGCCACTCCAATTCATTTTAAAACATTAAAAATTCGCGTTTAAGATTTATGAAATTCTTAAACGGTTTGCGTTTATTAAGGCGATTTATCTACAAGTTGGATATGAGAAACTATTTCAGACAGAAATATGGAACATTTTAAAATCGGATTTAATAATAAAGATATTTATACTTTAATAATCAATTTTCAGAGAATTTAACCAAATATAGAAAGTTAAGCAGCTCAATATGTTTCCAGTACTGATCATGCCTTCTAATAATTTGATGATAATTGTTGGTGGCAAAAATTTTGTCATACTAGTGTTTCTACTAAATATTTTTCCTGAAATATCTATTTTTCGGGATCTGCTATAGATAGAGCTTAGGTAATGGGCTGATATAGATTCACCATCAAATTCTGCGGAAGGGGTAGGGATCTTCACTAAGGATTTCTAGTTCAGGTTCTTCATTTTCCGATTCAATTTTTTTCAATTTCCTTGTAGCATCTATTTCTCAAAATTGGTTATAGATAGAGCTTAGATAATAAGCTCTGTAAACTTATATTGATTCAGCATCAAATTTTGAAGAAAATAAAGTAGTTCACTAAGTATTTCTACATCCAGTTCTTTTTCTACTTTCGGTACAAAAATTTTCCTTGAAACATCTATTTCTGAGGATTGGCTATAGATAGGGTTTAGATGATATGAAGAGTTTAGATGATGGACTCAGCGTTAAATTATTGTGAAGGTAAGTTGGTTCACTAAGAATTTTCACTTCCTGTTCAAAAATCTTCCTCGAAACATGGGGATTGACTTTCTCAGGATTGACTTAGATGATGACTGATATAGATCAAGCATCAAAATACTGAGGAAGTGGGGAGAGGGGTTAATAAGGATTTCTAGTTCTGGGTCAAAACCATTTTTTTACTTTGAAACATCTGTTTCCCAGTACTGATTATAGATACATCTTGCATGATGATTTTTTAAAATTTAGCATCGAATTCCGAAGGAATAGGGATTCACTAAGGATTTCTACATCTAGTTATTTTCTTATTTCCGGTTCAAAAATTTCCATTTTACTTGAAACGCCCAATTTTCAAGATTCGCTATAGATAGAGCTTATGTGACAGCCGCTATGAATTTAGCATTTATTCAGGACTGAAGGAGGTAGAGCGATTTACCAAGAATTTCCACTCCATATTCTTTTCCACTTTAGATTTTATTTAAACTTAGTCCCACTTATATATAGTCCCACTTATTATAATATATATACTTATATAGTCCCACTTAGTCCCACTTATTATAAGTAGAACATTTTATTAATTTTAGTTTTTATTAGACTTACAAAGGGTTTTTATTTGAAACACCCAATTTTCAAGATTCGCTATAGATAGAGCTTATGTGACAGCCGCTATGAATTCAGCATTTATTCAGGAGGACTGAAAGAGGTAGAGCGATTTACCAAGAATTTCCACTCCATATTCTTTTCCACTTTAGTTTTTAAAAAAATTTTGAAACTCTTATTTATCAAGATTGCCTGAAGTAGAGCTTTGATGATGATTGATATCTTCTTCAAGACAGGCAAAAACCGCAGCCTCGCTTATTCAAGGAAGTTCGGCATGTGCCATGGAATAGCACGCGTGGCTGACGGTAGAAGTAAAGTTATCATTGCCGCGAGGAGAAATGAAAGTGATAGAATACTGCGACTGAACGATAAAAGCCAAGGAGGAAAGAAAACATAGCAGAATATAAAAAATGAACGAAAAGGAAATAAAGCGGTACAAAAACGGATAACAAAGCAAATAGAAATAGCTGATAAGTCAGTAAACCTACTAAAAAGGTAATGGAAGAACATGGAATGTTTATACCACCTGTAAAAGATACAAATAACAAAAATAAATAGAAAATAATTGAAAACAATTAGAAAAACAGAAATAAAAATGAAAAACAAATATGAAAGTACCAACTAGTTTCGGACACTATATGAGCTATATACGTCAAATAAAATTATTGAAAAATAACAAAAATCCAGAAAAAAGAAACAGACAAATAACCGAAAAAATTGAATGAAACAGACCGGAATGGGAAAATATACCAGAAATTTCCAAGCGGAACAGAAGAAAGGTCAATGATCGTTAACAAGGGAGTTCAATTCAAGAATGTTCAATTCAAAAATTGAATTAGATGTAAAAATGATCTGAAAAATTAGAACCATGATATGAGTTCTAATAGTGTTCACCAATTGACTTAGATACCTCTTGTTCAGAAGCATAATTCATGTGTTCTTTTATATGAAACTGAAGAGCCCTTTTTTACTTTCCTTATATACATAATGTATAAGGAAAGTATTGTGACGGGGTCGAAAATTCGAATTCGAGTTTTCGACGGGAGAGCACGTTTCAAGCATCCCTGATCACGAATCAAACATTTTTGAAGTGATGTCTGTGTGAGTGTATGTGTGTGTGTGTGTGTGTGTGTGTGTGTGTGTGTGTGAAAGTATGTGTGTGTGTGTGTGTGTCAGTGAGTCTGTGGAGACGATAACTGACGAACGAATGGACCGATTCGAACCAAATTTGGTACAAAAATCACAATCCGTAAACACTGGAAGCCTATTGTTTTTATACGTAATCGAATGTTCAGAACCCCCCTAAATTTTCGAATAAAATTCTGAAAAAAATCGTCAAAAAATCAAAACCGCTAATAAAGTTACGCAAATAGACATTTCTTATGTAATTTTTCATTAGAAAACGATTGGCATAAATTTTAGAACGCTAACATGAACCGTTCTTGAGATATTGTACATTTTTCAAAAAAATTATGAAAAAGTCACATAAAAAAAAATTCCTATTGAGAAACATGTTCACTTTTCATATGTAATACCATGCGATAAATTGAGTGACATCATTCTCATGGATCAAGCTTGTTCCATTCATGAAAAAATATACTTTGAATAATACTTTTGTATTTAAACGCCAATAGTCATTTATCTGCTGTAAGAATAACTTTTTTCTTAGTGCATAACGCTTGGCGAGATTTTGGCGACGAATTTGGCGGAATGTCGCCAACTTGGCGACTTTTTTGAAATGTTGCTAAATTAATGAAAATCTCGCCAAATGGATAAAAATGATGCTAAATCAATGAAAATGTCGACTAATTGTCGAAAATTCAATATCTTGGAAAGAATATTAGTATCTACTATAAGAAAAACCTATTTTTTTACTGTAAAAGTAGTAAATTCATTACATTATATAAGGAAAGTCATGTGTTGCCCACATCAGATTTTTTACCAACATAACCAAGAACATAATTGTATAGAATGTGATAAACACCCCAACGATATTTATATTATTTAATTTAGGACTTCAGTTGTATTATTAACAAGAAAGATCAATCATGCTTAAAGCATTGATTATGAAACACTTTCCAACTTCAATGCAATTTTATTTAAAAAAGTCTAAAATGCAATACATTCCTCGATAATATTTTAAAACTTATCACAATACTACATTCATTTATTATATTTGAAAACTTAAAACTTCATTGAAAAAAATGAACTTCATTCAAATGACGGCATTGAAACATAAATTGCCTGGTTTAAATATCTCTAAAATGCGATACATTCCACGGTAATATTTTTAAAACTATCATAAGACTACGATAATTTACTATATTTGAAAACTTCATCGAAAACAACTGAAATTAATTCAAATGACGTCATAGAAAAAATAACACGCCTGGATCTCTCTATCAAAACAGCATTTCATTCATAACTTTCCCCCATTCATTTCATTCATCACAATACTATAATAATTTATTCTATTTAAAAATTAAGACCATGGAGCTACAAGTAATTAAACTCTATGCTTAAAACTCCATCGAAAAAAATCGTCCTTCTCTTTATAAGATCAATTAAGATTTCATTCATATCAGCCATGCAGACTCCATGGGCTAAATTACTTTGTGTTAAAGAAATACAGCAATTGTAATACAACTCATTCTATATATTTTGCTGCTTACATTTTACATAAGTGAAAAATAGGCTTCGTTGTAGAAATAATCAAATGTGGATAATCATTTAAACTCAAATATATTGTATTTGCGTTGTTTCATTATGTAGATGCACAGAATTTAAGCACAAATAAAGTAGTTTTAGGGCGGATACAACACTCAATATGAATTAAAAAGAACTTAAAAAATCACGATTTTGAAACAAAATGGATGCCATATGTCATTTTGAAGTGGATCATGTGATCTTTTCATATCATGGTCACGTGATCGTTTCATATAAGAGGTGTCACTATTATTTTAATTTTTATTTAAAAAACTACTGAATATATTTCGCTGATTTTTTTTTATATATTTTATGGAACAATTTGAATATTACCTAAAATTTTCGAAGCAATTTGTGAATTTTAAATCCGCTTAAAAAATGTTTGAAAAATTAGGTCCCATAGGGCTCAATGTATTTCATTTTTTCAACCCGGGTTCAATCCAAAACTAATTGGGTGATATTATTCATTTATATTCCCATAGGTCCTACAGACCGTCTGAACAACATACTAAAATTTCATTTTGATTAAGTCATTTTTACGGCAGTTATCGTGCTAATGGACAGACAGACAGACAGACAGACATAATGAACAAAGTCATAAACACTTTTCAACTCTGTTGTAAAGTGCTAAAAAGAGCATTTTAACATCATGTCTTGTATATTTCTTTTTTAATATGCACAACCGAATTTACCAGTCTTTTAATTCGCCAGGCTCCATCCATTACCATTTCATTATCTACCTATGTATATATTAACTGTCATAAATTTCAGAGCTGGAAACTTTCTAATGTTGGTTCTCATAGATGCATCAAACAGGCCTTTTCAACTATTAATTCCGTTGTTATATTCATGACCTTCTCCATTCAACTTCGTCATGGTGAGTTATTCAACTCACTTTCAATAACGAACCTAACACTGTCAAGGCTTCTTCGTTTATGATCCGTGAGTTTTGTTGTTTTAGTTCTTCTCTCTTTTATTACCTCTGTTGAGTGTATACTACTAAATAAAATAGATTTGCGACTCTTTGTGTTTATAAGCATCATTTCATACGGCGCATATTTTTATAGTACCATAATTAATTTATTATTTATTTATATGATTTTGAATATTTATAGTTAAAAAAATATCTCATGTGGACAGCACACGATTTTCCCTGCATAATGCAATGACTGTACTTCTTTCACAGCGAAAACTGGTGTGCAAGTTCTACGGCCAAATGTTTTGAAATCTGACGTTTGTACATTTGACCGTTTGTACTTTTGACCGTTTGTACATTTGACGTTTTTAACACTTTACAACAAAGTTGAAAAGTGTTTATGACTTTGTTCATTCTGTCTGTCTGTCTGTCCTTTAGCACGATAACTGCCGTAAAAATGACTTAATCATAATGAAATTTTAGTATGTTGTTCAGACGGTCTGTAGGACCTATGGGAATATAAATGAATAATATCACCCAATTAGTTCTGGATTGAACCCGGGTTGAAAAAATGAAATACATTGAGCCCTATGGGACCTAATTTTTCAAACATTTTTTAAGCGGATTTAAAATTCACAAATTGCTTCGAAAATTTCAGGTAATATTCAAATTGTTCCATAAAATATATAAAGAAAAATTCAGCGAAATATATTCAGTAGTTTTTTAAATAAAAATTAAAATAATAATAACACCTCTTAAATGAAGCGATCACGTGACCATGATATGAAAAGATCACTTGACCCACTTCAAAATGATATATAGCATCCAACTTTTCTCAAAATCGTGATTTTTAAAGTTCTTTTTAATTCATATTGAGTGTTGTATCCGTCTTGAAACCACTTTATTTTTGCTTAAATTCTGTGCATCTACATACTGAAACAACGCAATTACAATATATTTGAGCTTAAATGCTCATCCAAATTTGATTATTTCTACAACGAAGTCTATTTTTCACCTATGTAAAATGTAAACAGCAAATTATGTTGAATGAGTTGTATTAGAATTGCTGTATTTCTTTAACACAAAATCATTTAGTTCATGGAGTCTGCATAGCAGATATGAATGAAATATTCATTGATTTTACAAAGAGAAGGACGATTTTTTTCGATGAAGTTTTACGCAGAGTTTAATTACTTGTAGCTCCATGGTCTTAATTTTTAAATAAAGTAGATTATTATAGTATTGGGATGAACGACATGAATGGGAAATTATTTATAAATGAAATGCTGCTTTAGAGAGCCATGCGTGTTATTTTTTCTATGACGTCATTTGAATGAATTTCAGTGGTTTTCGATGAAGTTTTCAAATATAATAAATTATCGTTGTATTATGATAATTCTAAAATTATTACCGAGGAATGTATCACATTTTAGAGATGTTTAAACCAGGCAATTTATATTTCAATGCCCTCATTTGAATGAAGTTCATTTTTTTCCATGAAGGTTTAAGTTTTCATTGCAGTTTTCAAATATAATAAATTAATGTAGTATTGTGATAAGTTTTAAAATATTACCGAGGAATGTATTGAATTTTAGACATGTTTAAATAAAATTGCATTGAAGTTGGTAAATGTTTCATAATCAATGCTTTAAGTATGATTGATATTTCTTGTTTTATATTATTTATATTTTAAAATCTCTAGTGTTATAAAATTAAATAATAAGTAAACTACATTTCTGAACACAAATTATGTTACTATCACGATATGATCTATATCGTAAATTTGAGTTGAGAACAACCCTCGCATATGCTAGTCTTAGAAAAGTAATTGCAGTAACATTAAAGTAAAAATATATAGTGCTACATAATATTGATTTTTTCGATTAACTTTTTTTAATTCAAATGATGGATAATTAATATAGAATATTATGTTAATCTTCTACCTTTCTTCCATCTAGTATAAGAATGAATAGAATTATGTGCAATTTCAGAAATAAATTGAAGAATTATGAACGACATCAACTTTCTAACTTTGTTTCCATTTTTTCGCAACTGCTGTGAGAAAAAATATATTGATCTTAACAATTAATCCATTACCAACTTTTTTTACAAATCGAAAAGCTCAGTAAGTTTCCGAAGCAATTTCCTCAATCCGAAAAGTAAATAAATTAGTGTCTTAATGCCGTTCACTGGGAAATTAAACTTCCCCAATAACATCGTTATTTTCTATTTCCTCTTGTCTTACAAAATATCATTTCAATTTCCTGAATCATCGCTCATCCCCTGTTTTTATAGTAACCTATTAAATAGCATGCCTGACATTGAGTTTTGTGTATTTTGCGATAATTTAGACACTTATTCATTCACCTTTGCCATATCATAAATTGGTCAATTTCCTTTCATTTCGTTTTCTTCACCCACGTAAAAATTAATACCATGATAAATTAACTTGCTTAAAAGATTTTGGGATATATATTTAAATGTACGTAATAACTGACTTAAATAATCATTTTTACAATAAAATCAGTTATTGGCAAATATGATATCAATTTTAAATTTTAAATCCAGCAATGTTGAATTCGATTTTCTAATAATCAGCTTAGATTCCAAGCCTACTTGACTAGAGCGGTGTAGCGTGGCTCCGCTGAAAAACTTAGTTACACATTGATCGCTGATCGTACTTACGCACGCCACTTGCTCGGTTACCGAGCATAACTCCAGGTTAAGTCTATTTGAAAAATGCATCATGAGAACACACAATAAATTCTAATTAAGGTTGATTGAAATAAAGCTTTTATTTTAAAACACTCATATTTAATCTTAATATTTAAATTTAATCTCTGACACGCAGACTGCAGCGGATAAGAAGACAAAGGACTTGCCCGTTATACAGCAAGGGCAGGCACACATCGGGATGGCTGTCCTCCGTCTTTTTGTGAGATCCGGACACTTAACTTCTCAAAAACCAACTAACTTCTCTCTCAACTCTTTGCCTCTTCGCCGGGAAACGGGCTACGCCCCTGCCTGGCCCCATAGCTGTCACTTAGTAGCAGAAACCCATAAATTTAGTGACTTAACCGGGCTCCATCGAGCCATTGGATTTGACCCCTTCCAAAAGGTTGGCGAAAATTGGGGGGCGCTAGTCCTCTTGCAGGTGTCCTATTTTATTTAGGAAAACATAGCGTCCTTTGCCATTTTCTCACGATCTGCAGCTGGTCTACTACTTAGGGCATTGGAATTTCAAACCGTTTCCAAAGAGAGAGAGGGGAGGGGAGGGTAAGACTTTCTGGGGGTGAAGTGGCGACAGGAAAATTCTAATACTGTCCCACGGCAAGCGGTTTGACCCCTGCCTTTATAATAATCTCACAAAAACACCACTTCATGGTAAAAAAATCTACCAAGTACAAAACACAAGAACTTCCTACCAAAAAAAGTTATGAAATTTCAAAATGGTTTGTGCCAAATTCTCGCATGACCAGAGCCACTCTCAGGTCTAAGGTATCCTACTGAAGGATCCTAACCCTCCACCTAACCACACGTAGCCCTTTTTTGTCATAGTTAATTTCTTTTTATGGAATACGAATGGGGCTCTACATGTGGGGTCGATATGTGGCTTACTCATAGCTCTTGTAAACCACCTGGAATCACGATAAATTGCTGCTTTGGAAACTTTAGAAGCTGGAAAAGCCTTAAAGAATTAGTAAAAACTTTAAAATTCTAAAGAGCTTAACTAACTGTTTTATGCATAATCCTGTGCCGACTGATCAGTAAGGCTTAGTCGTGAATTAGTTAAGAGCACGCTGCATAATCATGATTTATATCGCATTTGAAATTAAGGCAAAATGGAAAGTGACTAAGATTAAATGAACCGAATTACGAAATCTGGAAAAAACCAAAACGGTTTCATATAAGTCATTTTGAATTTTTTATAAAATCCCAATATAACATACTTCTAAAAGGAAGATGTATTACCTATTCAGCAAAAGTATTAATATGTTATAAGAGACAAAAACTGGAGGAATGAAAAAGTCAATTTGCTCAAAGATGATTAACTACGGAAGAACACGATATTATTAGTTTGTGCTTGATGTCAGTATAGAAAATGATTCAGAAATTGACATTTTGATTATGCCTGCGCGTACGTGGGGGGGGGGGGGGGGGGAGAAATAAGATTAATTAACTCTATTATGATTCACGGATATATCAAAAGAAGTTCGAAGGGCTATTTTATTCTAGTATATTGGAAATAAGGTATATTAAATTTTATATTCAGAAATACTGAATCATCATTAAATTGGCGACATTGCCCAAAAGTCACCGTTAGCAATATTGCGGCAAATGTATCCAAATTGTTGCCAAAATTATCGCCAAACGTGACATATAGATAGGCAGTCAAAGATAGGGGACATTATTATACAGAGTTCGTAAACCCTCTCAATTAAAGTTTAAACTCAAAATTTTAGAAATATTGCAGAATGAGGTATTATATTATTTTGTATGATATTAGAGTCCCAAAAACAACCATACATGATAAAATGTTGCACAAATTATTTGCTTTAACCCTTTTTTATTTAAAACTAATTAATTTAAATGTTTGAGTAAAAAATCAATCCAATTTTAATGAAACAAAAACCTTTAATCTTTTATAGCACAAACATTTCGGCGGACAAGCACAATAATTTGTACTTAGATATTTGGCGATGCATAAAAGCACTTTACGGACGAAACAAGCATTATGGCTCAAGAAAAGTGCGGTTTTGGGTGAAAATAATAGTAAAGTCGCCGTATAAGAACGAGCTACAATTAAAAATGTCTACTCTCCCTCCAAATAGAAAAAAATGTAAGCTGTAAATGACAGTACGATTGGAACGATATAATTGTGGTTTTAAATTTCCTTAAATATTCACTCTAAAAAACTAATATGAGCAGCACATGACTTTCCCTACATGACTTTACTTCTTTCACAGCGAAATCATGGTGTACAAGATTCACAGAACAATGATTTGGTATTGAATTAACACATGTAAGTTGAAATTGGGCGCTTTTGGAAACTTACTAGCAATTACTTATGCATACTCGTGTTCAAAGTACTCATCAATGTGACGTTACATAAATATCAATTTCATGAACTCAATTTCAAAAATTTATATTTTCCATGCAATATCTATTTTTCAGGATCGGCTATAGAAAACGCTTAGACGACAACAGATACGGATTCAGAAATAAATTTCAGAGAGAGTAGGTGGGATTCTCTAAGAATTTTCACTTCCCGTTCCAAACTTTTCTTTAAAACATCTATTTCTCCGGAATGAATATAGATAGAGCTTAGATTGTGGCAAATATAGATTTAGCATCAAAATCTAGAAGGGAATAGGGAGTTTACTAAGGATTTCGTTTTCCAGTTTTAACATGTCAGTTACAATTAAAAAATTTACAGTTCCTTTGCAACATATATTTCCTAAGATTGGCTATAGACAGAGCTTAAATGCTGACTGATATATATTCAACATCGATATTCAAATTGGGCGGGGGTTTACTAAGAATTTCCACTTCCGGTTTTCCATAAAATTCTCATGACTGTCCGAAATAAGTGTGCAAACGCGTTAATTCTGAATAGTTCCGTCGAAAATGAAGTGTACACACTATTTGCCACCATATGAACGTTACTTCATAAATTTCTTGTTAAAACTTATGTTAGACACATACTATGTATTAAACGCACACAAACAAAACCCAGTTGAAATTTTGCTGACCGGAATATCTAGTGTGTCACCAATCATACGCATTGCTACGGAATTCATAACAACGTCAAAGTCGTGACGTCACAACACGTTCTGTTTCCTTTAACGGGAGTATAAAGCGCTTTCTTTTTGAGAATTCGCTGTTAGTTCTGAACACGTCTAAATCTTCCGAGTTATAGAAAACCAATACATTTCTGAAATTGCTTGTTTATGTTTGAAATGCAAAATACTTTATTCTATTTTTACTTTCCTGCAATACATGGTAATGTATAGGGAAAGTATTGGAATCATGCCGAAAATCACAACTCGACTTTTCGACGGATCTTCACGTTTCGAGACCTCCAGAATACGAAAAATCCATTTTTAGCGTGATGTCTGTGTGTATGTCTGTGTGCCTGTGTGTGTGTCTGTGGGTGTATCTGTCTGTGCAATGTATGTATCCACTTTAACTCAAAAACTTATAGACTACTGGACCCAATAATAACTAAAAACTACTGGACCCAATTTCATAAAATTTGGTAGGTAAGTCACTTAGATGAGACCCTGGTGCTGATTAGTTTTGGGTACGATTCGAGATAAAAGAACCCGCCTTTTTTTGCGAAATGGCCCGCAAAAGCTTGTATCCACTCTAGCTGAAAAACTAATAGACCGAATTCCACAAAATTCGGTAGGTAAGTCACTTGTGGGACACTGGTGCTGATTAGATTTGGTACGAGTCAGGAAAAAATAACCTGCCTTTTTTGCGAAATGGTTCGCAAAAATTGTTAAAATCTAAACTAAAAAACTAGGTATGCTCAAATATACCCATTAAATGCTTGTTTTATACGTTATTTTTAACGATGAAAAGAACAAGACCAACACCATTACACTAGGACTAGCCGTTCTCGAGGTATTTTAGGGTTTTTTTTTTTTTGTATTTTCTCTATGCCACCTTTGAAAATAAGTACAGTTACCAAATGAGAACGAAAATTGAATTAAAAGTGCATTACATTTAATTAAAATTAAGAGAACGTGGGTATAAGTCTGCAGGGAAAGTCATGTGCTGCCCACATCAGATTTTGTA
This sequence comes from Amaurobius ferox, assembly GCA_951213105.1. Taxonomy (NCBI): domain Eukaryota; kingdom Metazoa; phylum Arthropoda; class Arachnida; order Araneae; family Amaurobiidae; genus Amaurobius; species Amaurobius ferox. Next base: position 166,829,910 of record OX578133.1, read on the forward strand.
TTTTATTTTATTAGAGTAGGGTGTCCTGAAAGTAGTAGTATGATATTCGAAATTGCGAAAAAGTTTAAATGTGTCTGATTATTGTGTCAATTTGAAGTGTCACCCTCTGCGGTCGTATTAGCGGGTGAAGGCGTGTTTAAGCGCTTATTTAGAGCGTATTAAGCCTCCGTATTAGGAAGACGGTCATATAGCCGCTTGTGCGTTCACGCAACGGATGACAACACTTTTTGAAAATTTGAAGAAATGAAAGCGATTAATCTCCGCTTTAAATCCTGGGAAATGCGCCGTACATTTCTTAGTACTACCACATGTGACTACCATATAGATAACCTACATAAAGATTAAAACTGCATAAATAGATATTCAAACAGTATTTATAATCTGCTTAACAATAAATATTAGGAGATTACTCCATACAGAATTAATCGATTTATGTTAATTGGGGAGAAAATTATCGTTTAAAACAAATTAGGAAACTCCTTACGAAATTGCCCCTCATAACCATAAACAATCTCATCTCACGCTACTCTTAATAAGTGCTGTTTCTTGTTTATGGGATTCCGTGTCTTCAGCTGGATTTATGACAAGCCTACAAAACTGATCAGATATAAAATATAACTTATTTTATTACAGTTCTTTTGGATGAGTGCTGCTTTTTACCTATCTTAAAAAACAGCCTCATGCTGTAATAATAGATATTTTTACGTCCAATATAAAAAATAGGGAATTATAAATATATATATATATATATATATATATATGTGTGTGTGTGTGTGTGTGTGTGTTTATATATATATATATACATATATTAGAAATATGTAATAATAAAAAAAAAAATATATATATATATATATATACAAGTATATATATATATACGAGTACAATCAAATTTGACCCGCACACATGGTAATACGCTTACACGACATAATCGAGGAAAATGTACATCAAGAACATCTTACCTTAATACTCTCCAAAAATTAGATGTTTTAATAGAACAAATTTACAATATGGAAGAAATAAGTACTAATTGGATTAAAAATGCCGTTTTTGGCATTCGTAAACGATATGTAAGACGTATCTGGTCGCACTATAGTGTTAAACATTATGAAGATACAAGGCAAAATCAATCTGACAATAAAACCAATAAATATGCTATATTTTTGGATTTGATTAAATTAAGAGCATCACGATTTAACATTAATTTGAGTTATGAAGAGAAAAAACCTGTTAATAAGGAATTCTTTATTACAACCTTTAGTAATAAGAATTTTGATGATATACCTTTTAATCGAATATTTGAGGGTCAGGCTCATTGTTTTCCCATTTCTAATACGAAGATCACTATCACTCATCGATATGTTGTTCCTATAGGACGTAAAGTTTTTAACTATAATCATATTGGTAAAAATCTGAACCTTTACGATAATCCGACCTGTCAATGTGCTTCTAGCCTCTTTGTTGATCACGATCACGGTCATATTATAACTGGTAATTTGGACATAATCACCAATAATGACCTTAAGGATGCATTGAAATTGGGAACGAAATTTCGTATGCAGGATTTTAAAGGTATAGACATGAAATTTAGTCATGAATTGAGTGATTTCATATATAAAATGGCAGTACGATACAGCATGCCTTTATCATCTTTTAATGAATGGCGCGATCACACTATGGAGAATTTTTATTTTTATTATCATCATTCTTGTGGACAAGATGTACGTCACACAATGAATAGACGCATACTGGAAAATGTATGGAAAATATTCGCAATTACGTATACCGATAAGGTTACATCGAATTTTACCTTTACTTGTATGAAATATTACATCGATCAACTCCATATCAGTTATAATAACGAAGACATGTATGTTTTGTTGAAATCAAAACGAAGGGAAATCGAAAATAAAATAAGGGCTTTACATAAACGCATAGGTATCAACATCAATCATATTCGATATCCGTACTTGGTATTGATACCAAAACTACACAAAACACCTGTAAAGTTTCGACCAGTAACGGTAGCCTATAAAGCTTATACTACTACAGCAAATACGAAACTTATTACACTTTTAAAACCTATTATGACTCAAATTATGCAAGGTGGTTCAGTAATGATTAAAAATAGTGGAGATATTATAAAGTATTTGAACAAACATCCCACAAGCCTGATTTACAAGTCTTATGACTTTAAAGATCTCTTTAATAACATAGATCTGAAAGATCTATATGATATTATGATAGAAATCCATAGTCAATATCACCTACATAAATACATAGCTTTACACAAATTCAAGGCTATCTTGGATATTGTGCTTTTTGAAAATGTCTTATTCAATGGTTTGAATTATTATAGGCAAGTAAAAGGTATACCTATGGGGGGAGGCTGCTCCTCGATGATGGCAGATCTATACCTCCATCACTATGAAAAAGGCACACATATATTAAACGAATTGCCGTATTTCCGTTTTGTGGATGATATACTTGTGGCACATCAAAAAACCAATATTAAATTTAACTTCGACTTTTACCCTGCACAATTGGATTTAATTGAAACTCCTGCAGATTCTGCCGATGAAATTAATTACTTGGATATTATCATTCACTTCGCTGAAGATGAACCCTTGTATACGATACTTTATGATAAAAGACGACATTTCAAGATTAAAGTGAATTATATTATCAATTGGAGGTCTAATTTAAGTCAGAAAGTTTTTCGTAATATCGTAATGAATCACTTTATACGGAACGCCCGCTTGCATACTTATAAAAAAGACCGTATAAAAAGTGATGTTATATTTATCAAGGAGGCTATCCAACAAGACTATCCCCTTGGATTCCTCAGACATATTTATAATACCTATCATAATAAAACAGTCAACGCATTTGAAAATGATATTGGCAAACGTTTAGTTTTGGGTTATAAATGGCAACGATGGTGTTAGTCCTATACACTCTACTCCCTTCTCTCTTTTGACTGAGGGATTTCAGTTTGCCGTTTTACTTTTCTTGTGTTGAAGACCCAGACCGTCCGACTCGTCCAGAGGACTTAGAGTAACTAGTTGGACGGCCGGTTACTTTTCTTGTGTGTTGTCACTCTGAATTCTGACTTTGTATGTATACCCTTGCTTTTACAACTTCGTAATGGAGTCCATTTGTTCCTTGTTCGGACTGTTTTGTGCGTCTTTTGCTTTGACGTTTGTACGGAGATTGGCCTCAGGTATTTTTCGGCTCCGGGAGTGTTTCCTATGGAATAAAAGTCGACTTTTAACCGGGGAACTAGGGGTCACCACCCCCCTAGGCCTTTTCAAATTTCCCTGTTGGCTTTTCTCCACCACCACCCCCTTTTTTGAGATTTCTTTGTAGAATTTTTCTCTTTTATTATACTAAACAATTTAGAGCAGCATTGCGCCTACTTGTCTCGTTAATTTTAAATCTTATATTCGTATATTTTATATGACATTAATATATATATATATATATATATATATATATCGATATTTATATTTATGTAAAGCAATGTACTCTACTGTTTCTTTATGTCCTGAATATGCTACTTTAGAACAAAAACAGATGAAAATTAAAATTGTGTAAATATTTTATGGATGCATTTTATCACGATTAGGTTTGTTAGTTGCTAATTAAAGGCAAATAAAGTGCTAATATTTAGAAAGATTGTTTGATATTGAATTAAACATATATTAACATTTTAATGGGTATTTAAGTTAATATTAAAACAAAACAAATCAATCATGCATAAAGCATTGATTATGAAACACTTTCCAACTTCAATGCGATTCTATACAAACATCTCTAAAAATGCGACACATTCCTCGGTACTATTTTTTAAATTATCATAATACTACAATAATTTATTGTATTAGAAAACTGCAATGAAAACAAATGAACTTTATTCAAATGACGTCATCGGAATATAAATCGCCTCTATGTAAAAGCAGCATTTTATTCATAAACATTTTTCCATTCCTTTCATTCATCACAATACTATAATAATTTATTTTACTTAAAAACTTGAAGCCATGAAGGTACAAGTAATTTAATTCTATGCTTAAAACTTCATCGAAAAAAATCGTCTGGTTCTCTTTGTAAAATCAATGAATGTTTCATTCATATCAGCTATATCGCAGACTCCATGAGCTAAATAATTTTGCTTTAAAGAAATGAAGCAATTCTTATACAACTCATTCTACATCTTTTGGTATTTACATTCTCCATAAGTGAAAATTAGGTTTCGTTGTAGAAATAATCAAGTTTGATGATCATTTAAACTCAAATATATTGAGTTTCAGTATGTAGATGCACAGAATTTAAGCAAAAATAAAGCGGTTTTAGGACGGATACAACACCAAATATAAATTAAAAAGAACTTTAAAAATCACGATTTTGACACAAGATGGATGCCATATTTTATTTTGAAGTGGGTTACTTGATCTCTTCATATAATGGTCACGTGATCTCTTCATATAAAAGGTGTAATTAATATTTTAATTTTTATTTAAAAAACTACTGAATATATTTTGCTGAAATAAATTTTTTTTATACATTTTATGGAATAATTTGAATATTTTCTAAAACTTCCGAAGCAATTTGTGAATTTTAAATTCGCTTAAAAAATGTTTGAAAAATTAGGTCCCATAGGGTCCAATGTATTTCATTTTTTCAATCCGGGTTCAATAAAAAACGAATTGGGTGATATTATTTATTTATATTCCCATAGGTCCCACAGACCGTCTGAAAGCATACTAAAATTTCATTTTGATAAAGTCATTTTTACGGCAGTTATCGTGCTAACGGACAGACAGACAGACAGAATGAACAAAGTCATAAAACTTTTCAACTATGTTGTAAAGTGTTAAAAAAATTAAGGCAAAAAAGTGTACCATATTTTGAATAGTTAGTTTTTCTTATATAATATGTGCAGTAAGTATTTTTATCATTGCTGGCAAAATTGTTGCCATACCATTGTTTTTACTAAATATTTTTCCTTGAAAAATATATTTCTCAAGATGTGTTAAGGATAGAAATTAGATGATGACTGCTATAGATTCAGTATCAAATTCTGAAGAAAATATAATATTCACTAAGGATTTCCATTTCCTGTTCTTTTACCATTTCTGGTGATCAAATTCAAAGGTACATTTGTTGAAAAATGTATCAACCCCTTTTCTTCTGGAGAATCGGTACATCTTCTCATTGAACCACATTTTGGTTAGCTGCACGGCGATAATCAAATATAATTTCACTTACACTCATTTTTTCATACTCGCTTTTTTTACAAACTATTACTAAATTTAACTATTGGGTTTCCTTCCCCTGTCTTTATTATTACACGAACGTTGTGCCTTAGAACTTCTGGGTGTCAAACTTGTAAAGCAGTTACTTTCTTATCTCTTCTCTTAAAAAAATCCCAGTTTCTTATAATATCTATTCATAAAAAGCACCCATTTTTCATATATTCACTTGCAGAGTTCACTTCGACGATAAGAGCTTGCAATTTCGTCCCAGTAGCTGAACGGTAGAGCGTCGCCTGGATAGTACGAAGATCTGTGTTTCGATTCCCGGTTAGGGCAGCAATATTCTTGGTAGGTTAATGCAATAAAGTCACCGTATTGTAGGTCAATGCAATGATGTCGGAGGTCTGAAAGTGATCCTAGTATGGCAAGCATGTATTTAATGGACTGGAATATTGAGTGGACAAATCGGGAGGACAACGACCATGCAGGAATTTAGCCTGGAGGACTAAAATAGCCTCAGGAGGCTAACCTCAGGTAAAAGTAGCAGGAGGTGGGCAGTCAGATTGTCAATAGCACGTCACTCTGACATTAGAGGGTAGAAAATGCAAAGTTCACTTTACCAATAAGAGCTTGCAATTCCGTCCTAATAGCTCAACGGTAGAATATCGGCTGATCAGTACAAAACTTGATTCATGGTTGGAGGAGCAAGGTCCTTTACATACTCATTAAAAGCACCCATTTTCTTATCTCCACTCTCGAAAAGCACCCATTTTCTTATCTCCACTCTTGAATGTTATATTTAAAATATAAAGATCCAAATTTGTAATTGCGACAATAAACGCACAGGAAGCAAATTTGTACTAAGAACCTATTTGCCCCAAACAAATTATACACAGCTGCCCCAACATATCCAAATCCTGGGCCATTTGTGTACCACACCACAAGGCAAGTAAGAAAGAGGATAACATCAAACACACATATCGTAAAGCTGTAAGAAAGGTATAAAATATGATGTTATTACATCAATGACATAATTTTCAATTTTTAAACGCAGTTAAAAAGTGTGTTTGTAACAAATAACAGCACCATTGTTAAAGACATATGATCAATGCAGGTGCAACGCAACGAAAAATATCTAGAACAATTCTCATGCTATACAGCTGTCAAAGATATGTACCAGGTCAAAAAAATGTGCAAAAATACAGACAATGAACCATGATCCATGTCGCCAAAGTGTGTCTATTTTATTTAGGACAATTTATGGTACGATTGGGGTAAGCCGTAAGCTATTCAGACGCCATTAGAAGGAGCTCATATTCCATCAAGATTTGAACCACATATATTCAATTGGCTAAATAACGCTCTATTCATTGATAAACTGGGACGATAATTTTATTTTATAAAGTGTAACTTGCAAAGTCAACTTCGGCGATAAGAAATTGTAATTCCATCCCAGTTGCTCAATTGGGAGAGTGTCAGCTAGCCAGTGCGGTTCGAGTCCCGGCTGAGACAGCAAAGTTTTTACAATGGTGCCTGAAAAAATTAACCTTGGATGTTAGAGCATAGATTTTTGGGGTCTGAAACTCACCGTAGTACGATTAGTACAGATTCAGTGAACTCTGACATATTGGGCTTCGATTTCAAATCGAAACCCCAATGACCACTCAAGATACTAACCTGGAAAAAATAGAATTAGGAAGCTAACCTGGAGTAAAAATAGCAGAAGGTGATCAGTCAGATTGTCAAGATACACGTCAGTCTGATATTAGTGGAAAGAGAATGCAAAGTCCACTTCGACGACAATAGCTTGCAATTTCGTCCCAGTAGCTCAATTGGGATAATGTCGCCTGACCAGTACGAAAATCTGTGGTTCGAGTCACATATGGGACAGAAAGGTTCTTTACAACCTTATATCACATTTAAAACCCATTTTTAAACCATGTATCACATAAATATTTATTACACTTAAATTATGTTATACCTCCGAGTACGATTGAAACACCTATTGAATGAAAACTGATATTAAAGTAGAGAAATATTTTCAATTCTTTAAAAAATATATTTCAATAGCAATTTTAAACATTTTTGTAAACTATAACATTGAAAGTTTTAATATCTTTTGTAAACTCCCCTCAATTTGCATCTCGCTGGCATTTTATCTAAAACTTTTATATCGAGTGTAATACAAACAAAAGCATTATTTTCATATGTCTTAGATTTTAAACTTTTCCGCATGAAAGATCAAATTCAAAACTAATATTTTCTTTATCATTGAAATGGGATTTAATAACTTCTTCACAGCAGCGTTCTGTAAAAAAACTCAAACAACATCGAAGAAAACTTTTGAATAAAGTTACTTTATACTATTATTTAAAACTAATTTCAAAAATTTAAAAATATTTCTTCTCTTATTGAAATAAAATTCAATTTTTACAGATGCTTATAAAAAGAAATACTTATAAAAAATATTTTTTCTTTAATGTGAATTTGATTACTAAACATGAAACGAAATTCATAAGTTCAGAGAGGAAAGTAAAAAGAAAAAGATTTCAGCTTTTATTTTAAAAAACTGTCGTTCGAGGGAATATTATTCTAATAAATAATATTCTAACGCGACCATAACTATGGATATATCCAAAATAATTGTATTTCGACAAGCATTGAAAATTTAGCAGCAACCGTATTTCAGTCCCTATTAATATGATTTTCTTTTAACAGGTATTTATTACTTTCCATAGAAGCGCTTCGTGCGTTCTTGATCCTGGTTCCTTATAATTAGATAATCTTTAGCCACTTTCTAATTGACATTTTCCTTCTATATTGCTTTGTTGCCGAGATCAGGTTCCTAACTTATTCAATTCTCCGCTAAAGGTGCTGCAATCCCTTTTATGTGATCGGTCATGATCCCTTTACTGTAGATAGACTTAACGTGTACTCATGAACTTTCCACCAAAAAATTATTAGAATGCTTAAGGTCTTGGGAACCTCTGTTTAGTGGTTTAGCAATTTCATACCATAAAATATATTTAAAATACACCCTCATCAAATACAATATTTGAAAACAATAATGCAATTTTGCACACCCACTAGTTTTCCTCTTTTTCTGAAACACTCCTTTCATTTGACTTATTTCATCCTGTTTACCTTCATGTTCTAAACGGTGTATTCTAAGTTAATCTCCTTGTCACCCGTCTTTCAAAGATGTCTGTCTGTCCTTTTTGCCCGGGAAGTAGAAATGAGAAACAACAGCTGAATGCTTTGTAGCGAAACAGAAACTTTTAATATATTGAAAGGTAGTTTAACTTTTCAACTTGAGCCTTAAATTTCTCTTAAACTTTCTTCCACTTTGTCTGTAATTACCGTGCAGCCGCTTATTTATCGTATCTTCGAGAAATTTTTAGGCTGCTAAAGTTATTCAAATCTTACAAAAATTATTCAATTTCTTTGGCTTTAATGACTATAACTAAGTATTTTTCTTAGGTGGATGTCAGAAAAGATATATAGACCACAAAAAAGGTCCATTCTGAAACAAATAAGTTGTAAAAAAATTTGACTTGTAAAAAGTAAGAAAACTTAAGCAACGCAATTAAGCACAAATTTATATAGCACAATGCAGCATACAACTGTTTTCAGAATGCTTTGACTCCCTGAACTTCAGGGCTAGACAGTTAAGTTTAAAATGAGTTAGTATCGGACAATGTATATCGCCAATAGTGGCGCAGTACGCGATTTTTATTTTCGGATATATTCAGCAACAAATTTAGACAGGAACCCAGTGGAAGTGGCAACCACATCGACCGTACACTTTTCCTGACGCTAACTTCTCTTGAGGACTATCGGATCCACATATTTAACGTGCCCATACTCCGTGTCGACATGGGAGGGCATGATACTATAATTGTGCAAATATTGAGCCTTCTAATCCACCGGAGGGCTGCTTGAGAGTCTGGAAATACTTCAAGTACCCCTCAAAACGCATAATCTTCGCCCAGGAGGATAGTATCGAAAATCTGACTATGTTGGAGTCTATCCGATGGTCGATGGTGTGCAACGATTGAGCCTTCTAGGTAAGTAGGGGCTTTCTAAAAAATCTTTTCGAAAAAAAATCCGTATTTCTCTGTTTCAAGAGGGAAGGGGATAAATGGAAAATCGGACTCCATATGGTTCTGTACAGTAGTTGAGTTCTGTACCGTAGTTCTCTAAGTGTGCAAAGATTCAGTCGTCTAGGTCGCAGAGTCCACTTCGACAATAAGAGCTTGCAATTTTGTCCCAGTAGCTCAACGGTAGAGCGTCAGCTGGCTAGTTTGAAGATCCAGGGTTCAATTCCCGGCTGGGGCAGCACGGTTCATTACAGTGGCGCCCAAAAAAATCAACCCTGTAGGTTACTGCAAAGATGTCGGAGTTCTAAAAGTGACCCTAGTACGACTAGTATGGATTCAGTGGACTCTGGAAGATGGAGCGCCGATTTCAAATTGAGAGGATAACGACCACGCAGGATACTAACCTGAGCAAAAATAGTAGTAGCTGAGGGCTAACCTGAGATACAAATAGCAGGAGGTGGTTAGACAGATTGTCAGCTGCACGCCAATCTGACATTAGAGAGTGAAGAATGCAGAGTCCACTTCGACAATAAGAGCTTGCCATTTCGTCCCAATAGCTCAACGGTAGAGCATCGGCTGGCCAGTTCGGTAATCCAGGATTCGATTCCTTGTTGAGGCAGCAAGGTTCTTTACAAAGTCACCGCGGGGCTTTAGGGGATATGAAAAGGCAAAAGACATTAAACACAATTATATATAGTGATATTTGTCACATACCTTTTTTAATATATTCATATTTTCTCGTTTAATTATGTAACCAGTATTAAGTATCAGATTATAACAAAGTATATTCTTTCATTCTCTTGTTCTCGAAGGCATACTGATTTAACCCAGGGGAGTCATTAAGTAATTCAAGCATTGGAAGTCTTTGCGCTTTGAAATTATTAATATGTCCATCTGCAGCTTACCCTATACATGCACTGAAACAACTTCCATCGAAGAAATGTTAAGAATCATATCTTCGCGAATGCTTTATCTAATGCAAGGGTATAATCTCAAACAATTTTACTGTCATAAAACACGAATCTGCCTTTGCTTGTGTACGGACTCACGTTGATTAACTCAGTGTCGTAAAATTCTGGTAATAAAAATATGGATGAGTTTGGATGCGTGGCTCGATGCTAGAATTCTGGGAATCTGCGTTGTTTAACGACGTCAGATATAATGTGTTGTTATGCAGGGTGTTTCAGAATTCACTTCATATTTCGCATTGACACGTCTTGATTTTCCACTATCAGAATTCCGTTGAAATTTGTGCGCATGGATTAGTCTTATGCAATTGTCCGATTAACCGAGAGTCTATTTGGTTAACCAAAAAATTCATACCCGGATAAACAAGAAAGTTAAAGAGAATATTAAAGATTTCCAAGCATATCCTCTTTCAGCTAACAGGGTATAACTTTTAATACCCGGTTATCGGAATCGACGTTTGGTTAACCGGATAATTGTACATATAAGAACTAATCAATTCGTAGAAGTGTGGGTCTTTCAAAGGAATTCATAATCGTAAAAAATCAGGAGGTTTGATACAAATATAGCAAGTTACAGTCGACCTCTAATTGACAAAAACTCTTTGGTGGTAAGACGGCTTTTCTGGAAGTCTGAAATGTTCAGAATTTCGAAATTTATCATCTTAATATAACAAAGTTTTTACATTAAAACGGTGGAGTCGATACAAGTGGGTACATCTGAAAAATCAGGTAAAAACTTCTTGTTCGACCCTGACCTCCCGACCTACCTGAAGCTGTAAGGTATCTGTTTGGACGACCAAAAAGTGACACCTAGTATAGACAGAAAACCCAATGGGGCGGCATCCACAGAGACCGTACCCTCCTTCCTCTTCACACCAACCTCTCAGAGGACTTGGTGTGTAGAGGAAAGAGTGAAATATGGACCCACGTATTTAACAGGCTCGTACTCCGCGTGAACACGGGGAGCTAGTTAGTACACTTGGGACAATGTGGCACGTTGACAATAACATACGCCTTATTGCTTATCCTTACAAATAAGCAAGCAGAGCGTTTCACAACTATTGTTGTCATGAACATTGCGATTAAAATGGTCTATCGCACAACAATTGTGTCTTATTGTTGTAAATATCTCTATATTAAATACAATATCTAGGGGAAGGAGCCCTCTAGTATATCTAAAATAAACTCCCTTAGTTCAAATCACCATGTTCGTAATCGATTTAGCTCATAAAACTTATATCAGCACGTAATGATTAAGCAAATTATTTCCGACAGGTTTCATTTATCAAAACGATTGGTATGAGGGTCAAACAACCAAGAATACCTACTTAGACGATGTCACGTGATCGCATACATCAAGCTCAGCGCTTTAATACGAAGTTTACTTAGAAATAAGAATATTGTCGCATGGTAAACCCATGAGCCAATATTTTAGGGAATGCGACCTAGAGTCTTCTTATTTCTTTTTGGGGGTCAGCCTTTTCGTTCGGCCATCTGCACTCGAAATAGAAAACCAGGATGTCGAAGTTCCTTGTGATCTCGGATTCGAACCGAAAGGGTGTAATGTGCGTCCTTTTCGGAGGGGTCATAGGGATTGCGGCCTGCTTTAAATTAGTGCCCGAAAGAGTATTGGTTTCGCAGGGGCTTGAAAAAGGGCTTTTGTTTCTGGGGGTCTAAAAGCCAATGGCGTTGCTTTGGGGTCAAGGGGTTAAGACCCTGAATCCAATGGGATGTTTGTGTGCGCCTCAGGGGCGTGTTTTAAAATCTTGGAGAGAGAGAGTTTTTCAGTTTTTAAAAAAGGAGCAAGGAGAAGGTTTTGTGTTGTGAGTGAGAGAAGTCATACTCCCCAGCATTGTCCTCAACCATGAGAGGCTATTCATTCAGCGAATGCTCGGTGAGTTACTCATTTAAGGGCCTATGCCTGATTTGCATATTTTCTCTCTCTCTCTCCGGATGTAAGGATATTTAAAATATTGCATAGGATTGTTTAAATTTAATTTTTAATTACCATCTTTCACATTTTAGTCTATGAGACTACATATACTTTTGTATTTGTTTAATTGCTTATCTAAAATTGGTAGTTATCCCATTTGGAATATGGGAAGTTGTCTTTTAGATATTTTAAATCAAATTCTTGTAAATATTTATATAGTGTAAATAAATTAATGTTTGTGTTTATACTCACGGCCTTATTCTTTTTCGCGCTCTTACCGGGCGTGTCCTAAAAAGGAAGTTACCTTAGGACAAATAATTGGAATATGGGAAGTTGTCTTTTAAATATTTTAAATCAAATTCTTGTAAATATTTATATAGTGTAAATAAATTAATGTTTGTGTTTATACTCACGGCCTTATTCTTTTTCGCGCTTGTCCTAAAAAGGAAGTTACCTTAGGACAAATATGTCTGCTTTCGACCACCAAAACATTGGCTCTGAGGCCTCCCTAGATACAATTTAAGAAAATGTGGATTCGTTAATTAATTAGGTTTTGGACGAACTGCATTCCAGCAATACTGCACTCCTGAATTTAATCTTTACAGTGTTAAAATGAATTTTATTTAAGCTTCATACTTGAAATCAACAAATATGTATTTTTGACTGCTGTTTGCATTTTGAATTGCAACATATGTTTGAACTATTGTTATTCATAAATATACTTAATAATGCGTCCCATTAAGATTAACGTTTCATCAAAGTATCTTGCTACATAATTTGCGAAACACTATCCAATGCACGGACGGAAGGACTAAAATCCCGATCTTTTGATCTTCAGACCAGCATCACAGATGGGTAAAAACGCCTTCGGATTTGTCCAAAGGTAAGTTAAATCCAATCAAACAACTTCAAAGAGAAGTGCAACACCAAATAGGCTTTTGCCAAATAAGTAAAATGTATATATAAGTAGTATTTAAGCCTGTCAAAGACTGGGAAGCTAAGACTCTTAATAATTAAGCTGTAACTTTTTTGCAATAATTATAATTTCGATTAACAATGCATGGTGTTTAGCGTCAAAAATAGTTATCTCAATTGAAAATTGGTCCGATTAAGTTCTGCACCATGCTCGAGTTTCATCCTTTTACGCCCCCCGATGGGGCTTAACTCGAAATTCCGACTCAGCTAGGTTCTGTACCATAATCGATACCACGTGCGTAAAGATTCAGCCTTCTAGACCACTGGGGGACTTCTAAGGGTCTGAAAAGACATAAACACGTCATATACATTAGACATTTATTTATAGTCATGCTCTGCGAACTGGAAAAGAGTTTGAAGAAATTAAGTTTGTACAATCTTTATAAGAAAAAAAAATATTTAACAAACTGCGTGTTTGCAAGTTTACCATTCATAGCGTTATCATTTTTAGGTCTAGAATTAGTGCACAAAGGAATATCAATATTTGTACAAATATCAATATTTTGATTTTTATTATATCAGAAAGTTTGTTATAACTCTGGTACGTTCATACAAGTTGAACTTTATTGAGATTTTTTATAAATTACAAATTCTTAATGAGAAAGTAATAATAAAAAATTAAAGGAACATTCATGTAGTAACAAATGGTGTGTATATTTCATTTTTTAAGCAATATTTAAACCATTTATTATTTTTCTGTGCTTATTTTGTACAATCGTTTTCTGAAAACTAGAAATTAACTCCAGAATCTGAAATTGAAATCATCAGTGAACTTTCTCTTCCCCCCCCCCCTGGAGTTAGCATTTTAAATCCATATCTGTCATCATCCAAGTTCTATATATATAGCCAATCCTGATAAATAAATATTTCAAGGAATTTTTTTTAAACCGTAAGTTAAAAAATTCTGGAAATAAAAAAGTTTAGTGATCTTCCCGACTTCCTTCGGAATTAAAGCCTGAATTCATAACAATCATCTAAGCTCTATCTATAGCCAATCTTGAGAAATGGACATTTCGAGAAAAATTTTAGAAAACCTTAGTAAACCCCAACCCCCTTCAAAATTCGATGCCGCATTCATCATCTAAGCTAGGGGTGGGGAACCTTTCAGAAACGAAGAACCATTTCAACAAAAAACGTACAAAAAATAAAATTTAGGGATTCGCAGCTTTAATTCGATTTATTTTTTAATTATTTCAGTATTTACATATACATATTACAGATGCAAGTTTCAAAAAAATTCTCAAGTTTATTTATAATAGTTATTGTTTTTGTGGGTACAATAAATAAAACGACATTTTTTGTAAATTTTTATTTTATTCATGTAAATATAAATACAACAAAGTATTGCAAAAACAATATTACAATTATTTATTTCAATATTCAGTTTACATTCAATGCGACTTTTGGACTTGGATTTTCTCTACTAATTTAGTCAAATTTGGAGTGTACTTCGTGCATTTTATAAGTTCCGCTTTTAAACTTGTATCCGTTAGTGTGCTTCTATGTTTGTCTTTAATGTAGTTCATCGTAGAGAAAAATTGTTCACAATTGTATGTGGACCCAATTAAGGTCAAAATCCCAAAAACTAATCTCCTGGCATTTGAATAATTAGTCGAAAAGGAATTCCAGCATTTAAATATAATGTCCTGTGGTGTTTTCTCCATAGTTATCTCATTTTTTTTTCGACCTGTGCTACCATTTCCTGAAGTTTTTGCACCCAGATACTTTTACTCTGATTTTTCCAGAATCTCCATTTGTAGATCTGCAATAGATATTCCACGAAAAATTTTGACGTCTATTAATTTTAAATCACACTCAGCGGATGTAATTATAAATTCCCTTTACAGTTTATGAGAGGGGGTAAATCTTTTATTTTCTTACATATATCATCCTTATTTTTCATGTCTTTGAACATAATTTAAGAGACATTGTGTACATGCAATTTTTTAGAAATTCGCCATCAGTAAAAGATCTTCCCCCATTGGATGTTTAGGGGGGGATGTTTAGGGGGGGTTAGGGGGGGGAATCGATTACGAACATGGTGATTTGAACTAAGGGAGTTTATTTTAGATATACTAGAGATTTTCCCCCATTGGATGTTTTCCCCCCAGGGATAAAAAAAATTGCTTCAGTGGTACTCGACGAAGATTTTGTCCAAGGTGACAAACTTCTTTGCTAAAGTTGTGTTTCTTTTGTAATTCTTCAACAGATTTTCTTCTATTATCACCATCAGGATACTTTTCACTAAAATCTAAATGTTTTCCTCGAAAATGTCGTTCTATATTACTTGATTTATTATTTTTAAATCATAAGTGGCAAATTAAACATTGAGAACTTTCATTTACTTCTATAAATACAAATTTCTCTGTCCACATTTTATTGAAGCCCCCTGTTTTTTTCAGATATTTTTCTTTTTTTTAACTCATTGTTTTATGAGGGTTGTTATCACGAATTTGAAATACTTTAATATAACTGTGTAGACATAAAATACTAACTAAACTACTCTGTCAATATAATACAAATTAAATTGTGCATAACATATTCTGGTACTATATTAACGCACACTTGTATCCAAAGCACAATCTCAACTGACAATTCTGGTGCTGGTGCGGTTAGTATAAAAGCAGCGTGCGACGAGTATCTATCTCTCTTGCGCTTACTACACTGACAGACGCGTCGTCTTCACGGTGATAGTGTCGCGAACATTACACTGCTAGCGACGTTTTCTATACATACCTACATTTTTAAAAATTTACTTTACAGACGCATTATATATATATATATATATATATATTTTTTTTTTTGGGGGGGGGGGGGGGGTAAGTGTCAGTTCTGCGGTGGCCACAGCAGATTTTTATTAAACATTTAAGAGCCGCGGGTTCCCGACCCCTGATCGAAGCTATATCTATAGAAAATTCCAAGAAATAACTGTTTCAAGAAAAATTTAAATTTGTGAATCCGAAATGACACCACATGAACCGAAAGTGGAAATTCGTACTGAATCCCATACCGCCTCAAAAATTTAGTGCTGAAGCTATATCAGTGAACCGTAAGTGGAAAATAACAAAAATTGTAAATCACCTTACCTCCTCCAGAATTTGATACTAAATTCCTATTAGTTATCATCTAAGCTCTATATATAGTCAATCTTGAGAAATAGATGTTTCAAGTAAAATGAAAATTTTTGAGTCGGAAACGGAAAAAGAACTGCAAGTGGAAATCCTTAGTAAACTCATAATTCTCTTCGGAATTTGATACTGAATTCTTATCCGTCATTATCAAGCCTCAATTTGTAAAAGATCTTGATAAATAAATGTTTCAAGGCATAAATTTTCCAGAAAACAATAATCCCAAAACCTCAAAACGAAAGAAAAGCGAGACATTTTTGTAAAGACTACCTTGGGAGAACCAATCATTCACATTGCCGTCTAATATTTTCTTTCTGTCTCAGCGAAAGAGGGGTAATTGAGGAGAATTGTGTCTTTAATAGTACTATCGCGTGTTTGTAGTAAAGTGTGTTTTGTTCCGTTTTGTCAGAGCAAATCAAAACGTGAACGATCATGATAATAAAAGTCCTTCCAAGACGATCGGTTTATTAAATCAAAGATTTAGAGGATGTCGAAGAAGGAACGTGTGCTTCAGTAAAAGTTTAAAACAAATTAAATTTCCAAGAACACATTAAGTTAAAACAATTAAGTTTCCAAGAACAAATTAAGCTAAAACAATTAAGATTCCAAGTTTTCGTAAAAAGTTTTTATATATTACAATTTTCCCGTTTAACGTTTCTTTAAATCCTGTTATCTCAGTTTCAAATTTTTGTGTCCATCCATATAATTAGAAGAAAAGGTGTTATCTTAACTGCTTATAAATTAATATACATGTTGAACTGTATATATGCGCCAAATCTAAACTCTTAAATTTTCGAAAGAAAAAATTATAATAAATATATATTTTTGCCTGATATAAGACAGAAAATATGAAAATTAGCATTTATGATATTTCAAAATGACGTGTTTGTAAAATATTTTAAAGGTTTTAGCTTTAGTAATTAGAAGTATACATTAAATAGCTTTATATTAATGGAAAACAAATACATGTGTCTGGTGACTTTAGTTCAAATATAATTATTTATTATTTATTATCAATTATATTTCTGTTTTGAACCATGATATACCTTCGAAATCATATATTTAAAAATCAGCTAAGATGTGTGTTAATAGACGAGTAATACTTTTATATTATCAACATGCAAATGTTGAAGTATGAAAATTTTCGTTCAAAAATATGATAAAACCTGATATTTTATTCAAATTTAACGTCTTGGCAAAATGCAGATCATTTTCACTCTTGAAAACTACTATCGCTACTTTAAAATACGGAGGAAACACAATATCTTCTATAATTGAAGTTTATAAAAGAAACTAACCTGCCAAGTGTAGAGGGATTTAATGAAAATTATGCAAGGCTAACTGTGCTAAATAATAACAAAAAACGCAATGCTAAATAATAACAAATAATGCAATGCTAAATAATAACTTTTCTTCAATAATATCGAAAACCGTGGAACTCGAGTACAGGTGATTGAAAATTCAAACATATGAAGCATTTATCCAGAACTACCCTTGCTTACTGCAGTTTAACTATTTGAAAAAGGTGGTGAACTTGCCCTATCCCTTCATTCATCTAAACTCCGAGAAATCATTCATTTTACATTTAAAACAAAATTTTCATAAACAATATTTACGAATATTTCGCTCTATTTAGTTTAAATAACAGTTATCTATAATAGTAAAAGAGGATATATGTTCTCCGCTCGTCTGTTAGTCTCATAGCAGAAAATTTAAGCGACACGGAGCTAAGAAATTTTGTATAATGATACTCCATACCAGGTCCGAAGGCACCTAGGAGCGTTTTTTATTTTTATTTTTTCATTTTGTAATTCATTTTCAGTTATCTGATATTGAAGCACAAATTTGAGTAATTTTCACACAAATCGGTTTCATAGAGATACAAAATACTATTACAGTTTCCATCTTCATACACTTGGAAAGATCGAAGACCGAGTTTTAAATCGAATCAGTAAGACAATCCCTTTTATATTAAAAAGTATTTGAATATTTATCGAAATTATGCTACGTTTATAGAATTTCATATTGATATTGTTGCATCGTAATTTTAATTAAATTTGCAGTAAACCTTTTCAGAATTCTTAAAATATAGTAGACTAGCGAAACCCATTTTTTGACCTTGAACTGAGAGTTCAGAATTTTTACTTTCCCTGCAATACATGGTAATGTATAGAGAAAGTATTGGAATCATGCCGAAAATCGCAACTCGAGTTTTCGGCGGATCTACATGTTTCGAGACCTCTAGAATACGAAAAAACTATTTTTAGCGTAACGTCTGTGTTTGTGTCTGTATGTCTGTCTGTCTGTGTGTCTGTGCAATGTATGTGCCCACTCTAACTCAAAAACTTACAGACCGAATTTCACAAAATTTGGTAGGTAAGTCACTTGGATATGACCCTGGTGCTTATTAGTTTTTGGTACGATTCGTAAAAACAAAACCCGCCTTTTTTTGCGAAATGGCCCGTAAAAATTTCATGTATCCACTCTAGCTAAAATACTAATTGACCAAATTTCACAAAATTTGGCAGATAAGTTACTTGTACAATATTCTGGTTCTGATTAGATTTTGGTATTAATTGAAAAAGAACAACCTGCCTTTTCTTACGAAATGTCCCGAAAAAATGTCATGTATCCACTCTAGTTAAAATACTAATTAACCAAATTTCAAAAAATTTGGTAGATAAGTTATTTGTGGGATACTCTGGTGCTTATTAGATTTCGGTATTATTCGGAAAATAACAACCTGCCTTTTTTTACGAAATGGCCCTCAAAAATCACCAAAATCTAAGAAAAAGCTACGTATATTCAAATATATCAATTAAATGCTTGTTTTATACATAATTTTTGATGAGGAAAGGAATAAGAACAACTCTATTACTCTAGGACTAACCGTTCTCGAGATATTTGAGATTTTTTGCATTTAGTTATGCCACTTTTAGAAAAATGTCCAATTATCAAATAAAAATAGAAATTGAATTAAAAATTCAAATTTAGTATTATTTTGTGCAATCAAACTCAATTTAATGAACTATTAAAGAAATAAAGAAAAAATGAATTTGAGTCTACAGAAAAAGTCATGTGCTGCCCACATCAGATTTTTTCGTTTTATTCGCGTGCGGGAAACAAGTCTCCTTCTTCTTGATATCACAACTGGATGTTGATATGAGGTTTACCAAGACGTTGCACTCTCGGAAGTCGTTACGTTACAGCAAGGTTTTATTTTTCATTTAAACGAACGTATTTTCCCAGAAATCGATATCAATTCCGGCGGTTAGCATTTTAATCTCCCGAGTTATAGAGAACGTTTACGCTTCTTGTGAAATTTTGTTTGAAAATTAGGGGGGTTCTTTGTGTTTGAAATATTTGACACTTTGTTCTATTTTTTATTTTATTTTCTCGATGTGAAGTGTTCTGAAAGTAATGTAATATTATGATATGCGAAAATGTTTTTTAATTTCTCTGATTATTGTGTTAAATTGAAGTACTATCTTACTCGGTCGTATTAGCGGGAAAATCACTTATTTAGGGCGTATTACACGTGCATACCTAGGAACATTGTCGCACGTTTGTCAATGTCGCGTGCAACAATGCTTTTTACAAAAATGGAATGAATAAATGCTATTAATCCCTATTTTAATTCCCGGAGAACGCAAGGTACATTTACTAGCTTATAATATGCTAACATCAAATCTTAAGTTTAATGTTGCTTTAAAATGTGCAATGCTTAATATTTTAAAACGGCATTTTTTAATTTGAGTTATTTTGTATATTATTTTTCAGCTCAAGCCAGAAGATTATGAAGATAATCTGTCTTATACAGTTTCAAATGTCAATACATATTGAAAAATGTAGTTTCTTAAGTTTACTATTCGTTTTTAGCTCTATCGTCACCGGTACGTATGAAAAACATTAATTTTCTAATAATTTACAGCAGACTTAGTTGTTGTTATTGTACTGTCTTATTTCTATACATAGTAAATCATTTTATATTAATTTTATATTAATATAAAAGATAAAAAAATTATAAATTTAAAAGTAAATGGAATTATTTATTTTCTAAAAGACATAATATGTAGATAATATATATATATATATATATATATATATATATCATAATTTAAAAAAAATAACCCCATATATAGGATTGGACCTTTTCCAAATTCATGTCATTCCATACTTCTTTTAAGCTATATGCCTAAGTTAGACAACATTTCAGGAGGTAAATAAAATCTCATTAACACAAATGGTTCTCATTCCAACGCCAAATGCCATATATATAACCCCTTCTACTATAAAGTATAAATAACAACCTTATGAAATTAAAGCCGATAATTCATTAAGGTCAGATTTAGGTTTTGGAGAACAACATATACTTTTCCATAAAAGGCAATGTTTATTATTTCTTCAGATTCACGCTGCTAGTTCAGACATATAGAGGCCGACTTAGTACCTAATGATCTCATACAGTACGATTTTGTCACTTTAAAAGACGTAGGTGATTCTGATTAAACCCAAAGTCTGTCAAAGTAACCAGTAGCATCGACAGATTTTTTGTTGGTGTGTGGGGGGGGGGGGAGTAGTAGGGGGAGTGGGGGGGATATCTTGTTTCCCATATCTCCATATATAATTTCTACAAACTTCATCGATGGGTCCCTGGGGGAGTATGACTCTTAAATCCGTTTTAGTGACGCTACAGTTTTCATTTATATCCCCGCTGATGTTTTCAGGAGGGTTCTGAGAGGTTCTGCCTCCCTCTTCCCCAATTTGTCCAATCCCGGGGGAAAATCGAAAATTCGAATCCGTTAGGTTCGGTCTAGTGGTAATACTATAAATTTGCGAGGATTCAGCCTTATATGTCAGTGGGGGTTTCTGGAGTGTCTGAAAATACAAAAACACATTCGATAATTATATAGTGATATAATGGAACATTTATAGAATATATAGAAAGCTCAATTATTTAACGGTTTAAAATTAAATTAGTGATATAAATTTCTTTAAAAAAATCTAATATTTTTATATTTTTCCGTGACAAAAGAGACTTGCAAAACAGGATTACGGCAAAAAAATATCACTTAAGAGGGCAAACAAATTTAATTATAAATGTTAACAGCAATAAATGTTCTCACACCATTTCAATTATCTTGAGTATACCTGAATATTTTCCTAGTTCGTGTCACTAATCTTTGCCCTTTTTGTTGCTCAGTAAATCCTGCTAATGGACATTGACGCGACGCTAAAAGGTGATTCACTGAGTTTTAATTGTTGAGCAAAAGAGAACACGAAAAACTTATAAGTGGTCCATTAGTTAATTACATTGAACTTGTGCTAAATATAACTTGCAGCTTACATGATCCCAAAAATCTACTATTTAGCATATATTTTCCGAAATCTGAATGATTTCATTTTACTAACGAAACATGACCATCCTGCTAATTCAACATTCATTTTTCTCTTACAATTTTTTTTGTGAACATTATTTTTACTAATTAATAATGCAGAAAAGAAAATTTTTTCTCTAGAAAAAACTTTAAATCACATAGTGTAAAAATTATTGTATGCATAGGTAGTTATCAATTCGTTTACCATTCTTCTCTTATTGTCATCTTTAATTAGTCTAAACTGAGAGGCCAAAACTCATAGGAATATGATGGTATGGCAATACGATGGTATGGGACGTGTTCACGTGGTCTGCATTAGGCCGGCTTATTCGCTTGGAGCAATAACAAGTATGAGATACGTAGCCATTATCGCCAATCACCTGCATCCCTTTATGACTCTGGAAGACCATGATAAAGAGGCGTTCCAATAAAATAATGCAACGTCTCACCAGTCTTTGTTTGCTAGGAGGTGGGTCGACGAACATTCCACCGAATTTACCACTATTACTTGCACCCACGATCCTCCGATATGCACAAAGCATAGGTGGGACACAAGGGAAACTAGCCTACGATTCATGAAACCAGCGCCATCCAATGCAACACAATTATTGTCTATACCGCAGGATGTGTGGGCGGCCATCCCTTCAGCCAGGTACCAGCAACTCCATCCCTCGACGTATGGCTGCACTGATGAGGGCTCGAGGAGGATTACTTGTTATTAGGTATCTATCCCATGATATTTGACCTATCAGTGTACATATGTACACCTAATTTCTTCTTTACGTGTCGCTTTCAGGGTGAGTTTAGCATTCTTTTGTCTTAAACATTAGTTTCGTGCTCCAGGTTTATATACACTGCTCATAACTGAAATCGCAACACCATAAAGTTGTTGGTGTAGCTTTATGTAAATCAGGCAATGGAAACAGCAAGGCGAGATATGCAAATGATCACAGTTTCGTTACGGATTGTGACGTAATATCTGGTAGACCAGCATAAAAGCGTCAGGTCAAGGAGGGGCGATATCACAGCTAAATTGTAGCGTCATTGGTTTCAGGTTGTAAAAATCATCACAATATGCCAAGAGTACGTTGACGTACCACATACGTTCAGTTATCTTCAACAGAACGGCAACAAATCATTATTTTACGTAAAGGTGGATTGAGCCTTCGAAGGATCGCTGAACTATTGGGTCGTGATGTGAGAACAATTCAACGGTGTGTGTTAAACGACACGAAGATCAGGTAGTGGAGCTTCCAGGTGTACCACACCACGTGAAGATCGTATGCTTCTGAGAGGAATTGCGCGAAAGCCGTTTGCCATAGCAACCGTGTTACAACAACATTTATCCCACACTACATGTAATTTGGTTTCGACACAAACAATTCGAAACCATTTGCATGACGCAGGACGCCGAGGTTGACGACCTTTTCGACACCTACCGTTTCAATGTCGTCACCGGTTACGCCGCCTCCAGTGGTGTCAAATGAGACGCAATTGGTCAACAGAATGGCGAAACATTCTGTTCACGGATAAATCATGATTCTGTTTTGGCATGCCAGATGACCGTACTCGCATATGGTGGCGATTTCAGGAAGCTTTTTCTATCCGTTGCCTCACTGCCCCCTAAGTTGTTGAGACCCAGACCGTCCGACCTACCAGAAAGGTGTAAGGTAACTGTTTGGATGGCCAGGCCCCCTAAGTTGTATCATGGTTTGGAGTGGTATAACATTTGGTGGACAAACACCTTTGGTCCACGTTTCTGGCAATATCATGGCACAACGATGCGTCTCTGATATTGTGAGACCCGTGGTACAGCTATATCTGTCAACCAGGCCTGGACTGCTTTTTCAGCAGAATAATGCCAGCCCTTATACTGAACGGGTAACAATGAATAGTCTACAAGGTTTTGATATTCTGCTTTGGCCAGCATATTCTCCGGATTTGCCGCCAATTGAGCATATATGGGACATCATGGGTTGCAGATTAAGAGAACTCCCAATTCCAACAAACCATGTTCAGTTACAAGCCTAATTGCATGCTGTGTGGAATGCCATCCCTCAGCACACCATTGATCATCTATCTAATTGACAGGATGCCTCGTCGTATTCAATCCTGCATAGCCGCTCGCGGTGGGCCTATTCCATATTGATCAAATGTCAATAAAGTTCCATGCTTTCATTTTCTAGGTATGATTTTTTGATCATTTGCACATCTATATGTTACAATTATATTCTGTAAATTTCATACGGATACATCAATTTCTTCATAGTGTTGCGCTTTCAGTTGTGAGCAGTGTAATATATATTATCATTATATCTGCAATTACCTATTTTGAACATTCTAGATATTTTCGTAATTCACATCTTCTGTTAATGTATCTCGCAAATGCAATTCACTGTCCTTCTTTTTATAATTCCTTTTATTATAGTATACAGCTGAAAACCGCCATACAGACCTATATCCACATGATTCGAATGAATGCTGACGTATAATGATATGTATGAAGTGGCATACCCAGGCCAGGTACAAAAGTAGTAATTCAACCTCCCCTCCCCCCTCCTTCCCAAAATACTTTTAGTAATAAAATACGAAATTGGGCTGAAATATTAATTTCACTAACATTCTATCACCAAACTTCTCCATTTTCCTTTGAGTTGTACAGATCATCTTAGTAAAAATCTTATTACAGATCATCTTCATAAGAACACCAGATTAACAACAAATTGTGTGATAAATATGAAAAACTATTAAAAATATATAAATTGCATTATACACTACAGATATTTAACAAGTATTAATGCACATTACAAATTTTTAAAAAATCTGATGTGAGAGCACATAACTTTCCCTACATAATGCAATGGCTTATCTTCTGTCACAGCGAAATAATGATGTATAAGATCCATAGCACAATGCTTTTGGTATGGAATTAACCACACGTAAATTGGGATTGAGTGCTTTTGGCAAATTTTGTCCAAACAGAATAACTTGTTCATACTCATGTACAAAATCCTCATCAAAAGGCAATCGCCATTGAATTAATATCCTGTAAAAACATGACCATTTTAGAATTCTTTGAGATCAAAATATAAATCTATTACAAAAGTATTTTCTGTCATAAATGGAACTAATTGGATCGTCGAGGATGGTGTTAGCCGATTTACTGCGCAGTATCGCATATGGAAGATGAACCTATTTGATGATATTGTTTTATTCATTTGAAAAACGGGCAATATCTGGAGAGCAGAATTGATGTCATTCGTTTTCTGACGAAAAGTTACGTATGACAGGATTATTTATTTACCTTTTGTAAAGATCAAATGCCTCTTTATCCTCCTTAGAGGTCGTTCTCGAGGATAAATCTTTGATATTCAAACATTTCGATCCAAGGGCAATAACACAGGATGGCACTGTTTTAAATCAAACTCAATTTATTGTTAACGTCACAAAAATGACAGCAGCTGGCTGTTTAAAGTAATTGATAACACAGACCATACTTATTATTGCACACACCCAGAAAAATTACAAATATACAAGATACTACAAATCACTTGCCTGGTGATAAGTTTTAAATGGAGACGATTTATGATTACTTTGAAGCTTTTATGCTTACCACTCTCTTTCTTTTACCTCGCCTCATATTGCAGCCAAACTCTCGGATACTAGACTCTTCCTAGTCATAGTGGTATCTAAATGGATTTCCTTCTACTAGTTTGGCGGCCACATTCCGAACTCCTCCAAATAAAATTCTTCCTCGAATCATTCAACCTTCAACCTATCCTTCCTCCTTCCCTCCTCTGAAACTCTCAAAGAAGCCTTCTACTCAAGAACCCACTGAAATTCTCAAGATCTAAACTTATTCCTATTCTACCTTAGGAACGCAGAAAATGCTGATTAGCTCGGTGATTGGTCTAACAACCGAACGAGGTAGAATTGTTAGTTTAAGTAAATATAAATTATAATGCAAACTGGGGGGATAATAATAATCGAAAGGTTATTTAGACCTCACACTCTATCGAAAGTTCTGATTTTTAAAAAACATTTAAAAATTCATTTAAAAAATTGGGAGGGCTTCCGAACATTCGATTACGCTTGAAAACAATGGGGTTTCAGTGTTCACTGATTATAACAATCGTACCAAAATATTTTCGAACCGCTTCATCTGTTCGTGAGATATCACTTCCACAGACTCATGAACACACACTCTAACATACATAAATACATACATAGACACACACACTAACATACGTACACACACTAATGTAGTACATACACACACTAACGTACATACACACAGTAACGTGCCCCGGCCGTCCAAACAATTACCTGTCACCTTTCTGGTAGGTCGGACGGTCTGGGTCTCAACAACAACACAGTAACGTGCACGGCCTTACCGTGCTGAAAACACCGGTTCTCGTTAGATCACCGAAGTCAAGCAGCATCGGGCTCGGTTAGTACTTGGGTGGGTGACCACCTGGCAACACCGCGTGCTGTTGGCACATTTCGGGCGCGGTAGTCCGGTGGTTTGCGCGCTGGATTTGCACGCTGCCACAACTGACGCCGTGTTCATGTGGAGTACGATCACGTTAAACATGTGAGACCGTAAGTCCTTCCGAGAGGTTGGTGATAGGGGAAGGAGGGTACGGTCCCTGCGGATGCCTCCCCCACTGGGTTCTGGTCTAAATTGGGTGGCACTTCCCGGCCGTCCAAACAGTTACCTTACACCTTTCTGGTAGGTCGGACGGTCTGGGTCTCAACAACAACACAGTAACATACATATACACACTAACATGCACACATATACACTAACGTACATACACACAGTAACATACATATACACACTAACATGCATACACACACACTAACATGCTTACACACATAGAGATAAAGACATCACCTCAAAACGTTCGATTCAATCACAGGTATACTTGAAACGTGATTTTACGTCAGAAACTAGAACTTGAATTTTCAACCTTGTCACAATAATTTCCCTATACATCATACTGTATGTGAGGAAAGTAACAAGCACATTCTTAATAGATTACAATTTGTATTAAGGTACATTTATAATTTACAAAAATTGCAATTGATATTATTAGCAAAACATATTCTTTTTATTTTCATATTAATTCTATTGATTTGAAGATACATAGCTTATGGTTAACGAACCCAGTATTTCTAGTTAAATTAGATTTGAGTTTCTTTATGGCTAATAATCAAAAATAAGACTCAAATCTCTAAGCATATAGTAAAGAAAATACACTCTAATCAACGCCCGGCCGTCCAAACAGTTACCTTACACCTTTCTGGTAGGTCGGACGGTCTGAGTCTCAACAACCCTAATCAACGCTACAAAGAAATGCTTTTTAATTGCATTTTATGGCTACATATAATGCTTTAAATAGTAACGTTCCGAAATATGCATTTTTATAAGTATATGCTGTACTACGCTGTTTACAGAGCAATTCCCTTTTACAATAGTTTGCCAAAGCTTGCAAATGTGTGCTGCTAATGATAAATGTGTATTGCTAACAGTGGAAGGAATTTAATGAAACAGTGGCTACTTAAACAACCCGCTACCAAGCAACTTTCATTTTATTCACTTATATTATATATATATATATATATATATATATATATATATATATATATATATATATATATATATATATATATATATATATATATGCTTGTATGGATAGAACATTTGCAGTATTTTCTCAGATATTTTTATATTCCTATTTTATTATTCAATCTTTTAGCTTGCTGTCCAAGTAGAAAGAATTTATAGATATCTCTTTCTTCAGAAACAAGATTTCTTTGTTCATTTTAAATAAATACTTGGACTCGAAAACGATTTTTTTCAAAATGAACACTTTTTAGGCCTAGTGCTTATCCACATGTATTGCTTTAATGCTTGATCATTTTTTGTTTTTCTATTTTCGAATTCTCACCATTGATATAAGTTGAATATATTTAGCTTGATGACTAGACATATGCATTTTATTCTCTTCTTAATTTCTTTTAATTGATGATTCTCTATTTTAAACTTCTTTTTAAGTTGTTGGCATATTTTAAGTTAGGGTTTTATAAGTTACAGCTTCTCTCTATTCTATCATTGGATTTTCATATTATATTTTTATTATATATATTATATATATATACATTATAGACACTGTCTCCCCAAATTCCCTTCACGTTTCGCTACGGATTTCTAATAATAAAAATAATGAAACTCAAATCTCTACTAAGAATTGAGTAAAGAAAATAACACAATTCAATGCTGCAAAAAATGTTTCCTAATTACACTTTTATAGTTACATATAACACTTTTTATAGTCGTGATCTAAAATATTCATTTTCACATGCATATGCTGTATTACGCTGCTTTTATAGCATTTGTTTTATACAACAGGGTGCCAAAGCCTGGATTGCTTTAAATGTGTATCCGTCGGAGGCAACTATCAACCTTGTGAAGATCCATTCCATAACAATTACACGAAGGACATTTTGGAAGCGCCGTGTTGGGCCGGAAGGAAACAAAGGGATGGCGTTTTTCCAGCCACTGCTTGTATAAAGCTATCGGGAGTTTATGGTATGATTGATCGAATTATATGAAGCCAGGATATTCATGATTATGTTCCAAATGTACACAACTTTTAACGACTTATCAGCGTGGCGTTTATAGGACGACGGTATATATTGGAAAACCAATTAACAACTTTTGCATTTCCTTAAATAAAAGTGAAGGTAAACAGTGATCTTTTGCAAACTTGTACATTGCACTGGCAAAAGTATTGTAAATAGTTTAGAGAAAATATACGTGTCGGAGCAATCAATTTGCTGACGTAAAATGAATATTATCTTTAGTTTTGTCGCAAATTAAAAGCTTCGTAGACTGCTTTGTTTAATTTTCGAAAACTGTAGATTTATTGAATGCTAGAAAATGTACCCAACATTGTCTGGGAGTAATAGTGAATTAATTGAATTCATTAATCTAAACGCAGACGGAATTCTTTACTTTAATAAATTGATTTTGAAACCGGAAGAAAAATTTATATGCTATTTTAAAAAGCTTACCTACAATTTAAGTCGAAATTTCAGGACACACTTATAATATTAAAATAATTCTGTATTCAAAAGATCGAGAATCAATGTATAAAACTCGCTAAATAAGGAAATTGCAAATTGAATAGCACTCCAGGTTCCAGATATAGTTCGCAAAATAAACGCCTGCATGAGAAGCGTTCGCATTCAAGCAAAATATCGTCTGTTCAACAAAATGATGAAAAATGCAGAATTTTAGGTCGAATTTCGGATTTAAAAGTTCAGTTCATAGAGTTAGAAAGAAGGAGATAAAACTCCTATGAATGAAACGCTTGAAAATGCCATAATGCTTAGAATTATATCTAGGTGTCGCTAGTGTTAGTAAAGTAGCTGCTATTTTTTAGTTGACACAACAGAAAAACGTGTATTTGTATATGTATTTTTTATTATTTTAAAATTAAGGGTTCCCTAATTATGAGTATAATTAACCAGTATTTTTTCACACTTATAGGATAGAGTACAGAATATATGGAAACAAAAATAAATTGAAACGTAAAAATAATTGTGAATAAGTAGGAATATTCTTTATTGTTTCAGTTCTACTTTGCATTACGCTATTAATTTATTTTTACAAAATTGACAGTTTAAATAAATATTTTAAGCCTTTGGCCATAGAAATGCATACAATGCGGGACTACTTGTCTTGTCCCAGCACCACATGAATGATCGCCTCAAATGATATTGACGTTTTCTTAATATGAAGTTTTATCTCCTTACTTTTACCTCCATGGTTCAGTTACTTTTAAACTAATTTGAATTAAGAAATCTCACCGAGCCGTATTATCCGTTTACTTTAAATACCTCTATACTGAATTTTCTTCAAATCACAATTTCATTAATGTTAATTTTTTCTGCCACATATTACACGAATAAAACTTCACCTGCAGCGAATTTATTCAATAGCATGAAAAGGAATTCTCATTTAAAGTAGCATTAGCTTCTATTACACTTTCATTCAGGATCGTAGCCAACTAGAGGGGGCAGACCCCAACCATAAGAGATATACTCAACTAAGCTGATAAAAAAAATATTCCACTTCTATTAATCATAGGAAACTTCATCTAGCATGTCATCCAAATTTTGCATGAAAAAGGGCTTTTGAAAACTTTTTATAGGTTATTTCGTTTTGTATAGTACAGAAATAAGATTTCTTAATTAAACTGAATTTGGGGGTTATACTGGTGATTATTAATGTATTTAACATATTTAATTTTAAAATATTCATAAGTTTCAAAAATTAAATTTAGGCAATAGTATTTAGGATACAATTGACAATAGTATTTAGGATACTGAGAGGCAAAGAGAAATTCGAATAGATCAAGAACACCCAAGACAAAAATTCGCTAGCTAGTGGTATCAGTCATTGAAAACCAAACCCAACTATAAACATATCAACACGGTCCTATAGAGGGTCCTCCGCCCTCGCACACGAAACCGAGTGAAGTTAAACTGAAAAACGACATGGAAATGAGATGTAAAATAAAAAAGAGGGGAAAAATATAAACCGTTACATTTAATGGTAAAAAATGAAAGAATTTAGAGGAAGAAATAGAAAAAACCCTTGTAAATGAATAAAAGTAAAAAATTACAGGGAATAAGGCTATAATTAAAAAGATTATGACAAAAGAAAGTAACCGGTTTCGAAAGTTATTTAGTCTACTTTCATCAATCAAACTACTATAAACATGCCAGTAGTTGAGATTGGACCAAAATAAGAGTATAACAATGAATGAAGTAAAACCAGTTTCAGAAGCTATATGAGCTAACTTCATCAAATAAATGAAAGTAACAAACAATTAAACTACTCAATATCAGTGAATAATACGCGAATAAAGAAGAATATAGCCAAACTGAGAGGGAAAATAACCGGTTTCGGAAGCTATATGAATTAATTTTAAAGTCAAAGACATGAATAATCCATTTTTTTCTGGCTACGAAAACCTGCATAGACCTGCATTAACTGCATTAACCTGCATTAACAAGATTATCAGCGTTCAAATATATAAAAGCTCCTAGTTAAAAAAAATAATTACAGAGGTATTGTGGCAAAACAACCTGTTTTAGTATACTGCAATAGCGTCAACATCAACTATATTCAAATAACTAACAAAAACTGCTTTAAAAGTACCAATTCATGATACTAAAACTAAGAATATAAGCAAAATTAAGGAAATAATCAGCTTTAGAGGCTATTTTCTTCTGAATCTGGAAGAATTCAGTTAACATTATTAACTAAATTAAAATTACAAGCGGTCAAACTACTTTAAGCCAACCATCTAATCGACCTATGCCTACTTTCTGCCTAATTTCTCTTCGAGATTAAAGTATTAATAAGCTATAATGTGATTTTGATACTTTCCTCTTATATTTTCAGAGGATTCCGGGGAAAGAATGGTTGTGAGAGGATGTGCTCTTGACAGTGGTACGTTAACTATTGACACAGAGATTGTTAGAATGAGTCACTGTGGAGGATTTTATTTCGACAAAAGGTATGTCAGTGGATGCCTTCAAAGCTGTACTGAAGATGCCTGTAATTCAGTTTCACAGAGAGAACCTTATAAACTATTGTATTTTTTCCTCACGGTTATCTTTCACAAATGGCTAAAGAATAAGAAATTTGACTGAAGTCCTGCTTAAGCCCAAATCATTAGAAATGTTATATTGCACGACATATTTGAGAAGTTTACTGAAAATTCCTTGCTATGTAAATAAGCCATGAAAATATTTTCCTATTATCTTCCGTTTCCAAATGAAGAATAATCATTTTAATAGTTTAGTATCTTTATTTATAAGCCTATAAATCAACAAACAAATGTTATGCTACGTATTTAAAAAAATAGTTTAAACTATATTTATATACATGCCGAAATATGATTTTGTCCTTTTTAAATGCAAGTAGTTTAGTTGTGACAAATTCAAACCACATTGATCCGAATATGGAACAATTGAAAAAATGAACAAAATGTATATTGTTAGTATTAGAACAATTTTAATCCAATATGTACAGTTAAAATGTTTTTTAGAAAGTACATATTTTGAGTGAGTTAAATTATTATGTTCCGTAATAGTAACTAACAGAAGACGTATCCTACTAGAAATTCCATTTTAATTGTTATTTTACTGATATAAAAATATCACAGCTATTCAAGGGAACAAACAATTTGCCTTTTTATACGTGATAGAATACTGTAATGCGTACAGATAGCAAATGAAAATGGCACCAATTTATTGTTAGGCATAGACATTAGTATGTTAAACACATTTTTAATATTTTCCTACACAACAGTATATAGTAGATTTTAAAATTTATCGATTCAGGTCAAAAATCTCTCTCATATTTTATGTAAAAGTAGTCCCATGTATAGTAGGTGTATAGTGCGTTGTAGTGAATTTGTATCATTAGCATAACCCTTTTCATTGTAATGTAATTTTTAAATTAATTTCCTGAGTAAGTTCTATTATTTCTCAAACATCATCTTCATCCCATTTCATGTAATATTTTTAAATTACTTTCATTTTCAAGCATATCAAGTTATTAAATTTAATAAATTAAAGCATCGGTTTAGATGCAAAGGGTTATTTTATGAATTTGAAGAAAATAGAACTGTATATTTTCGTCTTGATCATTTCGTTTTGTTGTATTCTTAATGTTCATAAATTTATAAATTTGTCTAAAAATCTATAACTATTTCATTGCAACGTTTGGCAAATTCTTGTCTAAATGAAAAATGTAGGATAGTATAAAAACTCTGTCATATTTAAATATTGATTTAAAATAAATTACTTAGTACTTAATAAAAGGCCTAATTGGGAACATAAATTGATTAAATATGTAAAACTACGTATGTTGCTTTACGTTTAAAAAATTCTTCTTAATGCAAGTATATTCATTATAATTTATATCTTATACTATAATTCACTTCATCCATTTCATTTACATTCTTATATTCCATTGCAACATGATGTATTGTACAAATATAAATACATATATATTATAAAATACATATAACTATTCTATATGAAAATAAAACATTTTGAAAATTTTTATTTGTATATTCACTTCTTTACTCACCAGAAGAACGGGTATACTTATTTTATAGTAAAAGTTATGCTGTCACATTTATATATTTTTCATAATCCCTACATTTGAATAAGAATCACATTATGAGATTACCTTTATAATAAAACTTGCAGTCTTAACAAGCTTGTGGAAGAGAGGAAGATACTAAATAGGCCAGCTGCTTAACTTAATCATACTGTCAAAGTAAACGATGTCTTTCAAGGATGGCATATTGTATTAAACTCTGCCATATTCATGTTACATGCTAATAAAACAATAAACATATATGGGCTGCCAAATTATCGATACCGCTTTCTATGTACATCTTAACCCATTAAAACCAAATACTGCCAAAATACCGTTTCCCATAATATTGCTCGGATTTTAAAACAGTAAAATTCAATTGGCTATACTATAGAAAATGTTTACCATTATTATTCCCCTAATGAGTCCGCATAGACAATAAGAACTGTAGGTTAGTGCAAAGATGTCGGAGATCTGAAAGTGATACTAGTATGACTAACACGTATTCAGTGGAATGTGGGATATTGAGCGTTAATTTCAAATGGGAAGGACAACGACCACAGAGGAAGCTGACCTGGCTAATAAAAGTAGCATCTGAGGTAAAACTAGCTGGAGGTGGTCAGTCTGATTATCAGTTGCACGCCAATCTGACATTAGATGAAGAATGCAGAGTCCACTTCGATAATAAGAGCTTACAATCCCGTCCCAGTAGCTCAACAGTAGTGTTGGCTAGATCTGTGGTTCGATTCCCGGTTCATCCCATATCTTACGACTAGTAACCATCAAATCGACCAGACCGCAATCTATTATACGTTTTATTTCATATTTGCACATTTATTAATATAACGGCTTAATACACAAACTAAACACAACGCAAGACACATATTTTGTTATTTTACATATTCATAATTGATATCAGTGTATTAGCCTTTTGAATACGAAGGCGGTTCTTCTGGTCTGTCATGCATTCTACCAAGCCGTCGGCTGACGACTGCCGCATATACCCCCTCAAGCGAGGATATGAGTATGGGGCTCGGGGATCCATAAAAGAACTGTAACTATTTTTCTGATTTGTCACTTTTCATTCACTTAGAAACTGGTTTCTAAACAAAGTGAACTTTTTCCATACAGTGCAACTATTTCGCCCAAAGACGAGAATCATCAACAATCGCATTACTTGATAAAATATTATCTTTCGCCCGGGAATGAAAATACATACTTTAAGTTGAGCCAGTTATGGAATCCTGAAGTAGCGAAATGAAAGTGTCGTTGGTAGTTTTAAAGAGTTAATGTTAAATAAGTGTAAAATACGCATATAATCAGAAGAATACAAAATGGTAGAAACGCGTGGATGGTTAACAGACAGTTTTACTTAAATGATATTGAACTAACTAAATAGTGTTAAAATTACAACGAAAATGTACTTTGTAATGCTCAATGGAATTGCACCATATTTAAACAAATATAATTAAAAAAAGTACGGTACTTCCTGGCCTGCTCGTACCGAAGAAGAAATCTCATGTTTTTGTAACGATCATAGGCTGTCTGTAACTTATATGCACAATATTTTAATTTATTTTCTATATATATTACTTATGCGCAAAGTCACATACTATATTTAAATAGTCAATGATTTTCATTGCATTTTCTAGAAAAGCTAGCTATTTATATCACATGCAAGATACCCTGATATGAACTGCTTGCTCATTATATAAGCGAAATCAACTAAGCTTTAATCCTTTCCTGTTTAGTATCCTCTTTATGAGATTTAGATTAAGCCTACAAAAGATACGTAGATACCAATATATGCATGCAAATATTAATACACTTAATAATAATGCTTTCGATATAGATAATATACGTCTATGTTTAATTTAGAAACTATATAATAGAAGCACGAACAGGTAATATTCTTGTTTTGTTTTTAACACTTTACAACACAGCTGAAAAGTGTTTATGACTTTGTTCATTAACACTTTAAAACACAGTTGAAAAGTGTTTATGACTTTGTTCATTATGTCTGTCTGTCTGTCTGTCTGTCCGCCTGTCTGTCCGTTAGCACGACAACTGCTGTAAAAATGACTTTATCAAAAGGAAATTTTAGTATATTGTTCAGACGGTTTGTGGGACCTATGGGAATATAACTGAATGATATCATCCAATTAGTTTTAGATTGAACGCGGGTTGAAAAAATGAAATACATGGAACCCTATGGGACCTAATTTTTCAAACACGTTTTAAGCGGATTTAAAATTCACAAATTGCTTCGAAAGTTTAAGAAAATATTCAAATTATCCCATAAAATATATATAAAAAAATCAGCAAAATATATTCAGTAGTTTTTTAAATAAAAATTAAAATAATAATTACATCCTTTATATGAAGAGATCACGTGATCATTATATGAAGAGATCACTTGACCCACTTCAAAATAAAATATGTCATCCATCTTGTGTCAAAATCGCGATTTTTAAATTTCTTTTTAATTCATATTTAGTGTTGTATTCGCCCTAAAACCGATTTATTTTTGCTTAAATTATGTGCATCTACATCCTGAAACAACTCAATTACAATATAGTTGAGTTTAAATGTTCATCCAACTTTGATTATTTCTACAACGAAGCCTACTTTTCACTTATGGAGTATGTAAATACCAAAAGATGTAGAATGAGTTGTATAAGAATTGCTGCATTTCTTTAAAGCAAAATTATTTAACCCATGGAGTCTGAAATATAGCTAATATGAATGAAACAATCATGGATTTTACAGAAAAGCAAACGATTTTTTGATGAAGTTTTGAGCATAGAGTTAAATTACTTGTACCTCCATGGTTTTAAGTTTTAAATAAAATTAATTATTATAGTATTGGGATGAATGAAATGAATGGAAAAATGTTTATGAATGAAATACTGCTTTTATTTAAAGAGCCAGCTGATTTATATTTCGATGACGTCATTTGAAATGTTCATTTGTTTTCAATGAAATTTTTAAATATAATAAATTATTGTAGTATTATGATAATTTTAAAAATATTACCGAGGAATGTATCGCATTTTGAGATGTTTAAACCAGGCAATTTATATTTCAATGCCGTCATTTGAATGAAGTTCATTTTATTTCGATGAAGTTTTAAGTTTTCAAGTATAATACATTAATGTAGTATTGTGATAATTCTAAAAATATTACCAAGGAATGTATCGCATTTTAGAAATGTTTAAATAAAATTGCATTGAAGTTGGAAAGTGTTTCATAATCAATGCTTTATGCATGATTAATCTTTCTTGTTCCTATATAATATAAAAGGTTCCCTCATAAGTCCTTATGCTGCATAAGTTATACATTCCTTTAACTTTCGATTGACGTATTCTAGATCTGTAAAAGCAGGGTCTACTAATAGGAAAGCGACTATTCGCTATCGATGGAGAAAGTTTGCAGGGTCTTTAATGGCGAATTGAAGAAGTTAGAATTCCTATCTCGACAATGAAGCAAGTAGGGGAAATTTTTCAATTACAAAGTTGTAGAACGTTCTTTAATTAGTATGAAAAGACATGCAGATTGCGCATGAGTTTAAAAATTTTAAAGTGCCATTATAAAATGCATTTTATATTTTCATAGAAAACATTAAAATACAAATTTCATGTAAAATAATGAAAGCTTAATACTAATAATATATCATGAATATAAACATGAGTATAGCAATAGAGCAAAACGTTGTGGATGCACCAAAGGATATTGATATAAAAACATAAAAGGAAACCATTATACTTTTTCAAATTATTTCCGCAGAGAGAAAGCATCCGTTGAAAAGGGAGAAAGTTGCTATTGAAACAATTAGAACATAAAACATGACCAAGGGTTTATAAAACAGAAAACTGTAAAACTGTAAAGTTTATATGCAAAAGTTGGTGCAACACCAATTTGCAATGACTGACTAAAATTGAAAAAGAAAGTTTTTTAATGCTGATGATAGAGTATTTATGTACCAATATAAATCTACTGTATATTTTCATATTTTAATGCTGCATTAGTGAAGTATTCATTTCCAATTAAAGCAGCTTTATATTCTCTAAAGCATTTTAGTAGATTTTATAGCGTTGGTCAATTAACAGATTATTCAATCCACTAGAAAGCATTCTGATCAACGCTGCAAAGAAATTGCATGTTTCCAGGTTGCGATAGCAACTAAAGTAAATCTCTGTCATAATTTCCATTGGTTTTATTATTTTTATGTTCGTATAACACCTTTGCTCTTTCATCTTATTGTCATAAAACTAAATTATCTTGTTCATTTCTTAATTCACATTCATACGCAAAAGAATGAAATCGTTTCTTAGTGTGTGAAAATAAGGAACACTGTTAGACACTATTTTGTATAGATACAATTTTGATTAAACACTATGAGGCGCAATTTATGAACACTTTAGCATTTGAAAGCGATGGAATGTTTTGAGGTTGAGATAGCAACTGAAATAAACAGTCGTCATCATTTTCATACGCTTTTTGTGTTCATATATCACTGTTCCTTCCTTTATTGTTGTAAAAATGAATTATTATACTCATTTCTTAAGTCACATTCCTCCACTAAAATACAAGAGGAATTTTTGTATTGTATTTAAACAATTAGAAATTAGTTACCATGATTACACGACTATAAAGTAGGTTTTTCTTCATATTAAAAAATAATCTTGCGAACTTCTGACACAACATTGCAAATTAACTGCAAAACATAGAGTTCTGGAATTTTACATATAAACTTATATGAGCCCGTAGATATGTAATATTTACTTATAATTATGATTTAAGCCTTAGTTAATTAAATATTAATTAATAAAATTTAGCATTGCCCGTATGCGCAAAGATTTAATGGGTCGAGCAGACTTCCAACTTCTCTGTGACTGGTTACTAGTAAAGATGTCACAAAGATGGCCGAGGCCTGAACAACATGCTTTACTGATTACTTAGGAACATGTTTTATTTTTTATTACTTAGGAGCATTTCCCAACCAGAGTCATGAGCAATTACGATTGTAATGTGATTATAAAATGCAGTTAGCAAGTATATGTCTTATTATTGATTCTTATAAACAGCGAGTTTCGTAACTATAATTATAATGAACAATTACAATTAAAATGTAATTATCAATTCAGTTAAAAATTATGTCTTATTAATTCTTATAAACAATTAAGCAATGTAATTACAAAAATTAATTTTTATGATCACGAATTTTTACCTGATTATTAATACAACTCATGTTCCTTATTATTATAAAATGCAAACAAAAGAAAATCATTCTTATCGCGCTAGAAAAATCGTAAATACTCTAAAGTTGTGACTCTTTTGATATGCCATTAAAAACTAAGTGAAAAAAATTTATCTATAAATCACAAACACCGTGATAAATCAACAGTAGAAAATTGTCTTTTAATTATAATGCCATGCAATTTAAAACTGTTGAATCTAAATTAAAGAGAAGTATTTTCATTAACACTAAATCCCCTTTCGTGTGATAGGAAAATCGGGTCTATCAATAGAAATTGAGATAACAACAGAATAAAGCATTTAAATCTATATTCAAATATGCCTTAGGAAACCTACGGAATGATAACCAAATATTACTTTTACAAGATTCCTCTTTAGTCCTTGGGCTTTAAAAAGTTAAAATTCGTATTGCATCATCGAAACATCCTTACTACCCCAATGGGAAAATAAGAGAACGCAGCTGTAACTGTTGATCTAATGACAATAATATTTTTATATGGCAAAAAACAGCCAATTTATAATTATAAAACTCTTAATTTTTTTGGAATTTTCCAATTATTTTAGGGTAAGGGGATCTAAATATTTAAACAGAATTGCTAGTAGAAAAGTCTGAGAAAGTATTTATATTTTAATTAATAATAAGCGTTTTGCATTTTCTGTGTGGTCTACGAATAAAAATAAGTGCACTCTACGTAAAGTGTCTTTCATCATAAAGTATTGAAAAAAGAAAATTCTGTTTATTCTCCTAATATAAACTTAAAATTCATAATTATGTGACAATCCCTATAGTTGTAAGCTCAATTTACCATGTATACCATTTTTAAAGAAATACATTATTAAGGAATGCGAAAATATTATTAAGGCGTTTTATAGACATTTAAAAGGAATATTTTCAGATACATGAAGGTTTTTTTTTCCTCTTTGTATAAACAATTAATATAAATTACTGTCTACTTGATGTGAGAATTAGCTTTTCACTGCTAAAGCTTAGAATTTAGCAACTTCAACGTTCGAATCATTTTTAAATGACTTTTATTCGTGATTCCTATATCCTCTTTGAAATTAAAAATATGACAGTTGATAAGTATTTTCGGGATGTGGATAATACTTTTAAAATATATCTAGGTAGACTGACACTGTAATAATGGTACTTCGCATTTTAATTCCTTTGCATATTAGGAACAACTTTAGAATAAAAGTTTTCACCTAAGCATCAACTGTCCTTTTCATCATGAGTAGTGTTTGTTATCTATTTTTTTATCTAATTTTTCTTATGTTTAAAAGTTTTAGTTATTTTCTTCGTGTTAAGTCTATTTAGCTTGAGTTTATAAAATATTTTCTTTAATTACCCCTAAACTCTTATTTATTGCAAACTGTTTACATTGTCATAAAATTCATTTTGAAGTAACTAGCAGTACACTTGTTCTTCGTACGGAATATATAATATAAAGAAACTTAAAATTCACAATTATGTGAAAATTCCTATACCATTCTAAATAACATCTTAATTCAAAATATTCTATTAAAATGTTTAATTTAACCCTCCGAAAAAAGTCATCCATGTTCTCGCTATACAAAATTATCTTCAAACGCAGATCTGAAGAAAAAAACATCATGATCCCTTTTGTAAACAAATTTGCATAAAATATGAAATTAGATCAATATATGCCAAAATGAAAGAGCTAAAATGGTATTAAAATATACCCGTACTACTTATATCCTGTTTCAACAATTGGCTAAATACAACATATGATTTAATTAGATAAACATAATATATGAGTTTAAAAAATATTTGCCAAAACAATTGAGTTGTTGAGCAACATGATATAATTTTCTTCAAATAAATTTTCGGAAAAAATATCATCTGCACAATATGGTATTAGTATGGTAGGTTCATTTTTAACACTTTACAACATAGTTGAAAAGTGTTTATGACTTCATTCATTCTGTCTGTCTGTCTTTCTGTCTGTCCGTTCGCACGATAACTGCCGTAAAAATGACTTTATCAAAATGAAATTTTAGTACGTTATTGAGACGGTCTGTGGGACATATAGGAATGTAAATTAATAATATCACTCAATTAGTTTTGAATTGACCCCGGGTTGAAAAAATGAAATACATTGAACCCTATGGGACCTAATTTTTCAAACATTTTTTAAGCGACGTTAAAATTCACAAATTACTTCGAAAATTTTAAAAATTATTCATATTATCCCACAAAATATATAAAAAAAATTTCAGCAAAATATGTTCATTAGTGTTTTAAATAAAAATTAAAATAATAATGACACCCATATAATATGAAGAGATCATGTGACCCACTTCAAAATGAAATATAGCCTCCATCTTTTTCCCCAGAGTAAAAATTGCGATTTTAAAAGATCTTTTAAATTTATATTTAGTGTTGCATCCGTCCTAAAACCGCTTTATTTTTAAGTATTGTCTGTGCATCTATATTCTACGCCAACACAATTACAATATTTCTTAATTTAAATTATCATCAAACTTTGATTATATCTACAACGAAGCTGAATTTTAATGGATGCAGAATGTAAATAAGTGATGTGATTGTAAGATGAGTTGTATGAGAATTGCTGAATTTTTTTTTCACACAAAATTATTTAACTCTGGAGTCTGGAATAAAAAAGTATGAATGAAATATTCACTGCTTTTACATAGAGAGTCAGACGATTTATATTTAGATGACGTCATTTCAATAAAGCTCTTTTTTTTCGATGAAGTTTTAAGTTTTCAAGTAAAATAAATTATTGTAGTTCAGTGATAATTAAAAAAATATCACCGCTGAATGTATCACATTATAGCGATGTTTAAATAAAATTGCTTTTCAGTTGGAAAATGTTTCGTAATGAATACTTTATGCATGATTGATCTTTCTCATTTAATAATAGTCCAAGAAACTCGAATATGGACTAAATTTTAAGTGGGGCTATTCCAAGGCACCCAAAAAATTTCATGAAATTCTGTCAAGTCATTCTCTCGTGATGATGAGACAAACACAAACACACACATAGACACAAACACACAGACATATTTTCATATATAGATAAAATTTAGACATTATTGTTTATTATGATAAATATCAAAAAAGCTGATTGTACCACAGTATTCCTCCTAGCATTTCAGATATTGAGAAGAGTTATGATTAAATAAAAAATAAAAATCACAGTGACTGAAAAATTGGACTAGAAATTCAAACCATCGAATTTAGATGCATAATTTACAGCGTGAGTCGCACATCCAAGTACCATTACTTAATCAAATATTCAAGAGAAATAATAATGATTTCGGAGCCGATCGATGTCCTATTGGACAATTACAACTGATTTTATGCATTAAGTGCGTGTTTTCCACCATAAGTGCTTTCTTGCCTTTACTTTAATGTTTTTAAAGTTAATACAGATCAAAATAACTGTTAAATTTATACAAATCAAACTTTCCCTACGTTTGTATATTCCCTTTATATGATTTTCCTGCAATCTTGATTCTTCAGCAGCGATAATTAGAGGGGGTGACATATTTCTTGAATAATTGGGTGGGATGCGGCACCGAAACAATTCTGAAATTTTCATTTTCTTTCGCAAAATTACCTATAAAAATACCCAAAATTTTATTTTTATGCGTATTTTTTACTCTACATTTTGTTTAAAAAAATGCATAAACTAACGCTGGTCTGTTTTAAAAATTTCAAAACACTGAATGTTATTCTTATTTTCTATAAAAATGAAAAGAGAGGGTGTACCCAAAGAGCTCAGTGGGCTCAAAAAGTTTGAAGAAGGCTGTTCGAAAGTTACAGAAAACGATATTTCATTCAAGGAGACGCACGTTACATTCTATCCTTGCTTGAACTTTCAAAAGAAAGCTCGTTTGAAACTTTCAGTGCTGTTTTCAATCAACTTTGGTTACTATCGAAGCCTTATTTTTAGATTATTTTAAACCTACGTTCTTAATACACTTCTTATTGACAATAATATTTCACGTACCGCACGTCGCTCTTGATGAAAACAAGGCGTAACACTTAATACGTATTACATTTAAGCACATACATAAATTATACAACTAGAGGCTATACAGAAAGTGGCTAACAAAGTATTTTAAAGAAGTTCAGCTGAAATTAAATTTTATTTTCTGTACTTTTCGTGCCGTTGAAGATGAGCGGAAAAAGAAATATTACCAGCCCTTTATTTCTAAAATTCATAGAATAACCTATGCCTCTCAGAAAGTTAAAATAGGAGTTTTATTAGAGCTAAATGTTTAAGTATTACTTTAAAGGGAAGATGGCTTTCTAGTTTTAAAAAGTGCAATAATCGCCACGAGGTCAGTTTATCTTTTAAATTTGAAAGTTTTTTCGGGTTCATAAATTATTCTATGTTCTTA
The DNA here is from genome assembly GCA_951213105.1 of Amaurobius ferox. Taxonomy (NCBI): domain Eukaryota; kingdom Metazoa; phylum Arthropoda; class Arachnida; order Araneae; family Amaurobiidae; genus Amaurobius; species Amaurobius ferox. Next base: position 166,872,492 of record OX578133.1, read on the forward strand.
TGAAAAGTTATTTTATCACCAAAAATACTCAAGCATAAGTAAATATATTTGCGAATTAAATATTGCTTTCTTTTAGTTATAAAGGAAAGCTGACTTTTCCTTTACTAGTATACAGACTGTCCCAAAAAGATTGAAACGCACTTTAATTCTTTACCCTTTGGAAATAAGGTGGGCAATGCAAATTGCAAAAATGTTGAAAGTAGGGTAGGAAGTAAGACTACGTTAATGAAATAGCCCTCCCATTAATTTTCAAAATGTTACACTTTTTAAATTTTTATACGACCCCCTTAGACAAATTTGGTCAATCAGAAAATTTTTATTTTTAATGCAACAAGATCATTAAAAAAACCGCATAGCTGTTTCTTTAAAATTGAGCCAGTTATATTTAATTGAAAACTGAACAATGTGAATGGGGACCATATATCAAATGAGAAATGTAAATTTGTGACGTATCACAAAAAAGACTAATGTATGCACATTTTAATTATGTGCCCCAACCGCGTAATGAGTACCACTGCTTTATATGATCTTTGTCTGTGTAATGCTTTATTTAAATGCATTTGTGATAAAAAAAATTTTGACCCATATTAACGTATTTTTGGTCTAAACAATTTCCATCGTCAATTTGCTTATGATCCTTATTCTCATTGCTGAAACAGCCTTTCCCATGGTACGGAAAAGTGGCATAGGTTAGAGTTTTTCCTTTATCATAATACAGTTGATTTTAAAGTTGCAGATATGCGGGTTTTTTAATGATATTGCTGCATTAAAAATAAAAAATTTCTGATTAACCAAACTTGTCTAAGGGGTTTGTATGAATATTAAAAAGCGTAACCTTTAGAAAATTAATGGGAAGACTATTTCATTAACGTAGTCTTATTTCCTACCTTACTTTCAACATTTTTGCAATTTACATTGCCCACTTATCTCCAACAGGTAAAGAATTAAAGCGCGTTTCAATCTTTATGGGACATTCTGTATAATCGGCATCTTAGAACTATGGATAAGTGCGATATAGGAAATGTATGGTGAGACGGATTTAAATCTAAATAAAAGATAACTTTATTTACAAGATATAACTTAAAATATGCAGTGCTACTTGCAGCAGCTATCCAACATCGTTCTGAGCTTAAGTATGCCTGAACTCGTGAATTCAGCATATGCAAATGATGGCCTCGTTGTCGGGAAACAAACAAAGTTTAATGAAGTTTATTGTTCTGTGATTTCTTCCAAAGAAATGCCTCCATAGTATCTTCAATTTTATCTGTTATATAGTCTAATAAAAATCAAATATTTTTATTATCAAATTGATAAAATATTTTAAATAAAATTATATGCAGCATGTACCAAAATTAGACTAAATTAATAACTTTAAGGAAATTAAAGTAATAGAAACGAAATTTAACAAATAAAAATATATATTTATTTATACTAGAAACATATTTATAAATGCCCAACTATATAAAATAAATTCCGCATGCTATAGCAGGAAAAGAATTTTGAACTCTTGTTTTAAAAGTAACATAACAAAATATTTAATTAACACAAAAATGGGAAAAATTATTTTATTTTTCAAAGACACATTTCTAATCATTAATGAAAATAACAGAAAATTAATTTATTTTCTGTTACAGATTTTCCATATAACTAAGTATGGAACAGCAAATTTAAAGAATTTATAAAATTTTCACTTGCTGTGTATCATGACTTATATCAGTATTTTGTAATTAAAATTAACTCTATAATATTTTCTTTATATGATATCGGCATACAATCCTAATTTAATAGGACATGATTAGGACATAGATATTTTTTTAATTAAACTACGTAGCGAAATGGTAATCCTAATACTATTTATTTTGAACTATTACCTGATAATATTTATGTGCAGAAACTCTTTAAGCACACCAAATAGAATAATCTTGGTCAGGTAACGTTTGGTCAACATTCTGTAAATGTTCATAACCACACGAGTGCACTTTGTGAACAGTTATACACCTAAATAATTACACAATACGCATATCTTATTTATAACGTAATACTTTGCTTTCTAAAATGTAGCAGCAACTCAGAAATTACAATTAAAGTTTGTGTCCCTTGAAAAAGAAAGGATATGGAATCCTCATTCACTGCAGCAGCAGCTACTACAATTATTTCATCGAGTTCTTTCATAATAGTAAATGTAATGATAGAATCATTTAGGTATTAGTTTATACTTGACGAACACCTAACCTGTAGTGGAATAGAAAGTACGAGATATATTCTTTGGCCAAAAGAAATAATGCGCCATACAAGTTGATAAAAACTTTTTTTTTAACCAGATTTCTTTAATATTTCAACTCCAAAACGAATTGAAAGATTAAATAAAATAGATTTAATGCAAAATTTAAATATTTTTTACATATAATGGGAAGTGGAATATTGTATTCATGCCCTCACATAGCAAAATTAGTTGGCTTGGTCTTAGCGAGAAATCGTCGTGCGGAAAAACAATGAAGACCGCAATTGTTTCTGCAAAAATTAAAATTTATTTTTATTTCCAGTCAAACTTTCTATTTTTAAAACTATTAAATATAAAGCCAAATTTGAAACGAATTTGAAATTTTCAGAAAATTTCACCATGAATACACACATACCCGTCATGATAAAAATATATCTTGAATTAAAAGAAATTAATAATATAAATTTATTTTCGCCTTATTATTATCGGCAGATTCGGATAAGTTTTATTAACGAAGTTTTTTTTCTATTACAAGCAAATCTGAAATCGTTTATTCTATTATGTAGTTTAACATGCTGTAATTTGATCTGTGATTTGATATCTATGTTTATTTATGCAACATGTTTATTTTCACAACATGTTCCACAATTCAGTCTGCGAAACAAACTTCTTTAAGTGGTTTGTCAACTGAACTGAAAGCCCCATCAGGAAAAGTGTACACATGTATTATAATATACTCTGGAAGCAACGATGGTTTCGTGTTAAACACTTATGAAATGTTACAAGCAAAAAATATGCTGGATTAATATCAGGGATAAATGAATGGTGAATTATATGAAACCGAGTTCAAGAGAAAACTCTTTCCAAATATTGAACAAAACAGTAGGATCGTTATTGACAATGCCTCTTATCATTTTGAAAGCATTCCAAAAATATCTATAAGAAAACGGATATACAAACATGGTTGAACAGAAAAATCATCACAAAAGTAGAATATATCACAAAAGAAAACGAAATACTAAATTTGGACATTATAGCTGCTCCTGTTCTCGAGTTATTCCCCCATAAGCTAGTACATCCATATGACGCACGCAGGACGGGATAGCCGATAAGCTTCAAAATCAAGAGACCTAAAATGTACCGCAAAAGTTAACAATATACCAAATTTCATATTACTATGAGGAATGAATGAATATGGTTAACATGAATCCTTTAATTGACATCTTGAGCCGATTAATTTATGTTAATTTTATAGCTTTTCTTAATTTTATATGTATATACATGAGTTTATAATCGTATTCTTAAGCAAATGTAATTCTATTATATTTGGTATGCATATAATTAATCGTACTTTAATAATACTACGGGAGTGAAAAATTTATTTTGCAATAATTCTCTTTCGTCAAAATTTACATTAGATGCTTGATCTGTTAACCGACGACTGTGGGAAAAGTCCCGTGCAGCTTTGACAATGCTACAAGTTAGGTGTTCGCTGAGTATAGTCTGTAATTTGATACCAATGGCTCTAAGAGGTCTAGATTCGACTGACCCTTCTTATGATATATGCAACAAATGGAGAGATAAATAAGGTAGATATATGAAAACCGTTTTTTAATTATGACAATAATGACAAGTCAAGAAATGGAACTTATTTGTATAACGAAATATGCATATAATTTCAATTTTTATTATAACGAATGAAGTATATTACAAATTCTTGCTGAGGCCAGCACTTGATTGTACTTACCTAATGCAATTAATTTACTTCTTTCACAGTGAAAAAATGATGTAGAAGATTCACGGTACAATGATTTTAAAACTAAATTGCACTCTTGCGCTTTTTCGGATGACAACATGTAAAATTTCTTCAAATTACCCACTAAACATATTTCACGCACATCTAGCTTCACAACAATCAATATTGACAGAATTCACATTAAGAAATATAGTCTATCTTTAAAGATTTTAATAATTACATCATTAATTTAGCGTCATGTTTGCTAATTTAGAATAATTTTTGTAATTTAGGCGATATGCTCGTTAATTTGGTACCATTTAAAAAACTCTCATATTTTACGATGGTTAATACTTTTTTAGTTTTACGTAATTTCTTATTATCACAAAATTATCTTCGATCACAGGTGCTAAAGCTCTGTTTTAAAAAAGTGCAGTAATTTTATTACGATTATTGATGTCTATTTTAAATAATATAGTATGAATATAGTTCCTCAATGAACAAGAGTCCGCTACAAATAAGTTTGATCATAAAATATCGAACTTAAAAATATCTTGAAAAATATATCAAAATTGTGAACAGTTATGTAAAAAAATGAATTAAATAACAACATATTAAAATCTTCTTTTACTATCTTAGTATGCAAAAAATAGCAATGTTGTAACATTTATTAAAGTAATATTAATAACAAATTTAGATAATAATTGCATTACTATCATTGTGCTATTCATTGTGTTAGTATCAGTTACCTAAACGCTTGAATTACCAATTTTTTCACGGCATAAAAAAAATTTAAACAATGGAAAGATTAATGACATAAAATATGCGCAAACAATCTTAAACACGGATCAAATTAATAATAATTGTATGAAAAACTATAATAAAACATTTCTTTGTATTTTATATAAAATGTTCAAGATACGCCTACATTAAATTATTAATAAAGAAAAGGAAATAAAGTTACTCCATCCAGCTTTCATTTCAAATCTAACTTATTTCGAAATGCTTTCTGAAAACATATTTTTCAATAAAATATGTTTAAGAGTTTCTTTCGGAGATATCGTTAAATTATTCACACATTAAATAATAAATAAACTTCTTTGAAGCGTAACTTAATGCTGTTTCGGAAATGCTGCCCCTCTTAAGATTTTCCCATTTCTACATCATTAATAGAATTTTCAAAACGTTCAGATGAAGATTTTTTAATGTAATGTGCTTACAGTTTGATGTTTTTTTTTTTACACAAAGCTCAGTAACATTATCTCAAGTGTTTCAAGAAAAAAAATGTTTTCAATTATAGATTTCATTTTCATCAGAAGTCCATTTCATTTGGAAAATTATATTATAACCAACATCAGCATTATTTTTTTACTTAAATTCTGTGGAAATTTCCCTGGACCCGACACAACCCTGTAATTTAATTTAATTTAATTCCTTGCAGGGCCAAAATTGTTCAGGTAGTATCACGTCTGATCGCGATCGAAGGTTCGATTCCCCAGCTTTTGCAAGTGTGAACTAAAAGTAACAGAAGCTAAGAGTTAGGGAAATGTTGCTCAAATATCGGAAATTAAAAAACAAGAAAGATCAAGCATTGATTATGAAAAATGTTCCGACTGAAATGCAATTTTATTTAAACATCTCTGAAATGCGATGCATTCAGCAGTGATCTATTTTAAATTATCACAGTACTGTAATTGGGCTGGCACAGAATATGCATACACGCACAGAATATATATACAAAAGTAAACCGGTTTTAGGACGGATGTAACACTAAATATAAATTTAAAAGAACTTTAAAAATCATGATTTTTACACTGGGAAAAAAAGTTGGATACCCTATTTTATTTTGAAGTGGGTCAAGTGACCTCTTCATATTATATGGGTGTAATTATTATTTTAATTTTTATTTTAAAAACTACCGAATATATTTTGCTGAAATTTTATTTATATATTTTATAGGATAATATACATATTTCTAAAATTTTCAAAGCAATTTTTGTGGATTTTAACTTTACTTGCAAAATGTTTGAAAAATTAGGTTCCATAGGGCTCAATGTATTTCACTTTTTCAACCCGAGTTCAATCCAAAACTAATTGGGTGATATTATTCATTTACATTCCCATATGTTCCACAGACCGTCTGAACAGCATACTAAAATTTCATTTTGACAAAGTCATTTTTACGGCAGTTACGTGCGAATGGACAGACAGACAGACAGAATTACCAAAGTCATAAACACTCTTCAACTATATAGTAAAGGGTTAAAAATCGATAGTTTCATCGTTACAGAATTTTTAACACTCAATTTTTCACTTCGCAAGTCACGGGTTTCGTGTAATTTTAATCAGAAGTTTGCATTTTAAACTCCATACAACATCGCGTACATTTTCTGGTACGCTATAATTGTCGATTGAGCAAAAATAGTGCAGTACCGACCATAGAGAATTGGAACCCATTCGTTTTGTTTCGAGGCGGATAATATAAGGTATTTCAAATAATTCCTTACATGGCCAGAGTTGTGTAATTGGTAACACAGCTGAGCTCAATCCATAAGGTTCGGACTCACTTCCAGGTTTCGACTAAGTTTTGTTTTGAGCTCAAAAATTCGTCTATTACTCTATAAACCCATTTTTCTTAATCTCGATACAAAGTAATCTTTCAACTGAGCTAGAAGAACTTCGTGTTTCCTAGAATTTCATGGCATGTTCAACACGCATAAATGTAAAAGTCAAATTTTGCAATATTATAATTTACATAAATCTGAATTATTTATAATATTATAATTTACATTAATTTTTAATATTATAATTTACATAAATCTGAACATCAATTCATGTTTTTACAGTACGAATCAATTCTTTAAAAAAGTATAATTTGGCTTTTACGATGTGAGATTTAAATTTATATTTTTTATATTTCGAATCATGGATTTATATCGAGATTACTATTAAGATTAAGCGCAGGGTAAAACATAAATATCAGGTAGAAAACCATACTAAAAGTACAAACTATGAAACAAGTTCAATAAAAATTGCCACTTTACATGCATAAAGTAAATCCCAAAGCATTAGTGTTTGCATTTTCGTGCAATTAATTTCAGGGTAAAGCATCAAATTTATGAAGTTAAGACCCATTAAGGTAGGTCTAGAACTTAATCCTCCTAATTTTAAGATGGTAATATACATCTAGGGATTACTAAAAAAAACTGTAAACTTTGGTCGTTTTAAGTTTTACAAGTCTTTCAACAACACTCTCTTTTTAACATCGTAAAAATACCCTTTTTCCAGCTCTGAAAGAATTTCGTTTCATTCAGTTGAGCAAATCAGACAGGAAGTGCAGGAAGTATTTTAACAGCTGAAATGACGCTCGTCTTGTATCTTATATTAGATATAGATGAACTCAAGGGCGGATCCAGAAAAACTTTACAGGAGGGTCAAAATCATGTGATTGGAATGTTATATATTTATATTTTTTAAATGGCATAATAAGTTATAATTAGTACTCTTATTTAGTAAAAAAAGATGTCTGTTTGCTTTTCTGTCTGTTCGTTTATTGATCTTGATGGTCACGAAGTAGAAAATTTAAGCGAGCCACAATTACGAAATTCGGTACAAATATAGTTCAGGGCTGGTTTTAAGACACCTCAGAACTATATTTTTTCGGATAATTTTATTCAGTTATTTTATGTTAAATTTGACCGATATTCACACAAATCAGTTCCTTAGCGATCAAACATGTTATCCCAGAATTTCCCCTTAACACCATGGGAAAGATCGATGAAATATCTTTCAAGCGAACTTTAAACCGGATCCATAAGAAAATTTCTCATATTAAAAAATTGCGTAATTTATGCAACTTACACCTACAAACAGGGAAACAACAATGATTTCTACATGACACAGTCCTTTTTCGTTATTCCTGCATCAGATAGACAAGAGCGCCACGGACACATGTGCGACCCACTCCATTACATAGCATGCTGTCCACTGACATACAGACACCATTTTATGTAGAGCATCAGCAATAGATAGCTCTACGTAACTTAGACAGATAGAGTTCTAAAAAATTCAACGACATAGAAAGCAACACCAAAGAATAAAAAAAGTCATCAAATACCTGGAAGATTACGGTTTCATCTTTACTGCACGACTACGCAGCAGTTTGCCGACTTGACCAATCAATGCAGTTAATGCGCATGTCTGTGGCAAAGGATTTAATGTCATGTAATTGACACGACTTTAGTTTTGAGTTTCAAGTTTCACTACTAGCTTACTAGCTCGTTATGAGAACATCCAAACTGCTGGTCAGCTATGCTGTATCTGTCATAGAAGGCTCGGCTCTTAAAGCCATTATTTTTTAGTTAAAAGTTACTAGTTAATAAATTATTACATAATTAGCTATTTGTCTTTGCATGGGAACCTTTCCAGGAGACATTATACGAATTATACAAATAAGCAGTAGTATGGCAAGCTAGTAACCAGTTGTATTCAATACAATACCAATCCAGGATGAAGTCAGTCATAAAGTGGTGGCTCGGAAAGTACAGTTATCGTCGAGTGCAAGAAACATTTCGACGGTTTCGCGCGGATGAACGCCATTACTGACCGTAAGAAGCCAAGTTGGTGCACTACGCTGAAACTTAAAGTGCATATCGACAACTCTGAATGTCGGATCCGAATTTTTGAATGCTGGCAAATAACACAGCAGGAGAAATTCAGGTTGATGAAAGTTTGAGATGCATCTCGCGGCTTGATATGTGTGCGAACTTTGTCAGTGTAGAATCTGTTGAACATCGCATTTGATATTTTGATGTGTAGAATTGGAATTCCAGGTATGGGATACATAGGTTTAGTTTGAATATGTACATTTTGAATGTCTGCTTTGTTAAAATGTTTGTGTAAAATAAAAGTTTGGGTTAGTTGGCGTATTTAACGTGTCTCGATGTAGAGTACTTTTAAACTAGGGATGCCTGTATTTCACACTAAAATGTTGGTGTTTAGTGGAAACATGATTTTTTTACATTCGCTTAATTGAGTTAGTGATTTTCATGTTTTTTGCAGTACATTGTTGTGCCACTCAAAGGTGTTTGGAAGCTGAGGTATCCTCGGATTTGTGTGATACCTGCAGTGATATAAAATGTTTTTAATTTAGCTGTGGTTTATCATTAAGTAAAAGTTCTTGAATTCATACTACAGAACAGTTGATTTTATTTAAATTAGCTGTTGAAGGTAAGCATGCCCCTGCCTCTTCCAAAATGTAATTCTGAATCTATATCAGCCATCATTTAAGCTCTACCTATAACCAATCTTGATAAATAGATATTTAAAGGAACATTTTTGAACTGGAAGTGAAAAATACCGGAAGTGGAAATCCTTAGTGAACTCGAACTCCACCACATCCAAAATTTTATACTAAATCCATATCAGTCATCATTTATCTATAGAAATAGATGTTACAACTTAAAATCATCTTTTTAATCTGAAGTGACATCTTCAGAACGTGAAACGAAAATCCTTCGTGAGTTCCCCCCCCCCTACTACTTTTGGGGTTTGATGCTACATCCATATCAGTCGTTATTTAAGCTCTGCCTATAGCCAATCCAGAGAAATAGATGTTTTAAGGAACATTTTTGAACCGGGAGTGGGAGAGGAACAAGAAGTTGAAATCCTTAGTGAACCACCCAACCTTCTTCCAGAATTTGATGCTGAATCCATATCAGTTATCATCTAAACTTTATTTATAACCAATCTTGAAAAATAAATATTTCAGGGAGAATTAACAGTTTTGAACCAAAAATGGAAAAATAACCGGAGTTGAAAATATATCTAACTTTCTGAATCAACCTACCTACCTCTACCGGAATTTGAGGCTAAAATCAATATCAGTCATCATCTAAGCTTTATAGTAGAACCTGAGAAATAGATGCTTTAAAATATTTTAGGGTAGAAACATAGATGGTAAATTTGATTACTACCAGTAACAATTGGCAATATGTACTAAGTACATATCCAACGAAAATAGAAATAAGAATTTTGTCACAGAAAATTTGATTCGGTAAATAAATGTTTAGATTTCGTAATTTTTCTAACATGCCATGCTAATTATAGGAAAGTAAGAACTATTTAATTTGACAACGACATCTTTAGTCAAATGAAAATGTACAATGGAGTGATTTCCAGGTCACTTATGTGCGTGAGAGGCAATTTGTTTGAAACACTTTTAGAGTTCATTTCAAATATATCTTCTTCTTCACTGGCGCAACAGCTCCGGATGGGCCCTGGCCTTCTTTAGAATTCCATTCCATGCCGTCCTGTTCTTGGCCAAGGTTTTCCAATTAATCACCTTAATAATTTTCAGATCTTTTTCCAGGCAGTGACTCCACCTAAGATTTGGTCTCCCTCTTTTGCGGGTACCAATTGGTCTAACCAAAAAGTCAAATAATAAAGATAAAATTGAAAATCTGTCTGTCTGTTTGATTGTCTCATCATCACGGGAGAACGGCTGAACCGAATTTAATGAAATTTTGTAAATAGCTTTGAAATAGCCCCCCTTAAATTTTGCCCAAGTTTCGAGTTTCTAAGACCAGGGGTTGTTGAGATATTAATGAAAAACGAAACTTTTTCCTAGGAGTTCTACTCTCTAACTCCCTGGTTCTTCCAAACGAAAAGGGTGGAAATCGTTTGTTTAAAACGTGAAAGTGAATTAAAGCTTTACCTCTAAGATGGTGGGATATTTTTGCACTAATTAGTCACTTTCTGAAAACATGAATTGTTTGAAGCATGAATTTAAATGGAAAATCTATCACTATGGTTTATTTTTCTCAAGCTTTCACTCAACGATGATAAAGTATTAGGGAATTATTTAATTATTAGCATTTTATGAAGAAGATTCTATCTTATATCAAGTTGCTCGGCAAAGCAATGTATTTGTTAATTATTATTATTATTTTTTCGATTTGAATAATAAATAAATGGATATGAAAATATATCTTATAAATGAACGATTTGATTTTCTTTTAATTATATTAATTGTGGACTGCGTACAACTCTTTCATTTATTTTGGCAAAGAATTTTCAAGCTTATATATTGTGTTTAGCCAATAAACTCACATATTGTTTTAAGCCAATAAACTCATTTAACCGATTGTTGAAACAGAAAAAGAGTAGAACGGGTATATCTTCTAATATCATTTTATTGTTTTCATTTAGAATATACAAACGGGATCAGGATGTTTTATTCTTCAGATCTGCAAATTCAGAGCTACGAATTTGGCGGTATATCGCTAACTTGGCAACTTTTCTTAAACGTTGCCAAATTGATGGAAATGTCACCAAATTGATAAAAACAACGCAAATCAATGAAATTAAATTTTTTTTTTTAGAAGAGAGTACTAAATTGATGTTTCGGTAGCATTTATCTGCCAGTCTAACCGTCCTACTTAGTAACACATTTAGCGAATTTTTAAAATGTCGCGAAATTGATAAAAATGTTTGTAAATCCATAAAAATATCTTGAAATTAATAAAATTGCGCTAAATCAATGAAATGAATTGTGTTTTGTTAGGGGAAAGTATTGTGATGATGTTTCGTCAATTTGTCGGCAAGTGGAACTGTCAGTTCTACAGTCCCACTTGGCGATAAATTTGGCGATTTCTTAAAATGTCGCTAAATTGACAAAAATGTCGATTGATTTAGTTATTGTCGATTAATACAATTTTAGATATTGTCGATTGACAAAATTGTCGATTGATTAGTTGAAATGTTATTGATTTAGAGATTATTGATATTTTCAAGTTATTATGCCATTCTTTTATTGCGGCAAAATCATTGAAACTCATATATTGTACGTTGTACGAGTAATCTTCTACAAATGCACGGGTATATCTTCTAATATGCGAGAATATAAGTAGTACAAGTATATTGGCATATATTTTAATATATATTGGAGTATATTGGAATCAATTACGGCCTTCTGGTGTGAAGATTGTGGGGATTATTGATATTTTCAATTTATTACGTCATCTGTTGTATTTTGGCAACGATTTTTGAGACTCGTATTGTAATACGGGTAATCTTCTACTGACACTCAGACGTATCTTCAAATCTATGACATTATAAGTAGTACGAGTATATCTTCCCATATAATTTTAGCACTTTCATTTCAGCATATATTGGAATCAATTTCTGCCTTCAGATTTAAAGATTACGGGTTTATTGATATTTTCAATTTATACATGTAATCCACTAATACAGGTTATATCTTCTAATATTCGTATATATACGTAGTACGGGTCCCGAACAATTTTAACGCTTTTATTTTGCATATATTGATTCAATTCCATATTTTTTGCAAATTTGCTTACAAAAAGGGCCAGGATGTTTTATTCTTCAGATCTGCCGGTGAAGATAATTTTGTATAGCGAGAACAAAGATTCTTAAACTTCTTTTTAGGAGCATTAAATTAAATATTTTAACAGAATAGTTTGATTAAAAATGTCATTTGGTATAACTATAAGAATTGCACATGATTGTGAATTTTAAGTTTCTTTACATTATATACTCCGTACAAAGAACGGGTATACTGCTAATAAGAAATAAGATTGTCTCAAAATATAGAAACTCAAAGGATAGAAAGAACATTGCGTGGCCTGCTGGAATTTTGCTATTTGATAAAAAAAAAAGCTTGAGCAACGTAATAATTAAGCACAAATTAATGTGCGAAATTATACCTAATTACTTTATTAAGTTTTCCTTGTTCCTTGCACAGAGTATTTTTATTTATTGATTAGCTGTCTCTACCCGTGCAATTAAATGAGTTCTTTATATTGGTTACGAACTGTATATCCGTTCTTCGTACGAAATATATAATATAAAGAAAGTTAATGCACAATTTATGGTGAACTATTGATATTTGGAATTTTTCTTTTTGAAATTTTGTAATAAAATGGAAAGAAGTGGGTTCGTCGTGCTGAGATAATAAACAGGCAGACAGAAGAGCAATTTAAAGTTTTAATTATTTAGATAATAACAATTGTACAATTAAACAATGTCTTTATTGCAGACTACGTTTCTGGGCTTCGGCTTGGGGGCAGAAATAAAGATCTTTCATTTATAGCCCTTAAGCAGGATATATACAGTTGGTCATACGAAAGGTCTATGCTAACAGTGCTGAAGTTTGCCCTTGTTTATAGTCTCCATAATTTGAGATATACAGGCACAAATAACGATTAGTTCCGTTATCGGATTTTCAATTGCAATTTTTATAGAGAGGCTTAAAAAACAGATTAAATCAAGTTTGTTTGGAGACACAAATAACGATTGGGCCCCGTTTAATTTGGAGGCTTATTGGGGGTTTATTATACTATTGGGTCACACTTAAAGTGGGAAAACAGACAAAAGGATTTAAAAACAGACAAATATAAGGACTGACGGATGCCCAATTTTTACTCGGATCAAACCAAGTCAACCCATCAAAATTTTATGAAATTCGATACAACCGTTCTCCCGTGACAATGAGACAAATAAATGAATTTTCAATTTTATTTATATACGTAGATGACGATTTAAGCTTCAATAAAAGTAATCCTCGAAATTTCGAAACAAAATTTCCCTAACATGCGCTAATTCTACATAATTCGCGTAAGTAAATTGGGTATTACCACCAGTCAATCTTTAACTTTTGAGCAGAGCACTTTAACGTATTTTATAGTATTTTTGTCTAGTTACTTAAGGTATCCGTCTACATTCGGGATTTCTTTTGAAAACCCATTTTTTAAATTGTTTTCTACTATTTTAAGGTAAATTGTAAAATTAAAGCAAAATAAATGTCTGGAGGATTAATTATACGGATTATATTTTTCAGAACTTTGATAATTCCCGGCAAATTTAGTTAAATGTAACCAAAAATGGCTAACACTTTATGCGAAATTGTAATGTAACGATCTTAATTCACTTTGGACACAAGGTATACAACGACCTTTAAAATGAATTAAAGATGACAAAGACCTTAATGAAATGAATGTTTTAATGTGTACGAAATGATTTTTCATTAGCAGCTGTTTTAACTTTACATGCAGTGAATTTTTATTTATTTTTTTAAAGATAAATATAATTTTAAGTGTTCCCACATTTTTTAAGATTCTTAAGTACTTGATGCGGTAACGTGCAAATATGAATTTCGTTTTTATTGAATTCCAGCACTGTGCAAAAAGCATTATTTCAAAAAACAGCAAGTTCCTCATGAACAAAGAATGCCCAATTTTACACCCGGCTTTCAAGAAGACATGTTATTATTAGTTTTCGGAAATAGTGTGCTTTCTGAGCCTCTATTTCCTAGAAAAAATATGACGAAGATGTGAAAGAAAGACTTGCTGCGTAGGCAAAGAAATAAATTACAAAACACATATTTGCCCACGAATAGAATATTTTAAGCTCAGAAGAGTGAAGAAAAACAAGTATAATACGACTGTAGAGGCTGACATGTTTTCATTCGAACCAGACAATTCACCCGTGCAACAATTCACCGTGAGTTTTAATAGTTCGATAAAAAATATGATTGCGTTTCCTTCGGTATAATGGATTTATATTTATTGCATAAATTTTTCTGCTCAGCGTTTTGTAGCTAAAAGAATTAACTATTTATTCCTTCTGCGTATTGAAAGTATTCTTGAAATCGGAATATAAATATCAAATAACTAAATTTTTATGTTTATATGTTATTTCTTTATTTAAAATTAACTCTAATTTCCTATAATTTAGTAATTTAGCTCCATACCTTTACTTTTATATTTTGTGTACTTAATTTTCATTACATAAAGGTATAAAAGATAAAGGCATTTCAAATTTAATTTATATATATACTGAATGTTTTCGTTACTGTATAAAAGTCTTTAAAACACGTGAATATGTTTACATTTTTCAATATCACTTTCTTGAATTTTTTAAATATATCAATTCTGTTTCTTATACAGTTATAAAAGATAAAAGCATTTCAAATTTGATTTATATATACACTTAATATTTTCTTAACTGTATAAAAGTCTTTAAAACACGTGAATATGTTTGCATTTTTCAATAACACTTTCTTGAATTTTTTAAATACATCAATTATGTTTCTTATATACTAGTTTATATAATAGTTAAGTTTCCTCCCTACTCTCGCCAACCCCCGTACCTATTTGCTAACGCTCAATGAGCTCACTTCGCAAGCTCTTTCGTGCCGCCTGTTACGCAGGATTAATACGCCCGTTAGAGGTCCACCCCTTGTTCGCTGCCACTCACTAACCTTGGAGTTCGTTTCGCGAGGTCTATCAATCCGTCGGCGAACACGACCGCCCTCGTGCTTCCACTCGGCTCGACCAATTAAATCTTTGTCCGTACTGAAGAGCAATTATCACTTCAAATGTACATAAAAAATAACTCTTAAATTAAAACGAAATTTTAAACAAGAGGATTCCATCTTGCAAAAATTTAACTATGTAGGAACATGCCTGCAAAATTTAGTAGTTTTGTTATTGCTAATCTGTCTAGGACGCTAACTAGCACCTCAAATACTCTTCAATTGAATTTGACGTTAAATGTCTCAAACTAATGTTTAAATCGAAAAACGGTTTACTTTAGCGTGTTTTCCTGACATTCCTCTGCAAACGTACTAAATTTCATATTTTCGAATACAGTAGTTTTTATTGTACGAGACAGAGAAACTTAAGGTGCGCAAAATTTGTCAAACAGCGGCGGCGGAGTCAGCAACTTTTTTAATATGGAGATAAATGTTAGATATCGAGTAAAATCGAACAAGGTAGAAAACCAAAGATGACGCACATATTGAAATCACTTTTAAAACTATTTCCAATGACCTGAAATAACACACAATGAATAATTCATGGAAAACTATTGTTACTTCTATGAGAATACATCTATTAGTTAACAATTAAAGAGAAACGTAGAAAAAAAGTCTTTGTTTTGTCTTTCTTGTAAGTCCTCCTCACTCTTCATTCACGTAACACGTAAACAACAAATACAGAATCTCATGTCACTTGTCGGTTGTCTGCCTTGCACAAATGGCAATATCAGCTTTCTTGTCTCGGTTTATCTAAAACACATGCATTCAGGTCCCATTTTCACACTAAATCCTCATCAATCTGACAAATTTCTTACGATGTAAGTAAATGTTCTTAAAAAAGAAAATAAGCTTTATAACTCATATTTCTATGAAATTAAATACATGTAAATGTAAATCTTTACTTACCCTCAAAATAAGAAAAACTAGTTACCACTGCTTTTCTCAACAGAATGACTAGCATAAAATAACTGTCGATCACCCTAACAACTTCAATTTTGGTATAAACTGTGCAGAGAAAGATCGTCTATAAGGACGTAGTTCCAACTATACGTAGGTAAAACATCAAACGTAATGTAGGTAGCACATCAAACTAATACAAACTAATACAATTCGTGAAATAGGCTACCTTGCAGACATTGTCCTGCATTGGTTCATCTATCTTATGTCAATCCATGTAAGTATAAGAGCTTAAAAATAGGAAAATTGCTCGAAAAAATAACACCACATAGAACAATTATTTTTCTAAATACACTGTTTACTCTTTCAGTGGATTTCTTTCCATTGCCTTGTAATCTTCGCATGATACAAGCAAAAAACCGTAACCTTTTCTGCCATAATTGGTCACAAAATTGCTACGATAAAATCCATGTATACGTTTGGAAAAATCGCTTTGTCATGAACTTTGAATATTTATTTCACTAGCTCATTCATCCTATTTTGGGGCTTGAATGTCATCACTAAAAAATCACAATGATTTTACGAGGCTCAAAGGCTAAAAGAAAGCATTGGTATGCATTGTTAAAATGTGTCGTTGCAGCAAATATGTTTTTAATCAAGACGACTGACAACAATGTGGAAGCATCACAATGCGACTTTGTAATCATGCGGGAAGGAGAATGACAACACTTCAATTGTTTTTCATCTCTTTATTGACTAGTAGCTGCCATGAGATTTCTTTTTCCAATGAAAGATACAAGCGGCTTGACCGTCATCAATTATTTAAGTTCACACATAATCGGACTTTGTGAAAAAGAGTTATACAAAGCTTAAACTAAGCAAAAAATGGATTTTTGAAAACAGCTATAGAGATGAGGAATTCAAATTGTTAATCTTATTTGAAAAATTTTCTTTGAAGCATCTATTTTTTAAGATTGGCCATAAATCGAGCTAAAGATAAATTGTCTACAAATAGAATTACCTGTCCCGGTTCTTCGTTGTTTACTGACAGTCAATTTGGTTTTATCCCCTTTCATTTTTTTCCGAGGCGTTGGCAACTTCTGATCTCCTTCCTCCCACCAGGTGTGCCATTCACAGTTGTTGATTTTACTTGAGTAAATGAGGTCTCGCTTCTTGTCGCTCCTGAAGAAAAAGGCTGTTTCGGGCCTTTTCAAGTAATAGACCAGTTTTTTATATGTCTGCTATATTTTAAATATTTTATTTATTAATGGGTTTCAAACCTTAAATCTTTTCATGCCATTTGTTAAATCACTAAAATTCAACAAATCGTGCTATAAATTACATTTAAATTTCATTTTACAGGTCGTTTGTCGAACTTTATGATGGTGTTGTAATTGAAACTGTGTAATATTTTTAATAGTTGCAAACGGGTCAATATAAAATTGCTCAACATTCTGCTTCAATGTTTTAAATAACCTAAAAAACTAATTACAATTTAAAAATACTTTTCTCCGAGATGCACCGAGTCCTGACCAGAGTTAGTACTGCACCGAATTTCATGGCTGTACAGATTTTCAACTACGCCACCAACACGGACACAAATACACAAACACATGCTCACGAAAAGACATTATTTTATTATTTAAAATTAACTAAACTGTAATTTTTATCTTATAACTGTAATTTTTATATAACTACATATATGATTCTATTTTTTTTTCTCAAAACCCTCCGGAGACCTAAAATGCTGAATCTCTGCACACTTATAGTATCAATTATGGTACAGAACCTAACGTCGTCGGATTTTTGACCTGAAGATTATGTTTTTGTTTTCGTTTTTTTAATACTGTTCCAGACCCTTAAGCAGATATCCAGAGGCTTTTTAAGCCTGAATCTTTGCATACTTATAACATCGACCCTCTAGAACAAACCTAACAGATCCAGATTTTTTAATTTCCTCCAGGAGTGGACAAAATGGGTGATAAGGTTTATCAGAACCTTCCCAAATCCCCCACCACGAACATACGGCTGAAACTCACCACGTTGAATAAATTAGAAAGGAGAAAAGGAAAGAAAGAACTTAAGAGTGTTAGTTTACCTGCCTTTGGCAGGCTAGTAAAAATCTAAAATTCAATCTCGCTAAGTTTCTAAATGTAAATGATATTTTAAAAACTTATTTTTCAAGTTAAATTAAAAACATACTTATACAAATTGAAAATTTCATATCAAATACAACTTATTACTTAGCTAAAAATAACAATGAATAATGACTTAAGAGAAATGTTTTAAATAAGTTCCTATAAAATAGGTTCAAATCAGTACCGAAAATTCGTATTCTTTATTTCATTTATAGTAACTTAATTCAAGGCAATTAGATTTCACTCTGTCTTAAATATTTTAATATCAGGATAAGTTCCAAATTATATTCTTTCCTTACGGCATTAAGTTCCAAATTCATTCTCTCCACTTTTAATTTAAATTCTTATTAATAAACTGATTCAGTAATGTAAATAAAATGTACATTTCCTTTTAAAGTGATATAACTTTTGAATATATTTTCATAAGTTTCTTATTTTTATTTCTGCTTCAGCTTTCTGGATTATCATAGGCTTTCAAATCATGAATTAATTTGTTACGTTAACTTTTGAACTTCTCGTGGCATTTGCTTCTGCTATAACTTTATTTAGTTTGATAATATTGTTCGTATTAAACTCGGTTTCTTTGGTCTTTGGTGGCAAGAATTCTGCTAAACTATTGTTTCGTAAAAAAATGGTTCTTTCCAACGTCTATTTTTCAGGATCTGCTATAGATAGCGTTCAATAATGACTAATTTGGATTTATCATAAATTCTCGGGGAAAATTGGAGGTAGGTTCACTTAAAAGTTCTACTTCCAGTTCATTTTCCATTTCTGGTTCAAACGTTTTCATTTTATTTAAAGATTGGCTATAGATACAGCTTAGTTGGTAACTGATATGGATTCAGCATCACATTTTGTAGGAGGTAGGGTAATTCACAAAGAATTTTTCCGGTTTCTTTTCCACTTCTGGTTAAAAGAAATTCATTGAAACATATATTTCTCAAAATTGACTCTAGAGCTTGGATAATGACTGAGATAGAATTCAAAAGAAGGTAAAGGAAATCACTAGGGATTTTCACATCCAATTTTGGAGATGTTACTTCCGATTCAAAATGTATATATTCTTTAAAATATGCATTTCTCGAGATCTGCTATAGCTATAGCTGAGATAAAGCCTAATATGCATTCAGCATAAATTTTTTGAGGGGAATGAGGGTTCACTAGAAATTTCCGCTCTCGGCTCCTCTTCCACTTCTGATCATACTAATCTTTCTATGCATATGCCATACGTTTGTTTTCTAGTTATCTAAATTAAAACATCTTTAAGCAATTAAATCTTGTTAATATAACGTTCATTAAAAGGATTAATTTTTATTTATGCCCTTCTAGATATAAACGTTTCATTTATATAAAGAAAAATAAACTAATTACAAACCTAATCTATTTTTAGATTATCTGCCTAATTGATATTCCTGCCTTTACGATGTGTGTAGTTGTTAAATTCTTCTAATTAATGTCTAATAGATGAAAACAGACTAACAAGTACCTTCATCATATATTCTTCACTGACAGGAAGTATCGAAATGCATAACTATGGTAAACTGTGGAAATTTAATATCTAATTTATATTCCCAGTGTCATTGGAAATTTTGCAACTTGTTGATTTTGAAATATTTTGCAATGTATGTTATAATATTGAGTCAAATATCCCAGAAACTCCGGATTGGTAAAAAAAAATGTAATTTATTATATAGTGTACGGTACATCTTGCTTCGGTGTAGAAATGTGTATTATTACTTTCCCTACATAACTAGTATAATGTATAAGGAAAGTAGTGCGAGATCGGAAATTTGAATTCGAGTTTTCGGCGGAAGAGCACGCTTCAAGCATCCCTGAACTCGAATCGAATGTTTTTGAGGTGATGTTTGTGTGTATGTATGTGGGTTAGTGTGTGTGTCCGTGAGTCTATGGATGCGATATCTCAGGTTAGAATGGAGCGTTTCGAACGTAATTTCGTACAATTTTTACAATCCGTGAATACTGGATACCTATTATTTTTAAACTCGATCGAACGCATGAAAGAGCCAAATTTTAAGATAAATCGGGACATTCAATAATGTTGAATAAATAATCATTTTATACGTAATGTTTTATTCTAAAACGAATGACACAAACTTTAGAACACTAACTTGCACCGTTCACGAGATATTGCACGCTTTTCAAATACATTTATCTAAAACATTGCATAAAAAGTAACAGTAGTATATATCATCAAATATGTAACACTTGGCGACAAAATTAACAAAATATCGCTATCTTGACGGCTTTTTAATGTAGCGCCAGAGGGACGAAAATATCGCTAAATTGGCAAAAATAACGCTAAGTTACGAAAATGACGCCAAATTCATTAATTAATAATAATTAACGCATTTTAATATAATATAATGGCGTATATTGCTTAGCAGATGCTAGCAATATTTCTATTTGTCAAGTTATATTAGCACGAAATATAAGTTATTTTGGTACTTTAAAATAATTTTACTTGTTGTCATCCAGAAAAGCGGCAAATATCATTGTACTTTTCACCGTTAAAAACATTGCGCCGTGGATCTTGTCCATCATTATTTCGCACTGAAAGAGGTAAAGTACTTGTAACCAGACTTTTTGTGTAACTAGTCTTTTTGTAACTAGTAATTAGTCTTTGCAAAATCAATATAGTTTTTCAAATCTATTTATCTCTTTTCTTTATAATCGGTTCTTTATAACCTAGATTGTATAATTTTGACTATAACTTTTGACAATCAAGCTCTATAAACACCAAAATTTATTTTTTAAATATTTTAATGGTCCTTGATATCAATTTAGAGACTATATATGTAAAACTGTGTTACATAAAATACGTTTTTTGCTTAATTTCATTTCAAGCTTAAAAATGGAATGAAATTTTAAGTTCAAAAACTAAACGGAATACCAGGATTAAGAAAATTTAGACACAACTCCGGATAAATTTATTTTTAATAGATTTTAAAGGATATATTGCAACTTCTATATATGTGCAAAACTTTGCAATTGCTAAATATTCCAGTCTTGTCTTTAATGTATGTCATGTATAAAATGTCGTTATGATTAAAAACACGTATTAGGAATTTAAATATACGTACAACAACTTGTACAACAAGTAAAAATGTTTCCAAATTGTAACATTTTTAGGGTTACTAGGTGGCTTTCGCCATTTGCTCGTCAACCCCGTCTCGGGTATATATTAACGCTTTTTAAGAAATTTAATTAACAGTTAGTATTAATTAATGGTTTTTATAGCACCTCCTTAAAGACAGTGTTCTCAGTTTTATTTATTTTTATGGAAATTTGAATATTTACTCTTGAAACGCATTTCAACAAACGCGGTTTTAAATGTAAACAAATTAACTGTTTATCAGTTAAACAGACAATTAGCATGCTAAAAGTTCTAACAATCGTGATCATGAACAATTTATTTTCATAATTACTTTAATTTTTGGTAAGAATTAATAATAAGGTATAAATTTTACTGAAGTATTAATAGATTAAAGATTTGTGGTTATACATCGAAAATAGGATGGAAATACATCGCCCGAAATGACGGGAATCAAAGATGGCGGCTATATTTCAAAATGGCTCATACAAAAGAGTGTTTTTCTTTTGTTTTTTTTGGGGGGGGTCAAGAATTTAATTTTTTCATGTTAAAAATAGGTTAAGAATCAATACAGGGAACATAGGTCGTCTTTCTTTGCAAAAAGGGATATTCTTATCGCAATTTCAGGATTTTAAATTTGTGGCTCCTTTTAAAAATAATAAGATTATTGTAAAAAAATTCCAATATCACTTGTAAAAGGATTTCAACATTCAATAGATTCATAGATTCAATAAGCAGCAAACTGATGGAGAAAACCCCTGCCAGTTTACATGGGTTCTTTCAATATTTGGAAACGCGAAAGAAGGAAGGAAATCGTAGAAAAGCTGCATTTACTTGAACTTTCAATCTCATATACTAGTGTCCTGGAACTTTCAACAGCGATGTGGCAAGTTGCAAATGTTAAATTCCAAGAAAAAAATGTGCTGTGTCCATCGAAATTACGTGAAAGGATCTTCACAATTGGTGCATACATTAACAGACCACAATCCAAGAAGTTCAACCTCAGAGAGTTCCTTTCATGGGACAAGTATATCCATCCCATGGGACAAGTATATCTATAAATTTTAGCCATTATTGAAAGGTACGCAGTACTACTTTACTGTTCCACCACTAACAATACGAGTGCTAATGATACGAGACAATATTGTTCATGACCAAATATTGCTGCTTGAAAATCTGCCAACGACAAACGGTGCATTACAACAAATATATTACGTAGGGCTTTTCAAGCTGGACACATCTGGAGACAAGCAAACAAAAGCACAATATGTGTACCATCCCCAACCGAATGGGAATGATGGTTGGATAATATATCATGGCAGGTGAAATGGTCGGAGTTTGCAGAATTTTCTAATTCAAGTAAAAAGCTAATCAAATGTATGTGCAAAATCTAAAAACAAGTGTGGTTGCAGATGTATTGACTTGTCTAGCTCACTAATGTGCAACTGTAAGAACGAATGTAAAAAATGGTGTAGTGCCGACTGATGTTTACATTTGATAATACACTCTTTTGCAAAAAAACGAAGCAACGTGAAGAAAGTTACTGTGTTTATTGAAATTAAATATGCATACAGCTCATACCCTTCGCGAAAATGCATGCTTGTATACGTCTAAGTAAGGAGTGATAAAGTTTCCTAATGTCATCCTGCGATACATTCTGCCAGGCATTCCTCAATTATTGCTCCAGATATGCTACATTTCGGGGTGCCTGAATCTGGCGGCCTAGCATGTCCCATACATGCTCGATTGGCGAAAGGTATGGTGACCTTGCTGGCCAAGGAACAGAATCAACAGCACGGAGACAGTCCATAGATATGCGAGCCGTATGTGGCGTGGCATTATCTTGTTAGAAAATGGCCCCAGAATGATGTGCCGTGGAGGGCAACGCAAACGGCCGCAGGATTTCATCGACATATCTTTGAGCTGTTAAAGTTGTACGCAGGATGACTAAAGGCGACCTGCTGTCGCATGAGATAGCACCCCACACAATCACACCAGGGGTAATTGCTGTGTGCCTGTTTGTTTGTTTGTTTGAAACCCAGACCGTCCGACCTACCAGAAAGGTGTAAGGTAACCATTTGGACGGCCGGGAAGTACCACCCAATTTAGACCGGAACCCAGTGAGGAGGGGCATCCACAGGGACCGTACCCTCCTTCCCCTACCACCAACCTCTCGGGAGGACTTTCGGACCCACATGTTTAACCTTAACGTACTCCGCATGCTGTGTGCCTGTGTAAAACAAAGGCTGATTGGAACCGCTGACCCTGTCGCTTCCACACAAGTACCCGATGGTCATCTGCTGAAAGACTGAAGCGTGATTCATCCCTGAACACTATGCGATACCAGTCTGCTGGCAGCCATGATGCTCGGCTCAGGCGACACATGTGGTGCTACAACGCCACTCCAAACGACACTGTCGATGTTGTGGGGTTATGGGCCGACGTCTCAAAGGCCGCCGTGAGCGTAACCCCACCTCAGCCAAGCTCCGTGAGATGGTGGAAGGTAGCACGGGCGGTATGGAAGAGGCTGTAGCACGTTGGATGGCGGCAATAATGCCTTTGGGGCTGTTCTGGCCTGTGGTACAATCATCCGATCTTACCTCACATTCGTGAACCTTGGCCTTTCAGAGCCTTCATTCCGCCGATGCAGCAACCTTTGTTGCCAGCACCTTTGCACAGTAGTGTCTGTTTGTTACAGGTGGCGGCCTATTTCTGGGTATGACCAGCCAGCTTCACGCATCCCGATTACACGACCAAGTTCGAACTATTAATTCTTAGCCTATGTTTAATATGAAAATTACATTCCTTGACCTCAAAAACATGTAAATCGATACAAAACACTCTTTTTTATAATGTATAATGCATAAAAAGAAAGTTGAAACAAAATTTCAACACGTGTAGCCGTTTTTAAATATAGCCGCCATCTTGGATTCCCATCACTTTGGGCAATGCCTCCGCTTCTTATTTTCATTGCATAACCATAAACTACATTCTTACAAATGGGGATATTCTTATCACAATTTTCAACATGCCACTATAATAATAAATTTAGCATCTCCACTATAATAACTAGATACCTTTAAGTAATATTTATCCTTACATTGATAAGGAAAGTAGTTATTTCACATTTCAAAAACTATTAACTTATTGTATTTGCAATTACAACCTGAATTAAACATAAACATCTGAGAGATCACATACTTATGCCATGTATTGGGATTTTTCTCAGATATTTATCAACAATAGTAAAAGCAGTAATGCCTCTATCAGAATGTACCTTTTCTACACCCCTACCTCTTTGTAATACCCTCATATCGTATTCTTTGGGCCCTTCAGCTATCACAATACTAAGTAATTGTTTAGTTTGTGTATCTAGGAATTATCCTCTACAGCATTTCAACAACCATTGGCCAAGTTGTAAATTGTGTCAATCATAGTGTAAGTTTTAATGAATATTATGACAACTTTTTTTTATTTATCTCATAAGAAACATTTGATCACCAAACATTAAGAATCAACACACTCATCGTGACATGTAATTTGATTAAAATAAAAATTCTTATCTGACAGCATGAACATGGATGATAAACTTCTTATCGCGAGCACGTGTGAGGCGTGACACCAATTACACTGCTAAACAACGATCATGACTTGTATTTTGTAACACCACGTACTTGAAACAGAACGTCGGTCACACAACAATTTAATAAAACTGTTAGTGACTCACGTCAGGTAAAGCGTGTCAAAAATCAACCAGACGATTATGTTGAAGAGTTTGAGCAGTCATTTTATTTAATTGTAACTGCAATTAAGTTTATTTTTACATATACACTCATGGACAATGAAAGTTGCGCACCAAGAAGAAAGCATGGTACAACCACGAAATGGTGTAAATAGCTAGAGGGCGAGCTGGTATGCAAATGATCCCAGTCTGATGTGATTGCGCTGAACCGTACACCCGTGAGTGGCGCTGCAAGCATGATACAGCGGCCTTATAAACCGGCGTGTAGTCGACGCCCCATCAATGCGAGAAGCTTTGGACGACGCAAGCACGAGTACGGAGTGAAAAGAATGGTAGGTAGATGCCAGAAACGTTGATATACGCAACTGACGGACTTAAGAGAGGCAGGCTGAAAACCGCAGAGTGGTTGGCGCGCCGGATAGCTGGTTACGTGGATCGTTCGGACTATACGGTCCGACGGTGTTGGGAGCACTGGACACGGAACGCCACCCAGACACGGAGGACCGATTCTGGACGGACCAGGCATACCACGAGTAGATATGATCGAATGATCGCGCGGCAGGCACGTATAGAGCCCACGACGACCCGATCCGCGGTACAGGCACACGTAGCGTCTCCTGTGTGCCCACGAACCATATCTAGAGGCCTTAAGGAAGCAAATCTGAGATCCCAGCGTCCCTTACTGTGCGCTGCCGTTAACACGGGAACATAGGCGGATCCGGTTGCAGTTGTGCCGGGCCAGAGCAACATGGAACGCCACAGATTGGTGATGTGTGGTGTTTAGCGATAAGTGCCGCTTCGTTTAGGAGACCGATGATCAGCGTGTCTGGGTGTGGAGGTCCCCTGCATAACGCCACAATCCCAACCTCGTTATCGAGCGCCACACCAGCCCCACTGCAGACATGATGGGATCGGGAACCATAGCCTACGACCGCCGAAACTCTCTAGTAGTACCTGGAACATTGACGGGCCAGCGGTACGTGAATGAGATTCTACGGCCATTCGTTACTGGAATTCCAGGTGCGCAATTCCATCAGGACAATGTACGGCCGCACACGACTCGAATCGCCCAGGCCTGCCTGAGTCATGTCCAGACACTTCTATGGCCTACCCGCTCCCCAGATCTGTCCCCTATCGAGCATGTGTGGGACCAGTTGAAACGCCAGCTGCCTCGCTGCCGCAATCTTCAGGATTTGGAACGTAACGTCCAACATGGGTTGTTGTTGAGACCCAGACCGTCACCTACCAGAAAGGTGTAAGGTAACTGTTTGGACGGGCCACCCAATGTAGACCGGAACCCAGTGGGGGATACATCCACAGGGGCCGTACCCGCCTTCCCCTACCACCAACCTCTCGGAAGGACTTACGGCCCTACATGTTTAACGTGATCGTACTCCGCGTGAACACGGCGGCAGTTTTGGCAGTCCAACAGGTGTGGAATCGTCTGCCGCAGGACAACATCAGGCGTCTGTTCGACACCATGCCGGACCGTTTTGCTGCTTGTATCGCAGCACGATGACCGGACTGTATACCACAGCTCGCTTTGTACGTGTTCTACTGCGCTGTTTCTGTCATCATGTGTATCATTCATCTGTATCCTTCCATCAATAAAATTTTAGGTCCATTCTATTCTCCCTTCTTGATGCGCAAATTTCATTGTCCGTGAGAGTATATTTTAAAATTCGTGCAATCTGCATGTTTTACTTCTTTTCTAAGAGATTTTATTAGTTTAAAGAATTTTGCCATATTGTTTTTACGAAAATATTTTCCTTGAAATATTAAAGATGATGACTAATATGGATTCAGCATTAAATTTTGGAGGAGAATGGGGAGCGGGATCACTAAGAATTACAACTTCCGAGTTTTTTTCCATTTCTGTTTCAAAAACGTTCATTTTAATTAAAATAATCCATTTCTTAAGATTGGTCATAAATAGAGCTTAGATGATAACTGATGTGAATTTAGCATCAAATTCTGAAGGACGTAGGATAGTTCTCTAAGAAATTTCTCTTCCGGTTCAGAGCGTGCTGTTGGCACATTTCGGGTGCGGTAGCCCTGTGGTTTGCGCGCTGGATTTGCACGCTGCCACAACTGCGGCCGTGTTCATGCGGAGTACGATCACGTTAAACATGTGGGTCCGTAAGTCCTTCCGAGAGGTTGGTGGTAGAGGAAGGAGGATACGGTCCCTGTGGATGCCTCCCCCACTGGGTGCCGGTCTAAATTGGGTGGCACTTCCCGGCCGTCCAAACAGTTACCTTACACCTTTCTGGTAGGTCGGACGGTCTGAGTCTCGACAACAACAACAACAACAACTTCCGGTTCAGAAATTTTTCTTGAAACATAATATATTTTTCAGAATTAGCTATCAATGGAGCTTAGATAATGATTGATATGGATTCAGCATTATATTCTGGAGGGGATAAAGCTGCTTTCTATGGATTTCCACATTCTGAGGATATCATTCCCTATTTAAACATTTACGTTTTCCTTTAAACATTTATTTCTCGGGATCTGCTACAGATATATCTAATATGGATTCAGCATCAAATTCCGAAGGTGAATAGGTTCATTAATTATATCTGTAGTTCTTTTACTAATTCAGACCACAAACAGCATTTAATAACTAAAAACCTTTTTAATACAAACTCAGGGACACATAACAAAATTAACTATATAAAAACACACGAAACTTAAGTCGGACCAACCTTCACGTCGCCCATACATCGTGCCTTCCATCTCTCTGTTTTTTTCCAGACAAGGAACTCAATATCAATGCTTACATACACGTAGTGTGCTAGCATCTATTGACATTAAATCTAACAAACATGAACTACACAATATGAAAGCACTTAAAACACACGGCAGATTAGTATAAATTAAATCACAACAAATCCCTTCTTTATTAATCTATATAAATAAAATTGAAAATCTGTCTGTCTGTCTGTCTGTCTGTCTGTCTGTCTGTCTGTCTGTTTGTCCCGTCATCACGGGAGAACGGCTGAACCGAATTTGATGAAATTTTGTGGATAGACCAGAAATAGTCCCACTTAAAATTTAGTCCATGTTTGGAGTTTCCGCAACCAGTGGTTCTCGAGATATTAGTGAAAAACCAATATTTCGTTTGTCTCATCATCACGAGAGAACGGCTGAATCGAATTTAATGAAATTTTGAGAGTAGCCTTGAAATAGCCCCCCATCAATTTTTCCCAAGTTTCGAGTTTCTAATACCAGTGGTTGTCGAGATATTAATGAAAAACGGAACTTTATCCTAGAACTTCTACTCTCTAACTCCGTGGTTTATCCAAACGGAAAGGATGAAAATCGTTTGTTTAAAACGTCAACGTGAATTAAAACTTCATTTCTGAGCTTAGTGCAGGATTTTTGCAGTAATTAGTCACTATCTGAAAGCATCAATTGTTTGAAACATGAATTTAAATGGAAAATCTAACTCCATGGTTTATGCTTCACAATCATTTACTAAACAATGAAAAGTATAAAGAAATCAAAATGGTTATTATTTTTCATTTTATGGGGAAGAGATCAAAATCGTTATTTAATTTCGCAGTTTCTGAGGAAGATTCTTTCTTATATTATGTTGCTCAGCAACGCAATTAAATTAAATGTGTTTGTTAATATTTGTTATTATTTTTTCTATTTGAATAATAAATAAATAGATGTAAAAATATATTTTGTAAATGAACGGTTTGATTGTTCGTTTAATTATATTAATTACGGACTGTGTACATCACTTTCCCTTATTTTGACAAAGAGTTTTCAAGCTTATATATTGTGTTTAGCTAATAAACTCATATATTGTGTTTAGCCAATAAATTTATTTAGCCGATTGTTGAAACAGAAAAAGAGTAGAACGGGTATATTTTCTAATGCAATTTCAGTGTTTTCATTAAGTGTATGCAAACGGGATAGGATGTTTTATTCTTCAGATTTGCAAATTCAGAGCTATGAATTTCGAGGAATATCGCTAACTTGGCAACTTTTCTTAAACGTTACCAAATTGACGGAAATGTCAATATATTGATAAAAACGACGCAAATCAATTAAATTAAATTTGTTTTCTCAGAAGAGAGTACTGAAATGATGTTTAGGTAGCATTTGTCGGCCAGTCCATCCATCCTACTTAGTAACACATTTAGCGAATTTTTAAGATGTCACCAAATTGATAAAATGTTTGCAAATCCATAAAAATATAATAAAATTGATAAAATTGCGCTTAATAAATGCAATTAATTATGTTTTGTTAGGGCATAGTATTATGATGATTATTCGTCAATGTGTCGCAAAATGGTTCTACAGTCTCACTTGGTGATAAATTTGGCGATGTTTTAAATTGTCGCTAAATTGACGAAAATGTCGCCAAACCTTCCATGGAGATAGAATTATTCAAACGATAAGATTCCCATCAATTCATTTGAAACAAATGATGTCATGTCGTTTAGCAACGGATGTAAATCCAATGTGTTTATGCGGCATACGATTTTTATTAAATCTTTTCCGATTTGAATAACAAAGATATGTATATAAATTAAATTTCATTGACATTGCAATGTTGACTGGATAATATCAATTACGGTCTACAGATATAAACATTATTATTATTGGTATTTTCGTGGACTGTTGATTCAGGGAATGATTGATATTTTCATATTAATTCTATGGCATTGTTTTATTATGACAAAAATTGTTAAAACTCACATATTGTACGTTGTGCGAGTAATCTTCTATAAATGCACGGGTTATCTTCTAATCTACGAGAATATAAGTAATACAGGTATATAGGCATATATTTTGATATATATTGGCATATATTGGAATCAATTACGACATTCTGGTATAAAGATTAGGGGGATAATTGAAATTTTCAATTTATTATGTCATCTGTTTTATTTCGGCAAAGATTTTTTCGACTCGCATATAGTAATAAGGGTAATCTTCTACTAACATACAGGCATATTTTCTAATCTGCGACAATATAAGTACGGGGATATATATATATATGTATATATGTATGTATTCCCATATAATTTTAGTGCTTTCATTCTGTCATATATTGGAATCAATTACGGGTTTATTGATATTTTCAATTTATACATGTAATCTACTAATACAGGTTATATCTTCTAATATTCGAATATATAAATACTACGAGGTCCCATACAATTTTAACACTGTTATTTTGAATATATTGATTCAATTTCATATTTTTTGTATATTTGCTTTCGAAAGGGCCAGGATGTTTTATTGTTCAGATCTGCCCGTGAAGATAATTTTGCATGATGAGAACAGATATTCATAAACTTCTCTTTAGGAGCAATAAATTTAATATTTTAACATAATTTGAATATGATTCCGAATTATAAGTTTCTTTATATTATATACTCCGTACGAAGAACGGGTATGCTGCTAGTCTATATAAATAAAATTGAAAATCTCTCTGTCTGTCTGTCTGTTTGTCCTGTCACCACGGGAGAACGGCTGAACCGAATTTGATGAAATTTTGTGGGTAGCCTGGAAATAGTCCCACTTAAAATTTGTTCCATGTTTAGAGTTGTTTCTACGATCTCGAGACATTAGTAAAAAAAGAAATTTTCGTTTGTCTCATCATCACGAGAGAACGGCTGAACCGAATTTGATGACATTTTGTGGATAGCCTTAAAATAGCCCCACATAAATATAGCCCAAGTTTCGAGTATCTAAGACCTGAGGTCGTCGAGATATTAATGAAAAACGAAACTTTTTCCTAGGAGTTCAACTCTCTAACTCCGTGGTTTATCCAAACGAAAAGCTTGAAACTCGTTTGAAAGTGAATTAAAACTTTATCTCCGAGTTTGATGGGAGATTTTTTGCGCTAATTAGTCACTTTCTGAAAACATGAATTGTTTGAAGCATGATTTAAATAGGAAATCTATTTCCATGGTTTTTTTCTCACAAGCTTTTACTGAACAATGAAATGTATAAAGAAATCAAAATGGTTATTTAATTTCGCAGTTTATGAGGAAGATTCTATCTTATATCATGTTGCTCAGAAACGCAATTAAATTAAATCTGTGGGTTAATTTTAATTATTAATTTTTCGATTTGGATAATAAATAAATGGATTTAAAAATATATTTTAGAAAAGAACGATTTGATTTTTTTTATAGCATTTTTGACTGGATAATATCAATTACGGTCTTCAGGTTTAAACGTTATTATTATTGATATTTTCGGGGATTATTGATTCAGGGATTATTTATATTTTCAAGTTATTATGCAATTGTTTTATTATGACAAAAATTGTTTAAACTCATATATTGTACGTTGTACAAGTAATCTTCTACAAATACATATATCTTCTAATCTACGAGAATATAAGTAGTACAGGTATATTGGGATATGTTTTGATATATATTGGCATATATTGGAATCAATTACGCCCTTCTGGTATAAAGAGTACAGGAATTATTGATATTTTCAATTTATTACGTCATCTCATTTATTTTGGTAAAGATTTTTGAGACTCATATTGTAATACGAGTAATCTTCTACTAACACACTGGCATATTTTCTAAACTGCGACAATATAAGTATTACGGGGTTGTATATATTGATTCAATTCCTTTTTATTTTTATTTTTTTTTTTTTTGTAAATTTGCTTACAAAAGGGGCCAGGATGTTTTATTCTTCAGATTTGCCCGTGAAGATAATTTTGCATAGTGAGAACAGATATTCTTAAACTTCTCATTAGGTTGGTTGGTTGATTGGGTTTAGTAGCACAAAATCCAAAAAGGATATGCTGCGCCAAGCACATGGTAAAAACAAACAATTAATTACTATGTGTTTGGCGCAGCATATCCTTTTTTCGCCAAACAAACATTAGGAGCAATACATTTAATATTTTAACAGAATTTGCACATGATTGCGAATTATAAGTTTCTTTATATTATGTACTCCGTACGAAGAACGGGTATATACTGCTAGTTTATAATACTTTTAATCCTTTTAAACAAAATATTAATTCCTCCTTAGACACTGGTTTCTTTAAAGTACCTGAAAATTTATATCTCCAGATACAGAGTTTAACTTAAACTCTTTAGATTTTAACTTTTTACACATAAAGTTCACATTTTGAATTAAATGATTTGATTTATTTTTAGTAAGTATTATTTTCAGTACCACATTTTCACATAGCGCTGTCGATACCTTATTTTCACTAAAAATGTCTATATGTTCATATCTTGATTTTGTGATTTCTTCCAGTAAATACCTTTACGAACAGCACCCACTCCAGTTTTGCATCACACGTTGGCAATGCTGTTTGGTTCTGTGTCCTGGAAGTCTAACTAATTAAATTTTGTCCAAATAGGTGCCTATATCCTGTGGTTGATCTTTCTGAAAGCAGAATTTTTTACATCTCCAACTTGCATCGATGTACCTTTGCAATACCTTTGTACCTTGCATCGGTGTATCTTTGCAGTACCTTTGTACCTTGCATCGGTGTACCTTCATTTCGCTTTCACTGTACCGTAAGCTCTGATCTTTAATCACTTTCAAATAAAGGAAATTATTTTTATTTCCAATTCTTTTCCCACTTCTGGTTCAAAAAAATTTCTTGAAACTTATTGTGTTTCTCAAAATTAGCTATACAGAGAATTTAGATGATGACTAATGAATTCAGCATTAAATTCCGGAGGGTTTATGAAGGTTTACTAAGGATCTCAATTTCCGGGTCTAGAGATTTTGCTTTTTATGAAAATTCGTATGACTGAATTTAGTATGCAAAAGAGAATAAAAATGCTTAATAGTTATTTTCAGAAATAAAGTGTGCACACCATTATCCACCATATAAAGTCTCCTTCATAAATTTTATATATTTTTTGCAGGGAAGGTGAGCCATTTTATATCCGTAATAAGTGTATCAAATATACAATTTTACGAATTTTAATTCTCAAATGTTTATTCCCAAATATATCTCATATTCATATTTATATCTCTCCACAACATGCCAGTAACGGGAGAATTGAAAAGGGGATGGATTAAGAAATTCGCTGAATTTCATGAATCGTATTTTCCTTAATCTTGTGGGATTTACAGAAGGTCGTCACTAAAGTAATCGAAAGTGTTATAACACCTTATCACCCTAGAAGGAGTTGTTCTTGAAACTTAATTACAATTACTCTTTGTGATGCATGTTTAATAAGCGTAAGGCCTAACTTTATAACGTCGTTACTTTCTGAAAAGTTTATACCAAACGGATCAAAGGTACCAAGCTAAGCATCTTCAAATTTAAGGACCCGTAAATTGGCGTTTTAATTATATTTATACTAATGTTTAAAAGAGGTATAATGGTGACCTTTAACTGAGTCCCAAAAATGTTGAACCCAATGACCTAAATATCATAACGATGGCTATGGTTATTGTAATTCCACAAAACACCACTTCATGATAAAGAAACTCCCCACCAAGTGCAAAAAGCAAAGACCTTCCTAAACAGATATGAAATCTCAAAATGGTTTACTGAGCTGTACTTTCAAAGTACACTGCTGAAAGATCATAACTCTCCACATAACTATACATAACCTTTTTTAGTCATCGTTAATTAAGAAAATTGATTAAAAGTAAAAAGTACTACTTATTACTTAAAGAAGAGTTCGGATCATTCAACAAGATACCCTGGACCTGAAAGTAAAACTCCGGCCCAGTTGGAATAGGGGCATACGCAATACATCACCTCAAAACTCGAATTCGAATTTTCTACCCCGTCACAAAACTTTTCCTATACATTATACTATATATGTAGGGAAAGTAAACATATCAAGTCTTAACTGTCTTAGATTCTCAGCTATAGACCTTTGAAAATCAGGGTTTATCACGTCATATATAATATGAATTTACCAGCAACGGATTTGAACATGATGACTTGGCCGGACGGAACGCTGCAGCGTTCCTAAAATAGAAATTTAACATCATTTAAAAAGTCATCACATTAGTATTTATTATTTTTTCATTTTTTTAATCTAGATTCTTAGTAGTGGCTCGTTGCCAAGTACTTAAACACAAACAAATTACGCGCCAAATACTGCAATCTCGCCAAGTAGTCCAAATACTACAGTTGTATTATTATTTTAAAACTAAAATTAGCCGATTTTCCGCACTCGTCATCCCTAAAACTGTTTGACTTAGCATAAACCGGAAACCTATTTTAAATCGGACCTCATATTTCATTCCTCATCCGACGAAACCTCATATTTCATCTATGAAGATAAAAATAGGAACAGAACTGCAGGAAACCTCAGATCAACTGCAAAAACCTCAAAATTATCATTTTCAAATAAAAATCATTTTCTCCTTTGTCATATTTCCTTCTTCACTGACAAGTGATCAACTAACACTAAAAATCTGAAATTTTTCAAACATTTTCATCTAAAGTTTGTATCACATTTCTTGGGCTCTTAAAATAATCAAATTTTTTAGCAATCGGTGCCTAACATTCTTCGCGAAGCATGCAGAAATGTTAGTTCTTATTATTTTCCAAAGGATTAAATCTTGTTAGTTTCCAAGACAAAGTCATATATTTTGAACCTATGAAATTTTTAATTGGTGGCAAATATTTTGCTATACTATTGTGTTTTGAAAAACTTTTGCCTTGAAACATCTTATTCTCAAGATCTGCTATAGATGATAACTAGTATGGATTTAGCATTAAATTCTTGAGGGAGTGAGGGTTTACAAAGGGTTTTAATTTTTCGCTCTGAAGATGGCACTTCCAGTTTTTCCGAAAATTCATATGACTGTGTGAAGATTCTATTCTTTATTATCATTTTATTCTAATTCTACTTTTTTCTGATTTTAATTTATGTCCTAAACTTCTCAACTTCCATACCCAAGAATCGCATACTCGCGACTGGACAGATATAAGAGGGGCAGAGTTTAGAATTAAGGAGCTGTCGTTCTGCCGAGTTTGCGTGCATGTGTGTGTTCTGATCATCCATGGAAGGAAGCATCGAGTTTTATAGCCTGCAATATTGTGAGTATATATACACAGGGTGTCCCAAAAACTTTGACCTCGGCTTTTATTCCTTAAATATTGATCTTAGACATATATAATAAATTACAAAGTTGCGTAAAAAAAGGTACAGAATTTTATGAAATCGATTAAAATTTTCAAGGGAATTAAATTTGAAGAAATACAAAATATAAATTTTTATACGGCCCCCGTACAAAAACATTTCCAATGAGTAAAATGTGCCCCATACACTAATAAGGTGATGCACAAAATTTCAATATTTTATCATAAAAAGTCCCAGAGATATGAAAAGACAAATATGCTGACTTAAACCACTTTTCGATGCTTCGACATGGGTTCTCAGAGGGGAAAAATCATGTCGACAGATCGCGTTTCAGAGGTTATACCCAAATTATGAAAGAAGACAATGATTACATAAACAAATAATAATTTTGCTATTTATTGGTAGAAAAGTATCTACACTGTGTAAAAATAATAACTTTACACAATGATTGCAAAGCTTGTTCAAAATGTTTTCCATCCATTCCAAAGATCCATTAAAGATAAGAGGCAGACATTATTTGCCTATGATGCATTTCTACGTTGCGTCATTTGCACTCTTGCTGTAAACATTTACAATTTAATTTGTGATTAATCCCTCACCAATTTTGTTTAAACATATCTCTGGGACTTTTTGTGCTAAAATGCCGAAATTTTGTACATCACCTTATTAGTGTATGGGGCACATTTTAATCATTGGAAATGTTTTTGTACGGGGGCCATATAAAAATTTAAATTTTGTATTTCTTAAAATTTAATCCCCTGAAAATTTTTATTGATTTCATAAAATTCTGCACCTTTATTACGCAACTTTGTAATTTATTTCTATTATATATGTTATTATATATGTTATTATATATGTCTAAGATCAATATTTAATGCATGAAAGGAGAGTTCAATCTCTTTGAGACACCTTGTATATTATGTCGTAGTTTGATCATCATAGGTTCAGATTGAAGGTCAGTTTAGTAATAAGTTAGGTTTGCAGTTCGTTGCAGATTAGGATGTCTCGGGTAGAATTTGTACTGTAAATAATTTGTATATAGAATTGTATTTCTATGTGTTTTGAGTTCCCAGCGAAGTTAGCTGTAAATAAATTTGCTTATGTGTTCAATGTCGTGATTCCTTCGTCGAGCTGTAGTCATTAGGTTATTGGAAGTTTAATTTAGAGTGAAGTAAATTTGTAATGGTTTATACAAAAGTCATGGTCTTGGATAGAAAGCAGAAAAGTACTTTATAACTGTACGAAAAAGTATACAACAAAAAATAAAAATGTTGAATAGTTGTATCAAAAAGTATGTAGACACCATTTGCCACGAAATGAAGGCTCCTTCCTAAATTTCTTGTTTTCCTCTATTATATATATATATATATATATATATATATATATATATATATATATATATATATATATATATATATATATATATATATATATATATATACAGAGAGAGAGAAAGAGAGAGAGAGAGAGAGAGAGAGAGAACAAATTGAAATCAGGCAAACAATATTTCTCCTAATATCTTCGATATCTATATAGTAAACTTCCAATTAATTAATGGATTTCTAAAGTAACTTAATGATGTTATAAACAACGTTTCTAATGTAAAACTCAATAACTAATAGTTAGGGGCGAATTTGGCGTACGCTTTAACTTTTAGCAATAGTATTACTTTCCGCTTCCTTTTACGGTTTGAAAAGTTCTGGCTGTAACTTTCCGATTTCCTAAAGCTTCATCTTTTGAATTTAAGATAAAAATCAATGAATCTACAAAACGGGTGCTAATGAAGCTGGAAACCACGTTTCGGTATCCAATATCTCAGTGAATAATGAGCAACTAGTTATCTTTGCTCGTAAATAGCTTATTCTAAACATGCTAAATATTTCGA
This sequence comes from Amaurobius ferox, assembly GCA_951213105.1. Classification (NCBI taxonomy): domain Eukaryota; kingdom Metazoa; phylum Arthropoda; class Arachnida; order Araneae; family Amaurobiidae; genus Amaurobius; species Amaurobius ferox. The sequence continues at coordinate 166,909,630 of OX578133.1, forward strand.
ACTAAATTGCTTGACTTTCAATATTCGGTAATCTGGTAGGAATTGTTTCCATTAAATAATTTATCATCAATAGTTAAGAAAGATAGTTATTTAAACGCACACATATATTTTTACTTTCCCTACATATTTATACCTACTTAATATAATGTATAAGGAAAGTATTCTGAAGAGGGGTCGAAAGTTCGAGTTTGAGTTTTCGACAGAAGAGTACGTTTCAGGTATCCATGAACGCGAATCAAACGTTTTTGAGGTGATGTCTGTGTGTGAGTATGTTAGTATGTCTATATGGTCAGTATGTGTGTGTGTGTGTGTGTGTTAATGGGAATGTGTGTATCTATGTTAATATGAGTGTGTGTATCTATGTTAATGTGCATGTTATTGTATCTATACGAAGTCTGTGGAAGTAATATCTCATGAACTACAGAAGCGTATCGGAAACAATTAATACAGCCAGTAGCTACTGGAACCCAATTGGTTTTAAATGCACACAAATGTCCAAATCACCCCCCCCCCCACCCTCCCTTTCCCAATTTAGGTTGCATTTTTGAAAAAATCACAAAAAAATCAGAGCCTTCGATAATAATAAATAACAAATCATTTCATAAGTAATTTTCCATTAAAATTCGAATGATACAAACTTTAGAACATTGGCATAAAATTCTCTCGAGATATCGCACGATGTCCGAACAAATTTTTCAAAGCATCTATAAAAATTATCAGAACTTTCAATAATGTTAAAGATTATTTTTTTATTAGAAAATAAATAGCACAAACTTTAGAACGCTGCCATGAACCTTTCTGGAAGATACTGCACGTTTTTCAAAAACATTTATCAAAAAATCTGATGTGGGCAGCACATAACTTTCCTTATATAATGCAATGAATTTACTCCTTTTATAGTAAAAAAATAATCTATAAGATCCACGGTGCTGTGTTTTTATTGTAACATGTAAAACTAAACATGTAAAATTTAACATGTAAAACTATTTCAAAGTACCCAATTAACTAATATTTAGAGCAACTCTAAATAAACAATTAGCAATATTGATAGCATCTTCAATAAGCAATATAGTCCATATATCAAAATATTTTAATAATTAATCCATCAATTAGGTGTCATTTTCATTGATTTAGCGTCATTTTTGAAATTTTTACGATATTTTCATCAATCTAGGGTGAAATACCGTCAAGTTGGCGATATTTTGCTAGATTATTCGCCAACTCGCCAAAATGCATCACCAAGTGTTACAGACAAACGAAAAAAAGAACATTTCTTATATAATAGAAGATATGCCCGTCATATGGCGGAAATTAGAATTTGCGAAACATTACTTCCCATTTGGTGTCAGTTTTATCAATTTGTCGACATTTTTGTCACTTTGGCAACATTTAAAATAGTCGCCAAGTTGGCAACATACCTCTAAATTTCTAGTAAAACGTTACGGAATGCCAAACGTTACGGAGAAATGGGTTATTCTTATAGTCTACTCCTATGTTCTTTCCGAGATATTTACCTTTCATCAATTAGTAGTTATTTCATTGATTTAGCATCGGTTTCATCAATTTGGGGAACTTCTATCAATTGAGTTGAGTGTCATTTTCGTTAATTTGGCAACTTTTAAAAAGTCAGCAAGTTGGAGATATTCCAGCAAATTGGTCACCAAAATTTTTCCAAACGTTACAGACAGAAAAATAGGTTATTCTTATAGTCTATTCTTATGTTCTTTCCAAGATATTAACATTTCATCAATTAGTCTTCATTTCATTGATTTAGTCTCAGTTTCATCAATTTGGTGAATTTTTATGAATTGGGTGACATTTTCGTCAATTTGGTAACATTTCAAAAGTCACCAAGTAGGAGATATTCCGACAAATTCGTCACCAAAATTTTACCAAACGATACGGACGGAAAATAGGGTGTTCTAATAGTAGATTCTTATATTCTTTCCAAGATATTGAATTTTCATCAATTAGTCGTCATTTTCATTGATTTAGCGTCATTTTTATCAATTTGGCGACATTTTCGCTAATTTGGCAATGTGTAAAAAAGTCGCCAAGTTGGCGGTATTTCGCCAAATTCGTCGCCAAAAGTTCGCCAAACGTTATGGACGGAGAAATAAGTTATTCTTATAGCAGATAAATGACTACTGACGTTCAAATACAAAAGCATTACCCAAAGTATCTTTTCTCATGAATGGAACGAGCTAAATCCACGAGAATGATGTCACCAAATTTATCGCATGATATTATATATGAAAAATAAATATATTTTACAATAGGTAATATTTATTTTTAATTTATGTGATTTTTTGCTATATTTATTTGATAAAGGTGCAATATCTCGCGAACGGTTCATACTAGCGTTCTAAAGTTTGTTAATCGTTTTCTAAGGAAAATTTACATAAGAAATGTATGCGTAACTTTATTAAAGGTTTTGATTTTTTGATGATTTTTTCAAAATTTCACTCAAAAATTTAGGGACGTTCTGGACATTCGATTGCGTTTCAAAACAATAGGCTTCCAGTATTCATGGATTGTAATTTTTGTACCAAATTTTATTCGAATCGTTCCATTCGTTCGTTAGATATCGTTTCCGCAGGCTCAATGACACACCCAAGCACACACTTTCCCACACACACGCATACGCACACATACGCACGTCATACTTTTCACACTTATGTTCCATACTTTTCGCACACGCGCATACGCACGCACGTACATACACACACACACACACACACACACAGACATTCACCTCAAAAATGTTCAATTCATGTTCAAGGATGCTTGAATCGTGCTCTCCCGTCAAAAACTCAAATTCGAATTTTCGACCCCGTCACAATACTTTCCTTATATACATAGTATAATGTATAAGGAAAGTAAAAAGTTAAATAAAATTAAAAAGTGGTAATTATCATCCAATAAGTTCACTTCATATATCTCTATTTTGCAATACATCTGTTAACATCATTCTTGAGGATCTAGTTCGTTCCATACACGAACAGAGATATTTTTCATAATAGTTTTGTTTTTTGACATCAAAGAATCCACCAATAGTAATTTATTTCACGGTATTATAAATTCAGAAAAGTATTAAGTATGATAAATTCAGAAAATAAGGTTTCAATATTTGTCGTATTTCTGTGATTTGCTTTTCTTCATATTTGCTTAGAATGCTGTAATAATACCTTCTGTATCCATATCTATTTGAACACTTCATTTCTACGTTTAATGTGTAAATATATGCGCAAAAGAATAATAGTGATCTAAAGGAATGTAATTTAGAATTTTTTCAAGATAAATAACATTTAATATTGATACAAATTTGCAAGAAGCTTCTAACACAGAATATGTACGATCGCGTTAAACAAGTGGATCTGTAAGTCCTTCCGAGAGGTTGGTGGTAGGGAAAGGAGGGTACGGAGGGTGTGGATGTCTCCCCCACTGGGTTGCGCTCTAAATCGGGTGGCACTTCCCGACCGTCTAAACTGACACCTTATACCTTCTGGTAGGTCGGACGGTCTGGGTTGAAGAAGAACACTATATATAACAAAATTTATATAAAAAAAAAATCATATGGTGGCAAGTTGTGTGAACACTTCATGTTTGACCGAACAATTTAGAATTTTTATACTCTTGTGCACTCTCATTTCGTACAGTTATACGAATTTTTAAAAATACGAAAATAACATCTCCAGAATCGGAATTGGTAATTCTTAGTGAAACCCTCAGCCCACCCACCCCCCTTCGAAGTTCAATGCTGAATCTATATCAGGTATCATCTAAGCTCTGCCTATAGCGAGTCCTAAATAGATGTCTCAAGGAATTTTTTTAAACCGAAAGTAACAAAACTAGAAATGAAAATCCTTAGTGAACCCCTACCCCCTCCCTGAAATGTTATGCTGAATCTATATAAGTCATCATCTAAGCTCTATCTATAACCGATCCTGATAAATAGATGTTGCAAAAGATTTTAATCGGAAGTTACATCCTCAGAACCGAAAGTGGAAATCCTAGGTGAATCCTAACCCTCTCCAGAATTCAATACTAAATCCATATCAATCATCATCTAAAATCTCTGTAGCCAATTCTAAAAAATAGATTTTTCAAAGGAAATTTTTGAACCAGAAGTGGGAAAAACTCGAAGTAGAAATCCTTTGTAAACTACTTCAGTCAAAATCTAATGCTGAATCCATATCAGTTATCACTTAAGCTCTGTCTGTAGCCAATTTTGAAAAATAGATCTCTCAAATAAAATGACAATATTTAAACCGAAAATAGAAAAAGAACCGGAAGTGAAAATCCTTAGTTACCCCCCCCCCCCCCCCCAATTCCTCCAACCTTCTTTCAGATTCGATGTTGAATCCATATCAGCCATCATCTTCGCTCCATCTCTAGCAGATTCTGAAAAATAGCTACTTCGAAACATGTACTGTTCTACTAATTAAAATACAATATATCGCAATGTTTATTCTTATTAGTTCATGTATAAACTTAGTTCATTAGTTCATATAGAGTTCATATATAATTAACTATAATAAATAAAATTAAAAATAATCGATTTGCATGGAATCAGACTTATCTTTTAATAAATTTTGTCCTCGGCGTTTAAACAAATTAGCATCTTTGGAACATATAGCTTCAAAAGTATTTTTTGAACAAACATAAAGTTTCACTTTTGAACATATCATTTCAGTAATATTCACATTTCCCTCATTTTTGGAAATGGATGTTACAAAATTTCTTCCCATGGCGCCAGTAAGACTAAACTAAGTTTTTAAACAACTTTTCTTGGGATACTTTAAAGAATTTTATTTTTTAAGACTCTCTGAAAGAAATAAATGTACTTTGCAAGAGAAGCTATTTGAATTTATATGGAAGCAAAACAGAAATTTCCAAAATCAGTTATTTAGAAGTTTCTTTATATAACATGGATAAGATTCAGCGCTTAACATCGCAATAATTTATACAGGAAACTTAAAATGGGATTTGATTTTCTTAAAAATGTAAATTAACTAGAAATTTATGAAGGAGCCTTTATATAGTAGCAAGTGGTGTGTGCTTTCGACGGAACTACTAAGAATTTTTATTTTCTTTTGCACACTTATTGTTACTAATCCTACCCGGGTAGGATTAGTAACCAGGTCCACTTATTTCGTACAGTTCTAAGACTTTTCAGAAAAACTGCAATAAGCTATTCACATATTAATCAGCATTATTAAGTTTAATTGAGCATTTAAAAACATAATCCTATTGCCTATTACTTTTTCTTCTTATTCTTAAAGTGTTTTGTCACAACTATATTTCATTTTCTAATATAAAACATTTTTCAAATGTATCATTAAATATGTTTTAAGCAAACTTTTGAATTTTTTTCATATTGTAAGTAAATCGGTGAGTGTCTTTAAAGATCCCACATAGCCGTCTGTGATTCAAAATTTTACCTGGTCTTCTGAAAGTTAAATACATAAAAGATTTAAAGCGTTTTCTTTGCGCAGTCCTATATTGAAAAAAATGAAGCAAAAAACTGCTGATAAACTTATTTAAATTCATAAAAAAGGCAAATTCTCTCTCTATCTACATCTAAGATAACTTAATACAAACAGATTTATTCATTTTAAAAATGTTTCCGAGCAAATTTTTAAACTACATTCCGTCATGAATGCTTCTGGAAATAAGCATATAAATTGAAAGTAGAACATCTTTAAACATTGGTTTGAAAATGCTGAAAATGTATTTCCGAAAGATACGTAAAATCTACAGAGACAAAATAGCATACATTTCCTTTAATTTTTTAAAGAACAACTTTTTTCATATATCATATTTTACATGTCGTTGAATGTTATGTAAAAGCGAGACCATATTGTTTTCTTAATAAACGTAATAATAATTAACAACTGTCGTTTAGCCATTTTGTCGCTTACTTGGCATGACCAGGCTCTCGTTTGCCGCTTCAATCCAAGTTTGGTTGACCTGAAGAAGAAAATCCAATGATTTCCTAAATGTACGTATGCTTACTGTACAATATTATCGCAGCATTGTTTTTGCACACGCTCCATACTTTCACGTTCCATACTTTACATATATAAGTAATTACTATTACAGATATAATTATTTTTACAATCATGGATACAAATCATGTATTTCTTTTACAGTAATAAAAGATGTCTGCGATTTTTTAAAATTCGAATTAGTATTTTAGTTATTTTATGTTTAAACGCAATTTTGAGCAACTTTCACAAAAATCGGTTTCTTAGCGATCGCAAACATTATCACAAAATGTCTTTAAATCTTATCGTTATCCTTAAATCATGTCTTGATCCTTAAATATTGCCTTCTTTCTTAAATCTGATCTTGATCCTTAAATCTTCTCTTGATCTGATACCATTAGAAAGATCGGCTGTAGTAAATCAGGCTGCGTACGGTGCGTCAACCGAAAAATCAATAACGCTCTTTCCAAGGAGCTTTGAACCGAATCCATTTCTTTATATTTAAAAAAATTGTTTGAAAATACATCAAAATGCGCGTATTTTAGAATATTTCTTTGCATGGATCGGCGAATTGGAGATCACACGGTTCTAATTTTTGGTGTGAATATGGAGTTATATCTGTGTATGCTAATTAATTACTTTATTTCTGAATTTTCTTTACATTTTTAAGTGGATCTAAAAAAGTTTCGATTTTCAATTCGAACGCTAGCAAGAAAAAAATGTTTCTCCATAGTTACACACAAAACAAAATGGAGCGCGGTACTGATTTTTGTTCAAAAAATTTGTTTTGGAAATCGAGTGGTATTATCTATGTTATTTAAGTGCACGCTTATTTAGGCAACGCGGAGTAATTTGTTCTAAAATTGAATAAAATTCTATACATTCTGCTGCTTGAAGACTTCGTCGAAGAAACATACCCAATTATTGTTACAATTTTAGGCTGTCATTTAAATCCTGAATAAAAATAACTGTCAGAAATAGTATTTATTTCATCTTTGAAGGTGTTTTGATCCAGATAATTGGATATAAGTCTCACTTCATAAAGTACAATTTATTGAGTTACCACAAACTTTGAAAGAACTCTAATGATCACTGACTGTACTTCACAGCGAAACATAATCAAATATAAGCTGAATAATTAAGCTTATGAATTTAGATTCATATATCACAAATCGGTTTAATAGCAACACATAGCACAAGGGGGGGGCGCGGTAGCCCATTGGTTAGCGCTCTGGAGTTGCACTCGGTAGGCCCGGGTTCGATTCCAGCCACTGCCAAAACTGCCGCCGTGTTCATGCGGAGTACGATCACGTTAAACATGTGGGTCCGAAAGTCCTTCCGAGAGGTTGGTGGTAGGGGAAGGAGGGTACGGTCCCTGTGGATGCCTCCCCCACTGGGTTCCGGTCTAAATTGGGTGGCACTTCCCGACCGTCCAAACAGTTACCTTACACCTTTCTGGTAGGTCGGACGGTCTGGGTTTCAACAACAACAACAACAACAACAACATAGCGCAAGGTAATTAGTGTTTCCTTACAGAATCAGAGTAGTGGCGTAGGTAGCACGTCTGATCGCAATTCAAGAGACCCGGATTCGGCCTCATATTTGGTCAATTGCTTTTCCAGTGGCTAAAATTAAGTCTCATACAGTACAATTAGCACCCGAAATCAAAATATAGCTTGATAATGGCCGTGGGGAGGTTTGGACTACCACCCCCAACATTAGATCATTAGAACATTAGAACATTAGAAGAATTTAATAGGTCTTCAACCTTATGAAATGCATGCAGTATTAGATCATTAGCACCCGAAATCAAAATATAGCTTGATAATGGCCGTGGGGAGGTTTGGACTACCACCCCCAACATTAGATCATTAGAACATTAGAACATTAGAAGAATTTAATAGGTCTTCAACCTTATGAAATGCATGCAGTATTCAAGATTTTTAGCGTGAAGAAGTTTGATGCTTGTTACGTTTCATTATCAAAAATGAAATATATTATTCTACATTTCGCGTCAGAGCTGAAATATAGTGCGGTAGCCGCCAGAAAAGACTAAAACTTCCATTCGCTTTTATTTCGGAAGAGGGTAATGTAAAGTAACTATAGAAGCGTGGCAGTTAACATAACTGAATGAATACCAGGAGACTAAGTTCAATTCCTAATTCTGGCTGAAAGTTTTATTATCAAAAATGAAATATACTCTATAATTGGTGCCTAAAACATTTAATGCAGTAGCAGTTGGAGAGAGTTATTAGGTCGCCTCCTCGTCCTGGCCACAAAAGAGGTGAAAGTAAGATTGTTCAAAAATAATTCCATATATAGCTGTAATTGTGTAATGGATATCATAATCAAACGCAAATCAGGAGACTGAATTCGATTCCTGTCTCTAAAAAGTTTGGTTTTATTAAAAATGAAATCAAATTTTAATTTATACTATCAAAAACGAAGAAATGTTGGAGCTTTCTAAACATATTGGTTTCTAAGAAATAATAGCACGTTATACTTTTAAAGATTTAGCGTGGCTGCAAAAACTTTCGTGGCTAAATAATTATTCCTTCACTAGCTTTTCTTTCTTATGTATGCGTCCCGTCTTTGATTTTTCTAGTACATAAATAGGAAATGTGACAAACCGGAACTTTGATTGCAAAATTGCGTGTCCGTTTAAGCAATTTTATCCTTCGCGAGTAAACCACATTCAGAAAGAAATTTCTGTAATGAAACCTTCTCTAAAATTATAGCTGTGAATCAACTTTGACATTTTAGCGTGTTACTTCAAAAACTTAAATCATTATTTAAGTTTTAGGTGCTTAAAAAGTAAAGCTTAAATGACTCATTTTGGAAGAATGTTTAAGACATGCATGTTGCAAATTCATACTGTTATTAAAAGGTATCGAGTGATATTTAGAATCATGTTTCATTTTAGCTGCGTATATAAAAATATATTGATGGTCGAGAGTTGGTGTCTCATATAATTTCGCATAAGATAATTGAGTCCTTCCCCTGCGACATACTTCTCCAAGTATTGTAATTTTGAAAGTGGTACTGGATGTCGATACTACAAGTGGGAAAGCGTGCCGATTTCAATTGAAGAAACTATCAAGGCGATGTAATTATTTTAAAGAAATTACGTACTCGAACACAAATGAAGATTAAAGTTATTTCATTAAACTATTTAAAACATGTATCAGATTTTAGAACTTCATTAAGAGATATAACAGAGTCTGCAAAAAAAGTTGAAGATATTATATTTTTTAACAAAACTAGTACATCAACTTTTTAAAAATGTTATTGCAACGTTTTTTAGTAAATTTTGTTTAGCAATATATCGAGCTTAGAGTCAAAATGAGTCATCTTAAACAAAAATGGGCTCCAGTACTTTTGTTCAGTTATCGATACTATGTGTGGAAATATTAGATTTCTATGTCACCGGAAGAGGAGGAAGGAGGTTTAGGAGATAGAGAAAAAGTTTGCAAAACTTGCCATTCTTTTCAGGTAAATAAAAAATTCGGTTTTATTTGGTTCTATCTCGTGGACGATACTATAAGTGTGCAAAAATTTATCTGTCTAGATCATCGCGGGCGGGGGGGGGGGGGGGTCTGGACGATCTCTAAGCACTTTTTTGAAAAAATCACTTTCTCCGCTTCCTGGAGAAGGAATCTAAAATTAAGTTCCATTGGGTTCTGTCTCGTAGTCAATACTATAAGAGTGGGAAAATTCATCCTTCTGGGTTACCGAGAGAGCTTTTGGAGGGTCTGGAAAGGTACAAACAAGTTAGGCAATTATTATAAAGTTAATATTCACTAAACACATCTATATATTTTAAATCCTGGTACCTTTTCTTACACTTACCCTTAATTAATTTTTGTAAGAAGACAGCTTCTTAATGAAGAATTTCGTGACATTAAAACTGAAACAAAATGTCCTCCAAAAACAGATGAGAAATACTTAAATTGCTTCATTAAGCTAATTAAAACATGTAACGAATTTTAAGGTTTCATTAAAACATATAGCAGAGTCTGTTAAAAATGTTGTAAACATTATATTTTTATTAGTAAAATGATATTGACTAAACATATCTACACATTTTAAATCTTGGTACCTTTCATTACATTTGCCCTTGCTTACATTTTCTGTTAGAGAAGAACTTTCTAAGGAAAAAAAATTTTATGACATTAAAACTGAAACAAAATATATCCCGATAAATTGATTTTCAGTCTCTTTCATATGATAAAATGTCGATAACATTCGAAATAAATGAAAACAGTCTGTGCCAGGTTTTTATTTCGGCGCAAGCATGCTGAATTTTTTATTACAAACCCGTAAATATGTTCAAAAAAGATTTATTTATGGATTGTTAGATGGGTGATTTTCCCTTAAAAGTCTCTTAATGACATTTATTACATGCGCATTTCTTTTCTCATAAGATTGATTCCTTCTCTTTTGATTTTTTTTTAAATAATGTATTATTTTATATTTGGTCACAATTTGTTATTTTCATTTGTTTTTTAACAGTGCATTTTTGTTTTTGTCTGAATGTTCAAGCTATCTGATACCAAAAATATATTTATGCATCTTTGTCTAACATAATAAAAGATTGTGTTTGTCTGTCTGTGTATGTGTCGTTTGTTACGAGAAATCTAAGCGTTGGACAACGACAGTATTTGGTACAGATATAGTTCAGGATCTGGGAAAATACGCTTTGATAATTTTTTATTTAGAAATAGCGTTTTAGGTATTTTACGTTTTATCGCGATTTTGAGCGATTTTCGCATAAATCGGTTCCTTAGCGACAATAATATTATCATAGAGTTTCTATCTTGACATCATCAGAAAGGTCGAAGAACGTTTACGCTCCTTCGAACCGAAACCGTAGAACAATTCCTTCATACTTACTCTTTAAATGCATTCAAATTTGCATTTTTGGAGTTATCTTATTAGTTGGTCGCATTCAGAAAAGGAAGGGAAGATTAGCATAATTACATAATTTGGTAAAAGTTATGTATATCTTCGCATTCTAACAAAAAACTTTTTAATTACTACATTATTCTATTTTTTGTAATTTTTGAGGCAAGCGCATAAAAATTGGGATTTTTGACTCCGGCCGCGGAAGGATTTCCTCCTTTGGTTACCGGTAGACTTCAACGCCTTCTTTGGAACTCACGGTAAGCTAAGCACCATCCAGTACAAATGAAGTTTTTTTGTGTTTTTTTTCGGAAAGCATACGTGGGGATTTGGTTTGAAACTAGAAATTGGCGGCAGTTTGAATAAACGATTTTGTAAATTTGTAAATGCAATATTTAAGTAGCAGGTTCTTGTCTAGGACCCGGGTAATTCCGTGTAATTCGTTTTAGTACAAAAATATTTAAAGGAGCACTCAAAGAAGATCATATACAGATTTCCTAGGAAAGTCTTTAAGCACCCGATGAATTTGTATAGTTCATGACTGTACACGTTGAATCTATCTATAATAAAGTGACAATGTCCAATCGAATAAAAGTTATTACCGCTAGCGAAGAATTAAAAAAGATAGGAATACGAACTCGACCACAAAAAGGGATAAACGAAAAAAGGCAAATACAAAGTTTTATAGCATTGTATAATTAGCAGGAATCGACACCAAGAACGCACGTAATGTGTATATGGAAGGAAATAAATATCTGTCAAGAAGTCGTATCATTCGGGATGGTAACACGTTGACACCTGCAATGCCTGTCAAAGTACGCTGTAATATTCTTTCTCAAATTCGAATGTGCATTAGAGGGCATTTTGAACAGATTTTGCATTTGATTCATGTGCATGTAAGTCTTGCAAAGCATTCCTGAATAGAATAGCCATCCAATAACAATAGGCGCTCATAGGGGAGGACAAGGGGCACTTTCCCCTCCCTGGTACTTGTTAAGATCCTCCGTCAAAATGTGCTGGCAGCTGGTATTCGATAAATGAATAACGTTAGCGACCAAGGTTAGATCTTTGTTAGCGACGGCCTCAAAGGTTTGGAAATGATCCTGGCAAAAACACTGGCTGCCCAACTAATGTTCTTCTCAGTCCGTGCCGTCGCAGGCCGACCAGAACGCACATTATCTGCGATGGATTATCGGTTCTCTTTCAAACGCCAATATTACTGGTACACCTCCGATCTCGCCATCCTAGAGTCACCGTACACCTTCGTTTGCACTTCTAAAGTCTCGGCAGCTATTTTACTCAAACGCTGACAAAATTTAATGTTACAACCTTGCTCTTGAAAATCCATGTTTCTTAAATCGAAGACCAAAGAAGACTAACCACAGCACGACACGTCTGCGCGAGCAGTTCAATCACATTCCATGGGCCAAACAATTCTGACTACATCCTAACTTTAACTACGTGATTATGTTGTTACGGTTGCGAGCAGGTCTCGAACTTTTAGATCCAAGTTCGGATCAGATCCTCCCCCCCCGCACACACACACACACTCACACAAAAATTCCACATAAAAGCTGAACAACTTCCGCCGTGTTCATGCGGAGTACGATTACGTTAAGCATGTGGGTCCGTAAGTCCTTCCGAGAGGTTGGTGTTAGGGGAAAGAGGGTACGGTCCCTGTGGATGCCTCCCCCACTGGGTTCCGGTCTAAATTGGATGGCACTTCCCGACCGTCCAAACGGTTACCTTACACCTTTCTGGTAGGTCGGACGGTCTGGGTCTCAACAACATAAAAACTGAAATTCGAGCACTGGACAAAAGCTAACTGGGCCAATTTTCAACTGAGACAATTATTTTCGACGATAAGCACCATACATTTTTAAATAAAAAAACGTGTTGAAAATGTTGCAGCTTAATTTTCTTTTTTAAATATTAGTGTTCCTGTCTTTGGCCGGCTTAAATATTTGTCATTTATGCACGCCAAAAAATGAACTTTATCTTAAGCCAATTATATGGAAAACATAAAATTTATATTTTCTTGTGACCTTGTCCCGGATCTTAAGCGACTCTGCTCAAACAGCACGATCCCGTTTGATTCATTAATTCCTTTCTAAGGCACGGCTCGATCAATCTCTTTTTACAGAATGCACCTGCTATCAAAAATGATTTGGTCACGTATTAGTTTGTTCGCGTAGTTGGGGAAAAGAAGAAAGCAGGTTAAATGGGATCTTTTTTTGATAACTTAAATTTTTATTCACCCTTCAAGCAATATATAATGTATAGGGAAAGTATTGGGACGGGATCGAAAATTTGAATTCGAGCACGTTTCAAGCATCTCTGAACTCGAATCGAACGATTTTGAGGTGATGCCTGTGTGTGTCTTCGACCAGAGGTATAGGTAGACTGCGCATTGCTATTCAGAAGAGATTGAAAAATTGGCCACTGCATGTATCACGTGACTTATGGTGGAACACTCCTACTTATTGCCGCGCTTGGCGCTATAAAATATTTTTTTGCATTGGAGTAAAACAGCGCTGAATAGTTCTTACGTTTCTGATGTATTTCAAAATACATATTGTTTAGGTCCTAACTAATCAAGTTCCATTAATCACAGTAACATGAAATTTGGTGAATAATTTTGGTGAAATTTGAGTGAATAAATTTTCGATACTTAATCCTAGGGATCATTTGTTTTCTGTGCATATACATCAAATGCCGCCCATGGAAAAGGTAAGAGCTCATTCAATATGTTATGAATAAATCCAAGTTAACTGCAGAAAAACAATTTTCTTCATATTATAAGGGCAACTAATGGCACACAAATAAAATTTAATATGGGATACAAATTATGTAGGTATGGTTGTTGTTGTTGTTGTTGAGACCCAGACCGTCCGACCTACCAGAAAGGTGTAAGGTAACTGTATGGACGGCCGGGAAGTGCCACCCAATTTAGACCGGAACCCAGTGGGGGAGGCATCCACAGGGACCGTACCCTCCTTCCCCTACCACCAACCTCTCGGAAGGACTTACGGACCCACATGTTTAACGTGATCGTACTCCGCATGAACACGGCGGCATTTGTGGTAGCGTGCAAATCTAGCGCGCAAACCACGGGGATACCGCACCCGAGATGGCCAACAGCACGCGGTTTTCCGAGGTGGTCACCCACCAAGTACTAACCGCGCCCGATGCTGCTTGACTTCGGTGATCTAACGAGAACCGGTATTTTCAGCACGGTACGGCCGTTGGCCCTATGTAGGTATGGTGTATAATCTATTAATTATATATAATTGAAGAAAATATGTCTGTCTGTTGGTTGCATAGAGGAAAATTGAGGTAACCCACAGCTAAGAAATTTAGTACAGTTTTACTCCAAGTCACATCCAAAGACACTTTGGAGTGATTTTGCTTTATTTGGATTATTTTTTAGCTATTTTTTATTTAAATGCACGCAATTTTGAGAAATTTTCACACAAATAAGTTCCTCACTGATCCAAAATATTATTACAAAGTTTTACTTTGACAACATTAAAAGTATCAAGGAGCTAAATGGAATCTATAGGACAATAACTTCTTCATATTTAATATTTTAGTTTTTTAAAATATGTGTTATAAAATTTCTTATATGTTGCTGCATCCAAAATTTAATATTTTCACAATTCCAAGTTTTAACATAATTACATAATTGAATGATATCTTCGCATTCTAATTTAAAAATAAAGGTATTACTCTATTTCTGAATCTTTTATGAATTTACCCGGTGACGTTAATTATCTTAAATCTTATTTTTTGCTTTCCATATTCATCAGAGAGTGAGACACTTTAGATTTCTTCATTTTTAAGATATGGCAAAAAGTTGAAAACGTAAATCAGTTTTGTTCCCAAGTTTGTGCAAAAAACATATCCTCATTTCCCCACCGACTGTTTCAAAAATTCCAGCCTTTATAGAACATTAGGCATAAGACAAATAATTGTTTGAAATGACTAAACTTTAACTTTTTCTGGAAATGTGGCGTTAAAAATGACGTATATTCCTTATCAAAACATTTAGCATATTTTAATGCAATTTAGCTTATTTTGATACTTAAAATTTTTCTCTTTTCAGTTGTGTTTCCCAGATCTTTCTTTATTTTAGGGAAAACTAATAAAAAATAATAGGAGTTAGCTAACATTTTAATAAAAGTTTTAAATACACAAAAACTAAATTGAAAAATATTTTAGTATATTTTATTGCACAGATAAATATTAGGAATTTTATGTGGTTATATTATACATTTCATAATCACAAAAAAAGTTTCAAGTCACTTTTTAATTGCTCGATTTCAATTTGTTTTTACATTTTTAACGAGTATTTTTTAATGTACATACAAAGACGGTTAATACTAAAAGAAAGTGTAAAAAGTAATTGTTTCTCCTACAATTCTCAAGAAAAAATTATATTTACGACCATATAGTGTATTTATTTTTATGTCTGGAAAAATATAGCTCACCCAAAAATATCAATTTTAAATGCGTACTCACTGATATTTATATAAATTTCTTGGGAGTTATTAATCATTTCATAGCATTATATGGCATGAAAACATTGTCAGGAGAAAAGAGTATGAAAATGTAAACAATCCAAGTTGGCGTAAAAAAATGTCGCCAAGAGAGAATACTAGGCGTATTAAAAGTTTCACCTTCATTTTATTTTTTTCTTCTAATTTTAAACATTTGTAGAGGTACAGTTTATTAAAGTACACAAATATGTAATAAAATATTTTATTTTTAAAATAATTACAAGGCCTTTATTTACAAAGCCAGAAAATCTACTTTTGTTACAGGACGGCATGGTCGTACATGCCAATTAACTCTTTATTTTATATAAAATATGTTTTTATATGAATAAAAACGACTTACCTGTAAAACGCAGTGTCTGTCTCCACCTTTGATAAACTTTGACGTACATCCATATGCAGCGCAGGACATTACCATATTTTGCTTAAAACCAAAAGCAAACGTACAACATCACTTCTCGCTTTTGAAAACTTAATGCAATTGCAATGAAAGGAGAGATGCACAAGAAAATATGCGCGTAGGGGAGTGCATAAGCCATGTGACTTAGTTCAGTGGTCACGAAAAGGCTGCCATAAGTCTCTCTACCTATATTTCACCTCAATGGTGTGTGTATGTATGTTAATGTGTGTGTGCGTGCGTGCGTGCGTGCTTGTGTGTGTTCATGAGTCTAAGGATGCGCATAAATTTTAGACATACGCATGAATATTTTGAGAAAGTTTGAATGGAAGCGTAGGGTAGCCAGAATTGGCATCTTATGGTTAAATATTCTCGTGTTGCTTGCAAATAACTTTTGTATATTATGCTCCTTCGTCAGTAATCCTTCCAAGGTTGCAACACTGCAACGAGGAAGTTAGTTTGATATCAAAATAAAATAGCATTTTTATTCCCAGAAATAAAATCTATATTACTAAAAAACTAGTAATTACCTTTTATTTGTATCGTCTTTAATAAATATTGTTTATTCACTTTCTCCTCCGCGTTTTAGCTAAAGTTCTATTGCGTTTTCTCCCGTTGTTTTAGAGAAATTAGCCTATATAAAAATAACTGTAGATTGATGATTTTAATATGGTTATTGTGTTTAGTATTTCATAGAAGTGTTAATTAGGTTTTATTTAGTGATGTAGATTCTTTATATATTTTTTAATAAAAATTAGCCCAATTATATTGTTAGAGTCGTTGATTCCACTTTTCTTTATGCCTGTATATATTTATAGAAATAACCAGTTTTGTGTTTTTTTTTATTAATTAAAAACAAATTAATAATTAATAATAAATAAATAATTTGCGATTCGGAGTCGTATAAGAATGCGTATCAAGATTTTTATACTCCCATATAGCGATAATTAGATGTTTGTCAAAGTACCAAGATTCTCCTTTTCCAAAATAAACAACGAAATGTTAAATACAGTATTGAGAAATACACACCGTTGCAAAAAGATATATGCACCCATAAAACATTAAGCTACAACCGCGAAACTTGGCATACAAATATCGTTTTAAGAATTATACAAATAATCAAACTATCTGCGCCAATGACATTATAGGGCTCATACAACGCGCATAAGAACGACACATCGTATAACATTTAAAACGACCGGTGTTCTCACTCCATAGGCAATTGAAACTGTATTGTCTGCTTTGATACTGCAAGTTGTGTGCAAAGATGCCTTTGAGATGTACTCGACGGCGCTACAAACAATTGTCGGATTTAAAGAATGGCCGCATCAGAGGCCTAATGAAAGCTGGTTGGTTCGACAGACGTATCAGTCGCCATCTTGTTCGGAGCGATATGAGAGTTTCTCAGTGGTGGCAACAGTGGATCAGAGAAGGCACATGTAACCGTCGCAGAGGCTCAGAAAGCTACAGACAACTGCTCGAGAGGATCCTGCAGTCAGGAAAGGAGCCACATCCATACCAATGGCGTCACTATCAGCCATTTGCCATCCTCCATGCATCCTGTATCAAGGGATACTATTCGGAGACAAATAGCAAAAGGTGGGATTAGGTGTCGACTTCCATTAAGACGCCTACCACTGAACCCTCAACACTAGCAGAGCTGACTGGATTGGTGCCGAGCTTGGTCAGCTTAGACAGTGTCTGATTGGAAACATGATGTCTTTAGCGACTAATCCTGCTTCTCTCTCAGTGCTGATGACCACCATATACGTGTATGGAGGAAAACTGGCTAACGTTACGATCCCGCATTTATTGCCGAGCCACACACGGCCATCAGACGTGGTAGGACAGTCTAAGGAGCCATCTCATGGGACAGCCAATCTCCTCTAGTTGTGCTGCAAGCCAATCTGACGTCTCGTTTATGCGTCGACATTATTCTGCAGCCGATTGATCTGCCTATGTTGTCAAACGGCCCAAGTTTCATTTACCAACAAGCCAACTCTCGACCACATGCTGTACGAATTTTCTCGACAATTTCTTCGAGGATTTAATACTCACCCAAAATTCTAGACCTATCACCAATAGAACACGTCTGGAAGACAGCCGTGAGGACCTGATCTACCGCATGGTTAACAGGTGTGAAACCCCCACGACTGAGGGTCGCCAACGGACGACCAAGCTGAGGTCCAGAGAGC
This sequence comes from Amaurobius ferox, assembly GCA_951213105.1. NCBI lineage: Eukaryota > Metazoa > Arthropoda > Arachnida > Araneae > Amaurobiidae > Amaurobius > Amaurobius ferox. The sequence continues at coordinate 166,927,670 of OX578133.1, forward strand.
CATGGTGCTGTGGTATTAACCAAACAAGACATCCAAGATTGACGAAACGCCGAGGATTTATATATCATACTTCTGGAACCAACACCACACACCACGCCCCAGAGAACAGCGACAGGAAGCAGGAGCAGCCCAGCCGACCCCCGGGGAGCAACCCCAAGAAGAGGCCAACCTAGCTGAAAAAGCTCCAATTCCCCAAGGGGAGCTGGAGTGCCTAGGCGGGAGACGATAGATGTCGATTGCAGTGACCATTCTAAAGAGCCGAGGAAGAATGCCATTATCTGGCAGACCAGAAGAATTTTAATGCTTTTGTAGAGGATTTCGACTTTCTACCCTTCGGTAGTTATGCAGAGGCAGTATACAACTTAAAGAGGCGCTGTCGTAACCCGGACCTATACCTGTACTGCCAGGTTAACTAAACCTAAAATATCCTAAGGGAAACCTAAGATTAAACTAAAACTAAAAAGGGGAAAGGAGAGAGAGGGGGCAAACAGGGGAGCTGGCCTCCGGTAGGGCCAGGCAGCTGGCGCTACGGCCAAAGACAGGACGACTGGATGGCAAATTCAGAGCGACGAAAGCGTGCAAAGCACGAAACTGGAAACCAATAGGGAATACAACTGCAAGAAAGGAAAGAGGAGAAAGGGGCCACCAGAGGGCAAAGACGGAGTAATTAACTAAGGCTAAAAACTAAAAGAGGCAGAGGACCCGTGCCATAAGGCAGAGAGGTCCGAAGGGGGAACTACAAAGGCCTTAAGGGCTTAAGAGCTAAAGATAACTAAATACCAGCTAGACACGCGAAGCAGGGAAACCCTTAAGGGGTATCCGAAGCCGGACCTGAAAAGAAAAATGTTAGCGGGCGGCGGGCGGCAGGCTGCAGAGGAGCAGGCTAAGATGACCTACGCAGGCCGACTAACATCCGGAGGCTTCTTCCTGTCTTCTACCTGAAAAAGAGGGGAAGAATAGGCATACATAAAACAGTTCTGTGAAGATGATGCGGGTAGCTGAAAAGGAATGATATATTAACCTGAAAATAAAAAGGTGAGGTTAGTGATACAGCTAATGATACACTAAAAGGGGGACTGAGCCCCAAAGGACAAGGGCCGGGACAATCCCCCGGCAGCGCGGTGAGAGAACTCCTACACCACACTTAGGTGGTCAGCCGGTGAGCAGACATTAGAAGAGACACAAAATGGAAATACCTGCTGGGACAATACCCCAGTGATCACAGATTACACCTTGCAGAAAAAATATTGGGACAATACCCCAGGACCAAGAGATGGAGAGAAAGCAGAGGGGAGAGACGCCCCTCTAGGCTGAAGATGATAGTGTCACCTAGAAGGGAGGAAAGAGAGGAAGGGGAAGGAAAGGGGCAAAGATGAAAGAGAGAAAGAAAGAATCCTACAAGAGTAGGGGACATTGGAGAGAAAAGATTCTCCAATGACGGAGTGTCGCACAGGAGTAGAGGCTCTCTCCGAATCATGGTGGGAACTTCCTTCCACCGATTCCCATCCTCATCCTCCCAGAATAGAACACGTCTGGTACATGCTGGGACTACAATTTCAGCCTTCTCAGAATACCACTGATTTAACTGACCAGTTGCAACATTTACTGCAAAATCTTCCGCAGAAGGACATGAGCAACTTAATTGACTCTAATTCTGTACCGAATATCGGCTTATATATCTGCCAGAGGAGGATCTACCACTTATTAAAATGTTATCTTCTTGCTGCCACTATTTCTTAAGAAAACGTTTTTATTTTATTTGCTTCCAAATTATAATCGTTTCCATAACTACTCAAACGATACATAAAATGCATACCCAGTTTCGGGGCTGCAGCTCAATTTCTTATGGGTTTATATATTTTTTGCAGCAGAGTGTGTGTATATATATAACCCACACCAGATTTTTTTATATTGAAATCCACTTAATTCAAAATCCATTCATTGCAGTACAGATGTGAATTTGCTGAATTCTGAATATCGAAGTTTAGAGCGTGGTAATGTTCTAGTAATGAATGCATTTTTATTGCCTTCAGAAATTCACTGTTCCGTTTTCTTGAAAACTATTAAATAGTTTTCAAGAAAACGCAGGAAAAGAAAACCGGAATAAAAAAGAAGAAACATTATTTTGCTGACTAAGAACATATTTCTATCTGCTGCAACAAGGAAAAGAAAAGTTGCACAGTACAGGGGAAAAAATTTTCACGTCTCTTCTTAAAGAAGCTTATTTTCATGATGCTAATAGCTTTTTCAATTTAGTCAATTTAACCCCGTTTTAAATTGGATTGAATTTATTCTAATTAATGCAATCATTTAAAGTAGTTTTAAAAAGAAAAAATTATTTTATCAGTAGTTAGGTTATTTTAATATTCTGAAGCTATTTATCATAACTTTTTAACATGTTAAGAAAAGTGAAATAAAAACACAATAAAAATATTTTCTAAAACTTCAACACAAAATATAAAAAAGATATGTACAGCACATCAAATTTTGGGTTTATAAGGAAAACATCTACTCTAAACTCTAAGGAGAATTTTGAAATATAGATGCTGCCAATACGCAGTTTCAAATGTTGCAAAGCGTAGTAGTAGGGGAGAATTCCCGGTAAATTATCACTTCGGTATGAGAAAATGGGACCAATTCTATTTTAGATATTTTTGCAGCTAAATCCGAATTTCGATGTTAATCAGCTGTCCGAGGGGTGAATCTAGAAATTGACAGTACGGCCATATTTCTAGAGAAAATGTGCGTGAATCATTTTGGTAAGGAGGTGGCAATTGTCACAAATATTATGCTTTTGGAGGTTATTACTTTGCTTATATACATAGTATAATGTATAAGGAAAGTATTGTAACGGGGTCGAAAATTCGAATTCAAGTTTTCGACGGGAGAGCACGTTTCAAACATCCCTGAATATGAATCAAACGTTTTTTGATGTGGTGTGTGTGTCAGTGAGTCTCTGGAGACGATATCTCACGATCGAATGGAGCGATTCGAACAAAATTTGGTACAAAAATTATAATCCATGAATACTGGAAGCCTATTATTTTTAAAAGTAATCGAATGTTCAGACACCCCCCCCCCTAAATTTTGGGGTGAAATTTTGTAAAATTCATCAAAAAATAGAAATTTTTAATAAAGTATCATTAATTATCAGTTCTGATGTAATTTTTCATTAGAAAACGATTAATAATATTTCATATTAATTTTCATTTCTGATGTAATTTTTCATTAGAAAACGATTGACATAAACTTTAGAACGCTAGCATGAGCCGTTCTCGAGATATTGCACATTTTTCAAATAAATTTATCAAAAAATTACATAAAAAAAATAATAACTATTGTGAAATATGTTCACTTTTCATATGTAATATCATGCGATACATTTGGTGACATCATTCTGGTGAATCTAGTTCATTCCCTTAATGAGGAAATATACTTTGGGTAATACTTTTGTATTTGAACGCCAATAGTCATTTATCTGCTATAAGAATAACTCATTTCTCCGTCCATAAATCTTGGCAATATTTTGGCAAATTTGGAGGAATGTCGCCAACTTGGTGACCTTTTATAAATGTTGCTAAATTAACGAAAATATCACCAAATTCATAAAAATGACGCTAAATCAATGAAAATGACGACTAATAGACGAAAATTTAATATCTTGGAAACAATATAAGAATCTACTATCAGAATACCCTATTTTTCCGTCCGTAACGTTTGGCAAAATTTTGGTGACGTCTGAATATCTCCTACTTGGTGACTTTTGAAATGTTACCAAATTGACGAAAATGTCACCCAATTCATAAAAATTCACCAAATTGATGAAACTGGTACTAAATCAATGAAAGGAAGACTGATTGATGAAAGGTCAATATCTTGGAAAGTACACAAGAATAAACTATAAGAACCCATTTCTCCGTCTGTCTGTCCATAACTATTGGCGAGAAATTTAGCAGGACGTCGCCAACTTAGCGGCTTTTTTAAATGTTGCCAAAGTGGCAAAAATGTCTGCAAATTGGTTAAAATTACACGAAAGGAGAAGTAATGTTTCGCAAATTCTGATTTCCGTCATATGATGTGCATACCTCCTAGTACACTAGCTTCCAAAAGTTAAGCACGGACGTTTAAAATCACCAAAAATGGAAAAGTAAAGCTTTGATTAGCTCAAAATTGTACATGAAGGTAGAAAATGTGTTTATGCATTAAGGAAAACAAGAATTATATACAAAGATGAAAAAAATATTTACTTTTCGTAAGTTATATGATGACGTTTGGGTTATTAACAAACGTTGGGTTATTAACACGTTTGGGTTATTAACAAAATGATGTTTAAAGGCAAACAAACCAAACAAAACTTACATTAATATGGTATGTGACCACCCCGGACCTTCACACAAACGTTACAATGATTTTCCATGCTTTCAATGAGGTGATCAACCATCGCAGATGCGAGCAATGGACATTCTTCCAATAGGGCAGTTTTCAACTCTATGAGACTGGCTAGAGGAGGCAAACGTGCAGATACAGCACGCCCGAGGTCATCCCAAATGCTTTCAATGAGATTAAGGTCGGTGGAATACGCCGGCCACTCCATAAGAGAAATGCCCTCACTTTCCAGGTATTCGTCAACGATATTAGCTCGATGTAAACGGGCATTATCGTCCATAAGGAGGAAATCAGGACCAACTGCTGCAGCGTAGAGTCTCGCAACGGAGTCTAGGACTTCATCACAATACTGCGCAGCCGTCACAGAACCGTCTTTAAAGATGGGCAACTTTGTGCGATATCCCATTGAAAATCCAGCCCACACCATAACGCTGCCACCTCTGATTGCGTGATGTTCGATGTTGTTCTTGGCCTGATTGCGTGTGCTTCGTTCTTTTCAGGCCCTTACAAGCTTATCATCTGATTCCAGGGAAAATCTGGACTCGTCCGTGAACAGGATGTTGCACCAATCTGAAACAGTACGATTGGCATGTTGACTACACTACTTTAATATTGGCCCTCTGGCTTGGACGGTTAGTGGAACACAAAAACGTGGTACTCGAGCTTACAGTCGCTTCACGTGGAGCCTTCGGCGCACAGTACTGGCTGATATTATCTTACCAAGTACCTCTGTAACTATGGATGTAACAGTTGTGGGGATCGCTCGTCGATTCCGCTTGACTACTATAGCAATATACCGACCATCAGAGGGGGTGGTAATCCTTGGACAACCGGACACAGGTCTCCGGACGACAGTTTGACTTGTTTGGAATTATTTCCATAATCGATAAATTACCGAATGATCAACGCCAAAGAAAATAGCGACATCTTTGATTGATTGTCCTGCTTCAATGCGTCCAACAGCACGTCAGAGCTCACTATCTGTCATTCGTCTTCTTTAAGCCGTAGAAACACGAATATCATCAAAGTAATCCTGCAAAAGTTATAAATAGTTCGTATCAGCATTTAAATGCATCTCCTCAAACCCTTCAGAATGCTGGCGTCTTCAACGACTGCATAATTAGCATATATCCGGACAGTCAATCGTGATTGGCTGCAACATTCGATATTGCATACTGCCATCTACATCCGCAGCGATTTTCAGCCACTCAAATTCAAATACGCTTTCGAAAAATGAAAATATGCATTGCGTGCTTAGCTTTTGGAAATCAGTGTATTCAAGAAATGCGCTTCTTTCCGTTTATCTGTAACACTTAGTGATGCATTTGGCGAACTTGGCGTATAATCTACCGAAGTATCGCCAATTTGGCGTTGATTCCCCCCAAATTGATGAAAATATTGTCGAAATTGCAAAAATGCTAAATTAATGAAACTAACGCCTAATTGATGAATTAATAATAAAATATTTTAATATATGGACTATATCGCTTGATGAGGATACTATCAATATTGATAATTATTTATTTAGAGTTGCGCGAAATATAAGTTAATTGGCTACTTCGAAATAGTTTTACATGATGTCATCCGGAAAATTGCCAAATGTACAATTCAATGTTAAAGACAAAGTACCGTGGATCTTATATAATATTTTTTGGCTGTAAAAGGAGTAAATTCATTGAATTATATAAGGAAAGTCATGTGCTGCCCACAGCAGATATTTAAGTCACCAACTACTATATATTCATATTTCAGATTTAAGAAGCTGAAAATTATCAATATTATAAAGTCTCTAAATATTTTTAAAAATAAATTTGTTAATAAAGTTGAAATGTTTAGTGTATTTTCCTTTACGATAAATTGTATTAATACTTTTTCAAAAATTGCGCATTTAATCGTTTTAATGCCGTCATAAAAATACAAAACATTTCATTAGTTAAATCCTTAAAAATATTTTATTTTAGAATAAATCGTTTCGAGATTTTCCATTCGAAATCTATGATGGTAAAAAAAATTAAAAACTCACTAATTAACATTCTCAGTCTAAATGCCACTAATACGGCCGCATTAAATGTACGGTTAGATTCCATCAAAACCTTTTAAGCTCCCATATAAAATCACTTTCTTCTTACTTCGATTAAACCCTCTTATGTATATGCTAGAATCTAGTTGCCATTCTGAGAGAGAAAAAATGCCTTTTTCAAAGAATAAATTTATATTTCATTTACCTTTTTGTCTCAATACTTCCACGGCTGAGGTTAAATTAAACTGCTCAACGAATCGTGACATAGTCATACATTAATTTTTAAATTCCATCAGCCAGCATAATATCTAACTTTGTATTAAAATTGTACTGAATGTGTGTTTAAGAGCATCCGGTTGCACAATACAAATCATTAAAATTATATAGAATGTGTGTTTAAGAGAATCCGGTTGCACAATACGAAACATTTAAGTCTTATTGAATTTGTATTTAAGAGCATCCTGTTGCATAATGCAAAACATTGGAATTGTATTAAACATGTTTTTAAGAGCATCCGGTTGCATAATGCAAAACATTAAAATTATATAAAATGTGCGTTTAAGAGAATCCGGTTGCACAATACAAAACATTTAAATTGTATTGAATTTGTATTTAAAAGCATCGTATTGCACAATGCAAAACATTGAAATTGTATTAAACATGTTTTTAAGAGCATCCGGTTGCATAATGCAAAACATTAAAATTATATAAAATGTGCGTTTAAGAGAATCCGGTTGCACAATACAAAACATTTAAATCGTATTGAATTTGTATTTAAGAGCATCCTGTTGCATAATGCAAAACATTGGAATTGTATTAAACGTGTTTTTAAGAGCATCCGGTTGCACAATGCAAAACATTAAAATTATATAAAATGTGTGCTTAAGAAAATCCGTTTTTGCACAATACAAAAGATTTAAATTGTATTGAATTTGTATTTAAAAGCATCGTATTGCACAATGCAAAACATTGAAATTGTATTAAATATGTTTTTAGGAGCATCCTGTTGCAGAATACAAAACATTAAAATTCTATTAAATGTGTGTTTAAGAGCATCCATACAAAGTATGGAAGTCCAATACAAAGTATTTCTATAATACATTCTAAATTAAATGTGGCCAAAAAATTAAACCCATTTTTATGAAGTTTGTTATGCTTTTCTATTATTTGTAACTACAATACAACTATTGATTTCCAGCGAGATTGGATCATAACAAGATTCCATTTATTTATTTATTTTTTTTTTTTTTTTTTGCTTTCCTTATACACATAGTATGATGTTTGCGGAAAGTAGTCTGATAGGGTAGAAAATAAGAATTCAAGTTTATGACGGAAGAGCACGTTTCAAGCATCCATGAACTCGAATCGATCGTTTTTTTGAGGGGATGTCTCTCTCTCTCTCTCTCTCTCTCTCTCTGTGTGTGTGAGAGAGAGAGAGAAAGAGAGAGAGAAGAGATACAGTCTGTGGATACGATATCTCACAAACGAGTGGAGCGTTTCGAAAGAAATTTGGTACAAGAATTACAAGCAGTGAATACTGGAAGGATATTGATGTTCAGAAGACTTGCAAATTTTCGAGTGAAATTTTGAAAAAATCACTAAAAAATCAGAACCTTTAATGATGTTACGTAAATAATCATTTCTTCTGTAATTTTTCTTTGGTTCTCGAGATATTGAATCATAAATAAAAAATATGACAATTTGTCTATTGCAGAAATTAACAAATTATCTTATTTTTTATTCTTAAATACCTGGCACAATGGAGACACTTTTAGTAGCTTTCTACACTTTTCAAACTTCGTCCTCCCGTGAAAATTAATGCTTGTCCGTAATTTTGCAAATGTACTTAATTTACTGTAGCTAAGGCATTTTAAGAATACAGTGAGTGATTTGAAAACCACTTCTCGCTTTTCAAGCAGCGTAACTTTGATTTAATGGAATTTCTAGAATAGGTACTTTTTTAGGCCAATGCAAGTCATTTTAAAATGACATTCATAAACCACTTTTTGCACTTCAAGCAGCGAAACTTTAATATGACTTTCAGAAAAAAAGAGGTCGCTCAAATATATCTAGATATCTAGATATAAAATATATATTTAGCAAGTTTTCGATAACTAAATTAAATGTTTAATGAAGACATGTTAAGCAATATTTTTTAGGCGCCTCCTTTTTTTACACTGGTTTTTTTCCTGCTATTTTGCAAACACGACATTTTTGTAATGCTGCGTTGATTATAATATATCCTTACCCTTTCTATACTTCCCTACAGTACATAACAAAGAGAAAGTATTGGTTATATTACTCCCGAATACGGATGGCTAGATCGGTAGAGAGTTGGTTTCGTGATTAAGAGGTCACTGTTTGAGCATATTCTTACTTTACTTACAATGGATAATATATGTAAAGATAAAGTATTGTGGTATGTTAAAAAGGCAAGGAATTTTCTAAATAATGAATATATTTTTATTTACCTAAAATGAGTTTTAAATAAAAAATCAAATGACATAATTATTAATTAAATTCTTTAACAAAACTTTAAGGAGTTAAACATTGAAAACTTTGTTCTCTCATACTTAATGTGTGAAACAAAACTTTTAAAACTTGTTTTCTCAGAAATTGAATTCTTAAAAAGTTTAATGTTTAAATTTATATGACTTAATATTAGAACTAGAAGTGTGAAATTTGAGGCATGGTTTTCTATAATGTTAACTTTAATTTGTCCCCAGGATTTGTACATAAAGTTGTAAATTTTAAATTTATGATGTTTGATACATAGTCACTCATATAAAAAGAGAGGTTTCTTTTTCATTAAGAAATTTATTTAGTATATCAAATTAACCTTACGAGAAATTAAATCATAAGCATCTTTTTCCCTACAAAATATCTTTATTTTATAAATAGTGTTTTAATTCATAATTATATCAATTTTAAAAACTTCCATTTTTTACATTTTAAATTTTTTTTAATATTTTAATTTCTTTTATTTGTTTTACGTAGCGCATTTTTAACCAACAAAACAAAACGATTTATGTAAAAGTGTTGAACAAAACTATTCATAAATAAGTGAAATGAAATGTTCTCTCCTGGGCCTCTTAAACTATTTTTGAACTATGTGTTTGCCTGCGTATGTTTATGAGTCACCATATCTATCCAACAAATTAAGCGATTTAAACAGAATAATTAAATTAAAATGCTTTAAAATTTATCTTTATACATGACGTTCTTTATAGGACAATAGCATGAGAGATATTAATCTTTTTATTCTAAAACAAAAAAAAAACATTAAAAACTTCTCTATGTATATAATAACGTGCTTAATGTGTTTTTGTCTTTCCAAACCCTCCAGAAGCCCCCAATAACCTAGAAGGCAGAATGTTAGCACGTTTATAATATTGACTACTGTGTAGAATCTAACACAGACATATTTACGATTACCCCCCACCCACCTCACCCAAGGGCACGACAAAAATGAGGGTTTCAAACAGTTTTTTCATATCCTACAAAAGCCACACGATCAACCCAGAATGTCTATCTTTACATGCTTATAGTATCAATAATCGGACAGAAAGTGGGGTAAATTTTTAATTTACCTCACGGGGGCGGTGAATTGTTTTTTGTGTCTTATCAGACCCTCCAGAAACCCCCCTCCCCCTGGTAATCCATAAAACTGAATCTTTGCACACTTATAATATCGATCATCAGACAGGACCTAACGTAGTCGGATTATCGGTTCCTTCCCCGAGATGGAAATTATGAGGTTTCTTTTAAGTCTTTACAGACTTTTAAGCAGCCCTTCAATGAATTAGGCTGAATCTTTGCACTGTCGACCACTAGACCGAACTTAACGGAGCCAGAATTTCTATATTTGACCCGAAGTGGACCAAATAAAGGAAGGAGTAATGTCTCGTGCAGATCCCTCCTAAAGCCTCCCACCCGGGACATAAAGAGCTGAAACTCGACCACGGAATAAAACCTAACTTTGCCAATCTTCAATTAAAACAACAATTTTCGAAGCTTAGCACCATACATTATTAAACAAAATAAAACAAATTTTAAAAAGTTGTAACCTAATTTTTAATAGCGTTTTCCTTAACTTTGACAGGCTTAAATGATAGTTATTAAATAAGTTCCGTATTATCAAGTAAATTCTATAGAAACGAAGTTCACTCAAAGATGATATTGCTTTAGAAAGTCGGTGTTACTTACCAGTCAGTGTTTTATTACCTTTGAAGAATTTATTTAAATTCAGCAAGTGTTATATCTATATTACTGCAGAAAATGCGATCGTAACCAGAACTTCTACTGATGAAAGTGTTTTATATGCATTTGATGAAAGAGTTATCTGGGAACGCATGAAATAAAATTTTATTGGAGAAAAAGTTTGATGCTTTTTGAAAGAAATGCATGTTTTTGCTGCAACTGTTTAAAATGAAGTGATCGAAGTGTCCATGATAGCATTTAAATTTAGCACTCTTACAGTAAATACGTTTATGAAATTCTCTTTTTACAGAAACACCTTTGTCCGAGCGTGTAGTAAAAAATCGAAATTAGAAATTTAAATTTTAATCCATTTTATTCTTACGAATCAAGTACGCTGATTAATTTTTCAAGAAAGATTTTTACTACTTGGGTATATATGCATAAAACTATCCAATGCGTAGAAAACAAAATAACGCTTGTTTTTAATGCTTTTCAAAATAAAGTTTTGAAGTGTCATAAAATTGTTATTTTGTGTTTTCATAGTTTCTTTGGCAATGGGATTTATAGTTTTGATTTTGTACCTTTTGCCCAACTTCTTGTAGATTGTAAAATTTTAGAGTTCTTTTAAGGCCACTTTATATTTTAAATGAAAATAGAAATTGCCTTTCATGAAAAACATTTCATATGACTACTATTTAATTCTAACTAAATATCTTAAACAAGTTCTAGATTATATTTTTTTATAAGTTTAAAATTACGGGTTTTAAATATAATTTGAAAAACTGTCAGCATCCTTTTTACTTCCCTTATACAATACATAGTATATTGTATAAGTAAAGTATTGTGACGGGGGCGAAATTTTGAATTCGAGTTTTCGACGGGAGAGCACGTTTCAAGCATCCCTGAACATGAATTGAACATTTTTGTGGTGATATGTGTGTGTGTGGGGATGTGATATTTCACAAACGAATCAAGTGATCAGAACAAAATTTGGTACAAAAATCACAATCTGTGAATACTGGAAGCTTATTGTTTTTACATGCAATCGAATGTTCAGAACCCTCCTAAATTTTGAAATGAAATTTTTAAAAAATCATCAAAAAGTTAAGACATTCAGTAAAGTTACGTAAATAATAATTTCCTATGTAATTTTTCATTAGAAAACGATTGACATAAACTTTAGAACGCTATCATGAACCGTTCTCGAGATATTGCACATATTTCAAATAAATGTATCAAAAAATCACATAAAATTAAAAAATGTATTAACTATTGTGAAATCTGTTCACTTTTCATATATAATATTATGCGATAAATTTTTTATCATCATTTTCGTAGATCTAGCTCGATTCATTCACGGGAGAAGACACTTTGGGCAATAGCTTTGTAATTTGACGCCATTAGTTGTTTATCTACCATAAGACTAACCTAGTTTTCCATAAATAATGCTTGGCAAAATTTTGGCGGCGAATTTGGAGGAATATCGCCAACTTGTCGAGTTTTTTAAATGTTGCCAAATTGACGAAAATATGGCCTTATTGATAGAAATGTCACCAAATTGACGAAAATATGGCCTTATTGATAGAAATGTCACCAAATTGATAGAAGTGATACTAAACCAATGAAAATGAAGACTAATTGATGAAAATCCAATTTTGGAAAGAATAAGAATCTACTACAAGAGAAGATACTTTGGGTAATAGTTTTGTATTTGCACGCCATCAGTCGTTTATCTGCTATAAGAATAACCCATTTCTCCGACCAAAATGCTTGACGAAATTTTAGCAACGAATTTAGTTGGATATCGCCAACTTAGAGAGTTTTGCAAATGTCGCCAGATTTATTAAAATATCGCCGAACTGATAAAAAAATGTCACCAAATTGATAAGAATGACGTTAAATCAATGAAAATTGCAACTAATTGATTAAAATTCAATATTTTGGAAAGAATATAAGACTCTTCATACCATTAGACTCCATTTGTAACGCTTGACAAAATTCTGGCGACGAATTTTGGCGGCATATCACCAACTTGACGACTTTTTTAAATGTTGACAAATTGACTACACTGCTGTCAAATTGTTAGAAATGTTATCAAATTGATAAAAATGTCGTCAAATTGATAAAAATGAAGCCAAATAGGATGCAATATTTTGCAAATTCGTAATTCCGTTATATAATGGGCATGTCTTTTATTATATGAGAAATGCGCTTCTAAATGTCGCCAATTTTGGCGATATTTGGCCCCACATTGACGAAAATATCGTCAAAATTGCAAAATTGACGCCTAATTGATGAATTAATTCATTATTAAAATATTTAAATATATGGACTGTATTGCTTATTGAGGATGCTATCAATATTAATAATTGTTAATTTAAATAAATAATTTGGCATCACGTCTGATGTTATAATAGCAAAAATTAAGCACACATCCACAACAGAAGCCCTTTATTTTACTTCCTATAAGACGTACAAAAATTTTTTTAAAAAGGGCCAGAGCGCTTTCGGCATAAGTACGCTCTTCATCCGTGGCTACATGGAAATAAAATTTGAATCGTTCATCTATCTATATATACTAATTGCCAAGTGTCCGTCTGTCTGTCTGTCCGTCTGTCTGTCCGTCTGTCTGTCCGTCTGTCTGTCCGTCTGTCTGTCCGTCTGTCTGTCACGCTTTTCTTAGGCACTTCCCGAATAGATAGAGACTTGCAATTAGGTACACGGCTCGGTCGTTCGATAAAAACCCCTGGAAAAATCGAATTTTTTGAAAACATTCTATACAGGGGGTGCCCCACACCAAAACGTTCGAAAAGTGAAATAATGGGAAAGCATGCTTTGCGATGAGATAGAGACTTCAAATTTGGTGTATGGGTAAACCATTTGAAAAGAACAAAGTGTACAATTTCAGATTTCGAATATTTTCTACTTAAAGGGGTGCCGTACACCAAAATGTTCGATTTACCGAATAAATGAGAAACGGCTACTTTAAAATTTGATAGAGGCTTGATACTTGGTATATGGGCTAATCATTTGAAGAAAACACCCAAAACGAATATAGTTTTCTAAAATGTTCGTTTAGGGGGTGCTCCACACCGAAACGTTCGAAAAGTGAAATGATAGGAAAGTATGCTTTGCGATAAGATAGAGACTTCAAATTTGGTGTATGGGTAAACCGTTTGAAAGGAAGAAAGTGTGCAATTTCAGATTTCGAATATTTTCTACTTAAGGGGGTGCTGCACACCAAAATGTTCGATTTACCGAATAAATGAGAAACGACTACATTAAAATTTGATAGAGGCTTGATATTTGGTATAAGGGCGAATAATGTGACCCAATGAAAATGGATTTTTTCAAAAATACATATATAAGGGGGTGGGTACTGTACACAAAAACATTCGAAAGGTGAATTGATAGAAAAAGCATGCTTTGCAATGAGATAGAGACTTCAAATATGGTGTAGGAGTAAACAGTTGGAAAGGTAGAAAGTGTGCAATTTCAGTTTTCCAACATTTGCTATTGTAGAGGGTGCCGCTCACTAAAATGTTCGATTTACCGAACAAATGAAAAACGCCTCCTTTACAATGTGATAGGTACTTGAAATTTAGTATATGGGCTAACCATTTGACAAAAAAACCAAAGATGAATACAGTTTGACAAAAACTTTCTTTAACGAGGTGCTACACAGAAAAACGTTCAAAAGGTGAAGTGATAGAAAAACATGCTTCTCGATAGGATAGCTTTGGTGAACGGGTAGATAGTTTGAAAGGAAGAGAGTGTGAAATTTCAGATTTCCAATAGTTGCTACTATAAGGGGTGCGCACACAAATATGCTCGATTTTCCGAATAAATGAGGCACGCTTCCTTTTAAATATGATAGAGGCTTGATATTTGGTATTTGGGCCAATCATCTGATAAAAAACACAAGACAAACAGAGTTTTTCAAAAATGTTCATTTATGGATGTGCTTCACAGAAAAAAGTTCCAAAGGAGAAATAATAATATAGGGGTGCTTCGGGATGAGATAGACTTTAATGTGGTGTAAGGGCAGATAATTCGAAAGGAAGAAATGCTCAAATTTAGTTTCCCAATATTTTCTTCTTTAGGGGGTTCTGCACACCGAAATATTCGATTTGTCGAATAAATGTGAAACGCAAATTATTAAAAAATTTACATTATTCAGGGGTTGCTTATTGTGAGACCGTTGATTTTCAACGGGTATTCGGCTAGTATATATTCTAATATTACTTTGAATAGTGAACTCGCGGAAATTAAAAAACTTAGATCTAATCCGGAACTTGTCATTTTATGTGCTGACGAGACTAAGCAACTTGTTCTTACCAATAAAATTGATTATGTAAATTCAATGCGGAAGTGTATTGACGAGATGGAATGCATTCAGGTTAAAAAATTACCGCTCAATAAGATTAATGCTAGAATCGCAAAACTTAAATAATGTAATGATCTTCCCCCCAATGTTAAATCTGCTATTTTCCGTACTTCTCATCAACTCCCTAAGATCTTTGATCAAAGTAAACTTCATAAACCTAATCATCCTATGCGTCCTATTGTTTCTAAATGTTGCGGACCTACTTATTTTTTAGAAAAATCACTTGCCTTCTTCTTTAAACCTTTTTTTAATAGCCACAAATTTTCTATCAGTTCAACTGAAAATTTCATTAATATTTTATACAAAACTAAATTTAAATCTAATAGTACCTTGCATAGTTTTGATGTTGTTTCTTTATTTCCTAGTATACCCGTTGACATTGCTATTAAAATTATTATCAAAAGACTACATAATCATAATTTTAAAACTCCTACTATCGACGCAATCACTTCTGCTTTGAATATTGTTGCGGAGACAAGTTATTTTGGTTTCCATGATGCTATTTATTTACAAACCTGTGGTGCCCCTATGGGTAGCCCTTTATCTGGTATTTTAGCCGAGGCGGTTTTGCAGGAACTCGAGAATGATATTTTGCCTTTTTTTTATCCAACCCCCCCCCCCCTCTCTTTGGTGCCGTTTTGTGAATGATGTGTTTATTGTTTGGGATAATGATTTAGAAGATCTTTCTTTTCTTTTGTCTAAAGTTAACGATTTTTATCCTTCAATCAATTTTACTGTCGAACATGAAACTAATGGTTCTTTGCTTTTTCTTGATGTACTGGTCACCCGTTCTGCTATTGGTTTTCTAACCTCGATTTTCCGTAAACCTTCTTTTACTAATTCTTGTATACCTGCTAATTTTTCCATCCTCTTTCCTCTAAAAAAGCTTCTTTTTATGCTTATTTTAATCGCACTTTTAATGTTTGTTCATCTATCTCTGCTTTAAGTGATGAAATTGATTTTATTTTTGGCCTTGGCGTGAGGCTACCTACTCCTTTGAGTTTATTTATAAGGTTTTCTCCCAAGTTCGCCGTAAATATGCACTTTTTGATACTAAACTTATTGCCTTAAAAGATCGTTTGACTTATAGGTCTAGTTTTCCATACAATCCTCGGATTTTCCGCCCCTTTATCCATTTTTATTCTGAATTTGGTTTCAGACCTGCACATTCTAATATTTCTTCTTTATTTAACCGTATTCGGTCTGATAAACTGGGTGATAGGGATGACTTTAAAAGCTTTGCTGGGGTGTATGTTGTTCCCCTGTTGTCCACTGATGGTAATTTTAAATTTTATATTGGAAGTACTAAACGCACTGTTGGCATCCGTTTAGCAGAATATGCTCGGGATGTCAGAGATAATAAACTTTCTACGGCTCTTGCTCAATTTGTTGTTAAAGATAATTTTCAGCCTCTTTTTGAAAAGACTTTCCTTTTGATGCGTTGTAATAACCCTCGTGATATTCTCCTTTATGAATCCCTTTTTATTTATATCTACCGCGAGTCCGTTTGTAATTTTGACCCTGTTATGAATTTGAGTTACGCTTGGCGACTCATTCTCGACTCCATGCAATTCAAGTCTCTGCAAAGTTATCTTTGACGTCTTCATCTTAGGGATTATACTTGGTTGCCACCCCACCTCCCTTTTTTTCGATTTCTGTAATTAAATTGTAATTTACTATGCTGTTCTTTTGTTGTTAAAATTTTTGAAAAATTGTTTACGTTTCATCCTTGTCTAAACGTAGATTCTTTTGTAAATTGTATTTATGCAAATTTTATCGCTGTATCTGGTCTATATATGAACGATTCAAAGTTTATTTCCGTGTAGCCACTGATGAAGAGCATACTTATGCTCGAAAGCGCTATGGCTTTTTTTTAAACTTTTGTACGTCTTAAGGAAGTGAAATAAAGACCTTCTGTTACGGATGTGTGTTTAATTTTGCTGTATAAAATACATCCATTTTTGAAACTCTAAAAAAATTGTTTTATAGTTATCGGTTTATCCTTGCCTAAACGTAGATTCTTTTGTAAATTGTATTTATGCAAATTTTGTCGCTATATCTGGTCTTTATATGAACGATTCAAATTTTATTTCCATGTAGCCACTGATGAAGAGCGTACTTATGCTCGAAAGCGCTCTGGCAATTTTTTTAAAAAAATTTGTACGTCTTATAGGAAGTAAAATAAAGACCTTCTGTTGTGGATGTCTGCTTAATTTTTGCTGTTAATTTAAAGTTGCGTAAAATATAAGTAAATAGGTACGAAATGGTTTTAGATGTTACCATCCGGATGTACAATTTACCGCACCTAATGTACAATTTAACGTTACAAACACTGTGCCGTGGATCTTTTCATCACTTTTTCACCGTTAAAGTAATAAATTTATTGTATTATATAAGGAAAGTCATGTGCTGCGCACATCAGATTTTTTGTTATGGATTGGCATATCAAGATCTAAATATCCTATCGTATTTCATGTTATCATAATTATTAATTATCATTTTTTCAACATAAACACAATTTTGGCAACACTAAACTTTATGTGAGTGGAAACAGGCATTCATTTTGATATGGAATTAACAAGGGGTAAATAGGTTGTATATATATTGTTGAAAGTAAATATGATTAAAAAAAAATTATTTCACGTTTCATAATTTCTTCTCGATTTTCTTGCAATATTTTCTGTTTGGCAAAGCCAGGCATTTGTTATAAATACAAGGTAATTTATTGGAAAGAGCATTGGAAAGTCGGAATATGCATGCGTTTCCTATAGATGATATATATTTTCGGCTTTCTATTCTTTGTTTCTAATTTTTTATGTTTAAAATATTTTTCACATCTTCTGGTTCTTTGGTGATATTCTCCTTAACATATAATAAATAGACCAGTATCAAATCAATTTATAGACGAGCATTTCGATGCTGTTAATTTCATTTGTATCGTCATTTAGTCAATCAATGTATTTATTTTCCAATACGAAACAGGATTCAAAATAATGTGAACTGAAAAAGATTGTTTATATTGATCAGAAATCCATGGCTTCCAATGAAATAGCTTATCTATGGTGCAGCTATTTTAGAAAGCCAAACATTCATTTATCTTCATCACATACGACGTATCATCAATGAGATTAACTTTTCAGCAGTTTATCATGTTTTCATGATTTATTAACGAATATAAGCACCTGAAGAGTCACAGTAAGCATTATTTTATATATAATACAATAATTCTAAGTACGTATTGTGGAGTTAAAAAATATAAAATTGATTTATAATTATTGAATATGTGGTGATAAATTATTTTCTGCGATTTCAATAACCCTCCAAATTTTTTTCAGTGAGAGACACTAGCGAACACTACTGTAAAGTAAATTCACATAATCATCTCTAGGAATATTTAAATTCATTTTTATTTTACTTATTTGCAGATTCACCTTATTATTGCAAAAAAACATGAGCGTTATTAATTACAACAATAATCTCTAAATTTCTCATACCATGTGAGACTTTAGAGAAAGCGAGCGAGAGAGAAAGAAAGACAGAAAGACCAACGTGGTGCTTGACATTGACAGGCCGAAATCAATTTTTATAAAACTCTCGTCATATAGAAAGGCGCACGTACCTACGTACTAAATGAAATCTTGTTGGCACATCTAAGTAGTTACACAAATTCGGCGTTGATAACTACAGGTATACCAAGTAAATTTCAACCTTTGTTTTACAATCTCATCTTAATAGTTATTACCGGAGCTTTTTTGGTCCTATGTTTTACCCTGTTGCATGGTTCGATGGTTCTTTACTTTTTTCCCTTCTAAAGTCTTTTCTCCACTTGAAACATCATTTCTAGTCTTGGGTGGACAAAAATTTTTGAACTCGGCTTCGGAGATAAACTCCTTTCTTCAACACCCCCGAATTCTGATTGGGGATGCAAGCATCTCTCCCATCAGTGCATGTGGATTATGGGTTTGTCCTGATTAGATGAAGAACTGCCTCTCACTTACAGACGGTGTTTCTTAGGGTTGGCTCGCAGCGAAGTTTGTGTCCCCCATAAGATAGCGTCTGAGTTCCATTTTTAACACTTTACAACATAGTTGAAAAGTGTTTATGACTTTGTTCATTCTATCTGTCTGTCCGTTAGCACGAATACTGCCTTAAAAATGACTTTATCAAAATGAAATTTTAGTATGTTGTTGAGATGATCTGCGGGACATATTGGAATGTAAATGAATAACATCACACAATTAGTTTTGGATAAAAACCGGGTTGAAACACTGAAATACATTAAACCCTATGGGACTTAATTTTTCAAACATTTTTACGCGAATTTAAAATTCACAAATTGCTTCGAAAATTTTAGGAGATATTCAAATTATCCCATAAAATATATAAGAAAAATGTCAACATAATATTTTCGGTAGTATTTTAATAATTTCACCCATATTATATAAAAAGATCACGCGACCCACTTCAAAATAAAATATGGCATCTATCTTGCGTCAAAATCGTGATTTTTAAAGTTCGTTTTAATTTATATCTAGTGTTACATCCGTCCTAAAACCGCTTTATTTTTTTCTGAGCATCTATTTACTGCGCCAACGCAATTACAACATTTTGGAGTTTAAATGATCATCAAACTTTAATCATTTCTACAACGAAGCCTAACTTTCACGTACGGAGAATCTAAACACATCAAGCTGTAAGATGAGTTGTATAAGAATTGCTGAATTTCTTTAACGCAAAATTATTTAGCTCTTGAGTCTGCAATATAGCTGATATTAATGAAACTATCACTAATTTTATATAGAGAAGACGATTCTCTATTATTGCTTTTTTGATGAAGTTTTAAGCATGGAGTTAGAAAGTAATTTTATCTCCATGCTTTTACGTTTTTAAGTAAAATAAATTATTGTATATCGTGATAATTTTAAAAATATCACCCCTGAATGTAACGCATTTTAGAGATGTTTAAATAAAATTGCATTTCAGTTGGAAAGTGTTTCATAATCAATGCTTTATGCATGATTGATCTTTCTTGTTATTTATTGCTCATAAACTAATGTCTGACTTAATGTCACTTTAGATGCCATGTCGTCTGGCCTATTCTGCAGCTTGTACTGTCATCTTGTTCAAATTTATGTTCTCTGTTTGATATTTCTTCTGTCTCACATTTCTTCCCCTGCCAAACTTAGCAGGACAGAATCGCTAAAACAAAATTTCGTCTATTTTTTTTTTATATATCTATGGGGTTTTTTTTTATGTCCGCGGTTTTAGGACGGATGTAACACTAGATATAAATTAAAACGAACTTTAAACGAACTTCATAGTTCATGAAAGTTTTTGATCGAAAGGTATGGTCCCATAGCAAATTTGTAATGCAGGTTTAATTGTCTTTCTGTCACGAATTACCGTCCACATGAGCCCAAAAGAAAGAGTTTTATTCACTGTACACATAGCCGTGCACCATCATCACAAGTTGTAATGTGCACCAACCTCTATATAAAATCATAGGTCGAATTCAATTTGAAACAGTGTAAATACATTAAAATTTCAATTTATGTAATTCTGTGTTATGATATATACATTAACCAATTTTCAATAAATTAGCCCCATTTTAATACATATATTTGACATCATTATAACATTTTTCAAACTTTTACACTCTGACATTTTGTATTTGCTTATTGCAATTTGCTTATTCAACATTTTATATATACACATTTGTATTTTTATATTTACCATTATATACACGCAAAAATATTTTGATTGATTTCATTTTCTTCGTGTATCGCATTCAATTAGATTATATTTATTATTTATAGACATCAGTAGTACTAGTAGATTATTTTTATTATCCATTGACATCAGTATATCATTAAAGTACAAATTTCTTTTATTTTTACGCATATCGTCCATTACTCATCATTTCCATTTAATTTTTATATTCTTTGACACACAGTTTCTTATTTAGACGAACCAATAGGTACCTTCGTTATTCACCCGCACGCATTCTTTTTCCACGAAACCAAAAGTAACCCTATGGTCCTCCCTCCCGATTGTCTGAAAAAACGAAACTTCGGAGTACGATTGACATGTTCTTAATGAGTGAACTGGAAACCTCCCCATCTTCACACTACCTCACGAGAACTCAGTAATGGCCTAATGACAAACTCGTTGATTCTTAACAGGTTTCTTAATCAGGGAGGAAATTGTAACCAAAGAGCCTATTATCAGATGCTCCTCGAATTAAATTGCTCCTAGGAAATTGTAACTATAAAAATCACCTCCCTCATGTCACGTTGCTGACCACAAAAGGTTGAGTTAGCAAGATGCTATTTCCTGCTCGTTATGTTATATGAAGATGTCTCGTCAAATAAGTTTGTGACATCTTTATTCCCCAACTACGAGCGTTCATAAGCTCCGAGTTAATTTAAATTTATTGTTAACTTATGACACTTTATTTAATGAACGTGACCTTTTCCTTTGATTTAACTGTATTCATGCTTATTGCTTCTTTGACGTCGAGATTCCTATGTACTTTATGCTTCCAATTTATATATTAACATCCTAATTATTTTAAAATTGAATTTTGAATGCACCCCCTGTTAAAAAACCCCAAAAACAGAATCCCATACATTGCAGTTTGCATAACTGCGCATATAGAAATATGTTCCCTTGAGTCACCCAAGGAGCTCGTTGATTGCGGCTAATAGTCAGTGATTATTTAGACCTCAGCTTATTATTACGTTTATCTTTAAAAAACGATTTGGCTTATTAACATTTCTCTAGCTAAAAGGTTTTTTTTTTTTTTTTTTTTTTTTATATTGAGGGGGGAAAAAATTATTATCATATATATATATATGAATTATACTTTTAATGATTTAATTGTTAGAAACACATATTTTTCATTAGAAATTTTATAACATTTCTTATTCTATATTATCACTTACTCTACCTACCTTTTTTTTTTGTAACATTCTGTTTTGTTGATATCGTGGCCACTTTCACATTACGTAGCCACTATATGCATGTTTATGGCATTTTATTACATGACATTTCCTGTAAACCTCTTTTAATAATCATTTTAGTACTCATTTTTTTTATTTATTTATTTACTTTTAATTATGAATTTTATTGATTTATTGCTTTAAATCACAATGATCTATCAAATTTTTCATTAGGAATTTTATGAAACCTCTTCTATATTACCGTTTGCTTTCCGTATCAATGTACCTATTTTCGTAATTTTCTGTTCTGTTGATGTCTTGCTCATTTTCATCTTACACATACATTCATATGTCTACATTTTATTATTAACACTTTACAACACAGTTGAAAACTGTTTATGACTTTGCTCATTCTATCTGTATGTCTGTCTGTCTGTCTGTCTGTCCGTTAACACGATAGTTGCCGTAAAAATGACTTTATCAAAATGAAATTTTAGTATGTTGTTCAGACGGTCTGTGGGACCTATGGGAATATAAATTAATAACATCACCCAATTAGTTTTGGATTGAACCCGGGTTGAAAAAATGAAATACATTGAACCCTATGGGACCTAATTTTTCAAACATTTTTTATGTGAAGTTAAAATTCCTAAATTGCTTCGAAAGATTTAGGAAATATTTAAATTATCCCATAAAAAATATGAAAAAAATTTCAGTAAAATATATTCGATAGTTTTTTAAATAAAAATTAAAATAATAATTACACCCATATTATATGAAGAGATCACGTGACACACTTCAAAATAAAATATGGCATCCATCTTGTGTCAAAATTGTGATTTTTAAAGTTCTTTTTAATTTATATTTAGTGTTTTATCTGTCCTAAAACCGCTTTATTTTTGCTTACTTTCTGTGCATCTATATTTTGAAATAACGCAATTATAATATATTTGAGTTTAAAAGATCTCATCAAACTTTGATTATTTCTACAACGAAGTCTAAGTTTCACGTATGGAGAATGTAAACACATCAAAATGCAAGATGAGTTGTATAAGAAATGCCGAATTTCTTTAACGCAAAATTATTTAGCTCTGGAACTTGCAATATAGCTGATATGAACGAAACATCCATTGATTTTACATAGAAAAGCAGACGATTTTATAACAGATTTTTCCGATGAAGTTTTAAGCAAGAGTTAAATTACTTTTACCTCCATAGTTTTAAGTTTTTAACTAAAATAAATTATTGTAATATTGTGATGAATGAAAGTAATGAAATAAAAGTATACGAATGAAATATTTACTGCTTTTACATTATGAAACACTTTCTAACTGAAATGCAATTTTATTTAAACATCTCTGAAATGCGATATATTCAGCGGTGATATTTTTTTAATCATCTCAGAACTACAATAATTTATTTTACTTGAAAACTTAAAACTTCATCGAAAAAAATGAACTTTATTCAAATGACGTCATGAAATTCTCATTCAAATTTGATTATTTCTACAACTAAGCCTATTTTTCACCTATGTAAAATGTAAACAGCAAAATATGTAGAATGAGTTGTATTAGAATTACTGTATTTCTTTAACACAAAATAATTCAGTCCATGGAGTCTGCATGGCTGATATGAATGAAATATTAATTGATTTTATAAACAGAAGGACGATTTTTTTCGATGAAGTTTTAAGCATAAAGTTTATGAATTGTAGCTCCATGGTCTTAATTTTTCAATAAAATAAATTATTATAGTATTGGGATGAATGAAATAGAGAAAGTTATGAATGAAATCCTGCTTTTATAGAGAGATCCAGGCGTGTTATTTTTTCTATGACGTCATTTGAATTAATTTCAGTTGTTTTCGATGAAGTTTTCAAATATAATAAATTATCGTAGTAATATGATAGATTTAAAAATATTACTGTGGAATGTATTGCATTTTAGAGATATTTAAACCACGCAATTTATATTTCAATGCCGTCATTTGAATGAAGTTCATATTTTTCAATGAAGGTTTAAGTTTTCAAATATAATAAATAAATGTAGTGTTGTGATAAGTTTTAAAATATTACCGAGGAATGTATTGCATTTTCGACTTTTTTAAATAAAATTGCATTGAAGTTGGAAAGTGTTTCATAATCAATGCTTTAAGCATGATTGATCTTTCTTGTTTATATATTATCGAATATCAAAATAATAAAAATATATAATTTCAATAAAAGCCTAGTGCTGCCATTTATAAACACCGATATTAAAAAGTTGGTAATTCTCTTCCATGCAAATTATATCAGAAAATTTAGACTGAATATGTGCAGTTACATTAAGTTAATCTTACGCAAAATATACGAAAGTAATGAAAGTTTGGAAAATATTGGCTTAGAGGTTTCAGGTGGAGAGTACATTCCTTGCCAGATGTAAAACTGACATAGTAACGTTAATGACGCTGGCATTTCGCATGATTGAAGAGAGAACGTGAAACGTTACAGAAGATGGCAAAAGAAAAAAGAAATAACAAGAAAAATCAATCATACATAAAGCATTAATTCTCAATCACTTTCCAACTCAAATGCAATTTTATTTAAACATCTATAAAATACGATATATTCAGCGGTGGTATTTTTTTAATTATCACAGAACTACAATAATTTATTTTACTTCAAAACTTAAAACTTCATCGGGAAAGAAAAAAACTTTATTCACATGACGTCATCGAAATATAAATCGTCTGGCTCTCTACGTAAAAGTACGTGAATATTTCATTCATACACTTTTATTCCAGACTCCAGAATTAAATAATTTTGCGTGAAAAAAATTCATCAATTCTTATACAACTTATCTTACAATCAGTTGTTCACATTCTGCATCCATTAAAATTAGGCTTCGTTGTAGAAATAATCAAAATTTGATGATCATTTAAACTCAAAAATATTGTAATTGCGTTGGCGCAGAATATACATGCACAGAAAATACGCAAAGATAAAGCGGTTTTAGGACGGATGCAACACTAAATATAAATTAAAAAAAAAATTTTAAATCACGATCTTGACACTGGGAAAAAGATGGATGCCATATTTTATTTTGATGTGGGTCACGTGATCTCATCATATTATATAGGTGTAACTATTATTCTAATTTGTATTTAAAAACTACCAAGCATATTTTCCTATTTTTTTTTTACATATATGTTATGGGATAATTTGAATATTTCCTAAAATTTTCGAAGCCATTTGTGAATTTTAACTTTGCTTAAAAAATGTTTGAAAAATTAGGTCCCATAGAGTTCGCTGTATTTCATTTTTTAAATCCGGGTTCAATCCAAAACTAATTGGGTGATATTATTTATTTACATTCCCATATGTCCCACAGACCGTCTAAACAACGTACTAAAATTTCATTTTGATAAAGTCATTTTTACGACAGTTATCTTGCGAACGAACAGACAGACAGAATGAACAAAGTCATAAACACTTTTCAACTATGTTGTAAAATGTTAAAACAAATGAATTTATTGAGTCCAAGAAGAGATATGGTTCAACATTAGGAGGAGGATATTTTAAGGTCTCAAACGCTGACACCGTAAAGAACGAACGCATCTTAAAATTAATAGACTTAATTTTTATTTCAGAATAAAACAGTTTTTACAGTGTTACCAAAAAATCAAATATTTTCTATTACTTGGACAAATTACCCGTAGTTGCCCGGGTCAATAATAAGCGTTAGCTACTTAAATAATACTACTCGGTTTCCTAATCACCAAATTAGTTTCAATACAAATCAACACGAATAAGTTTAATCTCAAAGAACACCGCTCCACAAATGAAACCAGTTTACCACATTCAAAGCATGCTCTCCACAAACGTAAAAAGAAAGAAAAGTACAGGAGAGAAGGCGTATTTTTAAATTTATTTATTAATAGATGGCAACAGCGGTCAGCTGTGAAGGAAGAACGGTCACGGAATAAAATAATTCAAAGAATTTAACAGTTCACTCGCGTAAGAAATGATCCATGACCGAATAAGTACAGTAAATATTCTTTTGTTTTGGAGTAGTGTGTAATATTTAAAAGAGCTGCTGTTAAATTATAAACATTAATTTGTTAGTCAATTTTTATGTCGCAATATAAAGATCGGGCGCGTTACACGAAAAGTATATATATAATTTTAAATTCGTGAAAATGAGTCTATTAATCGTATGAATTCCGTTCAAAATCTGTTTAAAAGAGAGTTTCGAACTTCCCGATGATGTCAAAATGAAAACCCTGTGATAAGAGTTTGGTAAATATCGCTCAAAATCGTGCTAAAACATTAAAATAACTAAAAAACTAATTCAAGTTAAAAAATAACGCCGAGATGCACCTATCCGTGTCTTAGAGTACCTGTGTACCAAATTATATGGCCGTACGACTCTTAGATATCTTGCTACAGACTGCACACACAGCCATCTTCTTTTATTATGTAAGATAAATATATTACTGTTAATTGAAGTTCTCAAAACTGTCGTATTGGTACATGATCAGCCGGTATAAATACAGTGATAAAACAAAATGATGATATTTATAGAAAAGTTCCATCTATTGTACCGAATCTAATTAAGGATTATAAATCGTTTCGTTATATAGTGTTCTAGTAATAAGCATTATTGCAACAAATGAGTTAAAGCTTAACTACTAATGAATAAGTTAACGAAACTTTTGTGGACACTTAAACTAAATCTCTCTCTGATTGATATTTTTTTTATTCTACGTTTTATTCTACGTTATTCTCAAAAGAGAAAAATTTCGTGGAACTCTTACATGTATAATTATTTCCCTCGGCTTAAGTTTTTAGGAAAGTGTTTATTTTCTTTCCATCCGCTAATGAGAAAACTCAAAATATTTTCTAATTATTTAGTTTTAATATCAAAAACGTCTGGTTTTTTATTCTGAGAGCTTAAAGTAGTATTATTAAAACGACAAGAAAATCTGAGGTTTATTGTTGTGAGGTATTTGTATCTTGCCCAGGACAGTCAATTAATTATGATTTATAGTGCTCGATATAAATTAAGGGCAGACAAAACAGCGTTTAATTTATTATAAACGTGACACCTGACATATGAGAAACATGTATTCATTAAGTCAACAGATTAATATTGTAAGGCATTCAATGTGTTAGTAGTACTCATACAGATTATGGTCACCTTACTTTTCAACGCTCAGTCATAAAATGTTTGCAAAGTAAAAGGTTCTTTTTGGAAGCTTCTTGCTGTAATTTAGGGCCATTTTTTATGTTAAAAAAGTTATTAACTTTTAAAGTTTCAAAAAATCGATCTTTTCTACAGATTTCGTGTTTTTCTAAATACTATAACAAGATTAACTCACTGCCATCAGTATTCGTGAAATAAGAAACTTAATCCAAGGGCAGAGTATTCGAAGTATAATATCCCTGGCTATACTTACATGTAAATGCATACATGCATACATAAAGCATACACTGACAACTTTTAATAGTGCATATAAGGTCTCTTTAAAAGAAATATTATTTTCGGATAAAACAAAATTGTCAAATAAATCAAAAAGGGGATACCAGACTCGTCATATAAAGGGTCCTTCGTTAAGCTTTTGCTTACGGGTGGGACAGCGTCCTTGGACGCCAATGTCTACAAAGGAGGATCCAACTGTTTGGAATAGAGTATGTCAAATACATGTCTTGAGAGGTTCTTCGTTTGGGATGGACGCTGTCCCACCCGTAAGTAAAAAGTTAATAGCTAAGTTATAGCAACAATTTTCTACCATCGTCAATTACATCGGAAGTTATGGTAATACAAAGTTTCGCTCAGCTCAACGTGTTCGAAACATTTGTTTTCGATATTTCTGGTAAAACTATACTACGACGAACGCATCTGCGAAATAAAAGCTGCTAGGAAAATAGTTACTGGTTACAGTAAGCACACTTCATTAACGCTTACTGCAAGCAATCAGCCAAATCACGGTTCTTTTTCAGATCAATGATAACTTTCTAGCTTCATATGAAACTTCTTCGAATTGAAGTCTTTATATCTAGCCATGGTCCAAGAGTATTTAACAAAGTCTGCGACACCAGTAGGATTAAATCGGTTGTGCACGGCATGATACATATAGGCAATGAAATGGAATCCCTCGCCGATGACATTAGCTGACAAATGTTAAGGAGGATGTTATCTTCAATTCGCTTAAGGATTGCCTAAAAAAGTAGTAGATCCAGTGGATGAAACTGAGGTTTACATCCAGCAACGATAACCTTGACCTATGTATGAATCTCTTCCTTAATTTCTAACGCCTTTTATTCAAAACTGTAACATCACTGTGATCATTCCGGTAACTTCTTAGAATGATATTTGATTCTGCCTATTACCGCAAAACCGTGACCATGGTAGATAAATGATAATTAAGATTCAACTCATAAGATCATCCGTTATTTTCTCTAATATATGAATTGGCTACTTAAGTTTGTTTGATTTATTAATTGGCTACTTAAGTCTTTCGTAAACACATGTTAATTACGACATTTAATTTTTTTGTTTTAATTTTCAATCCTTACACTATCTAACTGCAGTGAAACTGCACTATAGGACTGTATTGAATTAAGAAGGTGTGTGGTATTAGAATTAAGAAGTGCGTGTTTATACTTTCCTCTAAAGAGAAGTATTATTTTTGCTCAGAAAATACTTTTCAAATAAATTGAAAAGTTGTAGGTTTTCGGAGATGCTGATTGCAAAAATAACGTTTTGGCATTTCAGTGGTCTAACGTTGGTCTGTCATTTCAGGATTTGGTGATACCAATTGATTTTCTCAAAAAAGGCTGAGCCAATTAGAACCAAATTTCGAAAACAATACACGAATGCTCGCATACTACTACAAATTGTTCCCCGTAGCTATCAATCAACGAAAATCAAATTTTATACAAATATAGGAAGTTACATGATTGCATCTCTGTGGGGGTCACAGTTATAGACCTCAAAAAGTACTGAGAAATTAACCTGCGTTTTTTTTTTACTTCAACTACGCAGTAAGTCGAATTTTTTTTTTTTTTTTAAGTTCATCTTCGGTGAATAAAAACTGTAGAATTTTCTCACAGTGGATATGAAGGTTCAAGTCAACAGAGAGGTAAGAGCCCTGGTAATTATCTCATATTCAGGATTATGTATTTTGAACAAGGTTATGATTTTACTTTCCTATTGCTGAACTTGGGGAGAGTATGATGATAGAGATTGTGACTTGTACCAATTTTCTTGATAAATATGCTTTTAGTAGCAGCTTATGTAAACATTTTACTTTAACCAATATCACCTAAGAAAAGTACGGTAATCGTGATTTAATCACAAGTCGATTTTTCACTGTAAATACATTGATGGGATCCCTAGATACCAAAAATGACTTTTGTTGGTCTGTGGGTGTCAAATCGTTGGCGACCCTTTGTAATCTAAAAATCACTGAAACGATTTAAGTAAAATTCAGCTAGTAAGTTTTATATATTATACAGATGTGAGCGCAGATTAAAATATCCGAGGGTATGAGATAACCTAGTGGTTAAGGCACGGGGATTGCCCTCGGAGAACCCGAGTACGATTCCTGGATTTGCTCAAACTGTCCCCATTTTCACGCAGAGTGCGGCCACGTGAAATATGTGAGTCTGAAAATTCTTCCGAGAAGTTGGTGGTAAGGGATAGAGGGTGCGGTCCCTGTGGATGTCGATCCCACTGGGTTTTGTTTTATCCCGGCCGTTCAAACAGATACTTTACACCTTCGGGTAGGACGGATGGTCTGTGTCGGAAGAAAAAAGAATGAAAAGATAAAATATCCGGAAAATGTAAATAGTTTAAGTATAAACCGGGATTTTGTCAAAGTCGTTGACCCTTCGTAATTTCGAGAACTTCTGAAACGAATTGGACAAAATTTAAGTGGAGTATGGCATATATTGTCCAGATATGAAATCAGAAAATAAAATCCGACTAATGTATATAGTTAACTATAAAACAAGATTTTGTTGAATTCAACGACCCAACAAAATCTTAAAAACTACGGAAGAGATTTGGACCAAATTTGATTGCTATACTGCGCATATTGTATAAATGTCAATACAGAAAAAAATAACTTTTTTAAAATGTCTATAGTTTGGCTCAAAAGTCGAATGCCCATTTGTTTCGCATGGTAAGTCTTGGGATTGCGCCGATCCTATAGTAGTTTCAAAGCTATGCAATTCGAAAGCGCGAGGGAAATCAGCCAGCAATTTACCTCCAGGACACTTGTTTTGCTTAATGTCCTTTTCTCCAAATGCATTTCTGTACTCTATCTAACATCGTATAACACACAATGAAGGCATTCTCGTTGGCAGATGAGATAAAGGCAAATCTTTCAAAAGTTCATTTAAATTGAGTTATCAGGTAAAACTGAAAAATGACATAAAAATCATTTCACAAATTTAAAAACTTGGAATCCAATTGAAATGTGAAAGTGAATTAATTAAAATAATTATATATGAAATATTTATCAGATCATGTCAAGCTTTTCTGTCTAAAAGAAAACATCGCCAGTTCTGCGATAATTCTTTGGATGACTGTGTAGTAAAACGCTACAAGAATGATATAATAAACCTTTATGATCGAGTCAACAGTTTTATTACAAAATTTATGAAGCTACAAATAATAGAAATGCACAGAGTTCTGAAAATGCACTGTATATGTTTTCCCCATAAAATTTAATTTATTTGTTGACTTTCTAGTAGAAAACGAAGATCATTGAGTCCAGACAGAATACAAAATTTTGATTTTTCTTAGAGTGTGGAAGTATTTATTCAATTTCAATAGCAATTTTTGCTTTTTTACCATTTAGGTAGAAACGGTTATATCAGTATTATTACATTAATAAATAAAACAGATTTTTTTTAAATATCTTAGGAGATTACATATTTCTATATTCTTAGCGCTAGGTGTCTTACAAATAGTTATTCATTTGTATAAATTAACTCTGTAGGATTAAACCTTTCAATACATGATAGAACTGTTATACGTAAAATAAGATGGAAAAAGAAAATAATGAGATACAATTAGAAAAAACTCGGAAAAAAATCCAAGTTATTTGCAGAAAAAAGAAAATATAGCGTTTTTAGAATCTCCGAGCTTAATCTTCAAGTACGTCTGAGATCAACCTCCTCTATTGGAAACCAGCAGAGTGTATGATTGAATACGCCAGTCACAATGGAGCTGAGGTCCGCAACCTGTGACTCAGGAGCGCCATAATGCTCGCACTCCTAAGTTTGGGGCAGTCGTTTTTTTTTTATGCTGAACGTGTATTTTACGTTTCGGAAATTTTATTTATGAATATAATATCCTAAATCCAGGGCTCGAAATGCACCGGAGCAAACTGGAACGGTTTCCCGGTTCATGAAATATTAAATATATCGTTCCGGTGCGTGAAATTTTCTTGCACGTCAAATGCTTATATTTATTTGTAGTCGCACAATAATTAAGTGGCGTTCGAGTTCGTGAAATTTTCCATTACGAGCCCTGCTTAAATGCTACACTGTTTAAGGGAACAGTGGATATACAAATGAGCAAAAATCGACAAAATTAGCAGAAACCGTGTAGCAAAATATTATTATACACATAATTTTACATCGATTACAGAAAAACGGATTGAAACTAAATATTTACGTCCAAAATTATGAACAGGTGAATATTATAATCCACCAAAAATTGTACTAAAAAAGTGTTTACATGTGTTTTTCTCAAGATACTATAAATATAGCCAACGCGGTGGCTGAGTGATCAAGGTAAGCGTTTCCTCGTGCTCGCTCATCTGCCGGGTTGTGGGTCCAAGTCCCAGCCATTTACCACTTACTAAATTGTCGTCTTCTTGTTGCCAACATTTCTTAATAAAACGGGTTTTTTTTCTTTGCTCCCAGATCCTAATCATTTGCAAATCGCCTCAAACGATACATACATGCTGAAATTCGCGACTGTAGCTCAAATTCTTATGGGTTCATATATATATATATATATATATATATATATATATAGAGAGAGAGAGAGAGAGAGAGAGAGAGAGAGAGAGAGAGAGAAGAATTTTTTTAACAGTAAAG
The DNA here is from genome assembly GCA_951213105.1 of Amaurobius ferox. Lineage (NCBI taxonomy): Eukaryota > Metazoa > Arthropoda > Arachnida > Araneae > Amaurobiidae > Amaurobius > Amaurobius ferox. The sequence continues at coordinate 166,959,700 of OX578133.1, forward strand.
GATTGATAATCCCAAGTATTTTAATTAAACAAACATGTGTATAAAAATTATATATAAGAGGATCGAAACTCTGATTATGTTAAATTTTGTCTGATTTAAGTATCCCAAGATTAAGTTTTCTAAGTCACCAAGGAAAGTCTAGAAATATTTTTAAGACCCTTACATGTTTTCTACTCTCCTCCCCCCCCCCCCCCCCCCACTCCCTAAATGGTGTTAAATGGAAAATCCGTGTCCGTTTGATTCTGTACTGCAGTCGATACTATATGTATGCAAAGATTTTGCCTTCTAGGTTTCCGAGGGTCCAGCTTTTGGAGGGTCTGAAAAGGCAAAAGCACGTTAATCACGTTAGGCAAGTATATAAAATGATTTCTGTATGTGTTTATATTATTGTTGTAGCAAGATAAAAAATGGTATGGAACTAACTTTTGCTAACATTTCAGCATATTTATTTTGGTTGTTGGCCAACTTAACTTTTTTGTAAATTGGTTTACAGACGGAGGCAAGGGTGTTTTATTATTCAGATTTTCTTGCGCAAATAATTTTGCATAGTGGAAACACAGATTTTTATACTTGTTTATTTTTATAGGAGAATTAAATTCAATATTTTTACGTAATATTTTTTAACGAAACATGAATACTTTTATAATTTCGCACATATTTTATATCTCGAACAACGTTGTGTATTTATAATATCTGTTAGTTTATTATAAATAAAAAATAATAATACGCAATTGTCGTTTCATCGAAAGCAAAAAAATTCAACTTTACAAGTTTCCTTATACTTTTGATGACCCAAATGCATACGCAAGGCTGAAGAAACATTTCAAGCTTGCATTTAACTTTTCACAAAGTCTTCTGTATTGATTTCATGACTCTCAGCTAGTGCAAATATTAGGTTACTGCATTCTCGTAAAATTTAATTTAAAACAATTGAATAGTTCAAGTGCTTCTCGAGTCCAGCTGTCACCCAGATCTTATGTAAACCTTGAAAGTTTACAGAAAGGCATTATCAGCACAGTGCGAGTGGTAATTTACAGGCCAATGTTTAAAGTTTAGAGAATAAATTTTCAAACGTATATATCGCTTGCAAAATGTAACTGTCGTAATACCGTATGCTGCATTTTTAATGACATTTTTACTTTGCCCCAATCTGATCGAAATATAAATCCCTTGATTTATGAGTAATTTTAATATTATCGGGCTCAAAACCATTTGAAAGGGACAATCTGTGTTGTAATTTTGGTTCACATCTGTAAAGTCAGATTAATTTGCATTACCAAAAACGTCTAACCATTATACCATTAACATATAATGATAATAATAGTAACAAGACTTCATTCATTAATAAGTTTTGTTTTCTATTAACATTATTTTCTTATTTTCCCTACCGTACATTTAACATAATAAAAAAAGTATATTTGTTCGTCTGTCTGTTTGCCTGTCTGTTATTTGATTAGTGAAAAATCTAAGTGACCCACAGCGAAGAAATTCGGTACAGTAATACATCAGGTCAGATACTAAAACACCTTGGAAGATTTTTTTTTTAATTCGAATTAATTTTTTAGTTATTTTATGTTGAAGCATAATTTTAAGCGATTATCAGACAACCTATCAATTGAAAATAGTATCGCATGACACCATCCGAAAGATCGATTTCCAATGGGATTTAAACCAAATCCGTAGGACAGTTCCTTCATATTACTTTTATTTAATTCAGCGAAATATTCAATATTAATGCAATTTTTCGGCCCATTTTTCGGCCCCATTTTTCGGCCTTGAGCGAAGTTTTCCCATTGCCTGTTTCTTGCGGATTTCGGTTGTGACGTTGTAGAGTCCATTTCAGCAATAAGAGCTTGCAATTCTGTCAAAACGGTTGAGCGTCGACTGGCCTGTATTAAAATTCATAGTTCGATTCCCGGTTGGAACAGTAATGTTCTTTACAATGGCGCCCGAACAAATCAAACCTGCAGCTTAGTTCAATGATGTCGGTGGTGGTCTTAAAGTTACCCAACCCACGGAATCAGTGGCCTCTGGAATATTGAACGCCGATTTCAAATCGGAAGGTTAAAAACCTCACAGAAAGCTATCCTGGAAGATAAAAATAGCAGCAGGAAGCTAACCTGAAGTAAAAGTAGCAGGAGATGGTCAATCAAATTGCCAGTTGCACACAATCTAACATTAGAAGGTGGAGAATGCAGAGTCGACTTCGACGATAAGAGCTTGCAATCCCGTCCCAGGAACTCAATGGTAGGGCGTCGACTGGCTAATATGAAGATCAGTGGTTCGGTTCCTGATCGAGGCAGCAATGTTCTTTACAACGTATGGGCAGGGGTTAAAACGCCTAGCCTTAGCCTAGAAAGATAGAAGACTCATCCACCATCGTTGATCCAAAAAGTCTGACTTACGGAGCTCTTGCCATTGGATTAACATTACATGGCAAGCTATCTTTATTTATATATTTTTCAAACTTGATAAACGTAAGAAAATTAAAAATAAAACTGAACCGTTTTACAATGCTTTTCTACGGAAGAGTTGCTGATCTAGAGCGATTTCGGATCACGAATGGAGGATGCTTCCGCCTACTAATATAGCCGTTCTAGTAGGGATAAGGCTCAAGTGAAATATGTCTCCCAACATAGGATTTTGAGCTTCGCCTTATATTGCAATAGTAAGGAATTTCTACTTTTTTATAGATTTCATATAAATATTTTCAGGTCTACTGATTTTCGAAATTCTCGTCACCAGTCATTACTGATTGGGAATGATTCAATTTTTCTCTGTTAAAAATCTCTTCGATCCAGATTCATGTTGCTTATTGCTATTGTTTAGATTTAAATAATTTTAATTTTTTATTTTCAAATCTGTAACGCTTTTTACGTATATCTTTCAACCAAAATTAAACTATAATAATTTAAGTACCTTTGTTTTTCTCGTTTTCAAGCTGTCGACTAGCTTTGATTATTTTGGTCATTTCAAATTTTTGGGGTGGTGGAAGGGGGTTCATAATTTCTTTGCTTATATAAATAAATTACATACTGTTCATTATAAATCTATAAAAAATAAAGTAAGGTGTCTGTCTGTGTCATCTGTAGAGGAAAGCAACGGACAACCATAAAATTTGGTACACAGGTACTTCAGCGTCTCCTGTCGCTCAAACAGCTGCTCATGCCCTAGGGTGAGTCAGGCGATCTGGGTCTTCAACAGATACTTCAGGACTAGGTAAGGTGCCCCTTAGCGGTTTTATTTATTTTATTTTTTTAATTCGAATTTGTTTTCGAGTTACTTTATGTTTTAACACGATTTTGAGTCATTTTCACACAAATCAGTTTCTTAACAACCAATAAATACAATCACAGAGTTTTCATCTTAACACCATCGGAAATACCAAAAAATTATCTTTCAAACAAACTTTGAACGGAAACTACACTATTAAAAGACGAATTTTCGTGAATTATTAAATGTTATATACTTTTCGTATACTTGCGTGTTAAGACGTAATTTATTTATATATACAGGATGCCCCCAAGATATTCTCGCAGCGTTCCCATCTTAACTTTATCCGGTTTTACTTTTTTAGTTGTTGTTGTGGGTGTTTTAAACGGGCGTGTTGTTAAAGTGTTCTTTGGTTTTCGAAAATCCGCTGTGGATTCCGGTTTGATTGTAATCAAAGGTTTGCATCTTAAATCTCTGGCGTCTTAGGGTACATTTTCTAGAAAACTACGGCTTTCCCGGAATTTAAGATGCAAATATCTGATAAAAATTACACCGGAACTCACAGCGAATGCCCGAAAACCAAAGAACGTTTTAACAATACTCTGGCTTATAACAAACATTAAATAAAAACATTGTTGCGTGTGTGTGCGTACACACGGCTATGTCACTACCGCTCATCTTAAATCCTGGGCAAAGTCAGATACATTTTCATAAAACAATAAATATCTAATAACATCATCTAAATTTATCTGATACGGCTCTGAATAAAAGAAACATATAAAGAAATATTGCACTGTACAATTTCTCTATGCATTCATTTTATTTCCAGTTATCTCGAACACATGTTGGCAGTTAGGAGTTCCTGATTTATTTACATTCTGTCTCTAAATCAATGCCTTTCGTTTATTTCATTTTCCTTAATAGTAGTACATTCTATCAACTTGATCAGAAACAGACCTTTGTGTTATGTTAATGCTATAAATACTAAAGTTGAGGAATAATCTATAGAAGGAGTCAGTATTCACTACAAATAGCGTTGTGCTTTTTCTTTCTTTCTATAATACTATTATATTCTAAATCATATTTAATTTCTTCTTTTCTATTTTTTAAACCTGTTCTGTACCACATTTTCTATTTCAAAATAAGTTTTAGATATTCTTGATTTTTTTTTTAGTTGTTATGCCATGAACAGAATTATTATTAAAAAAATTATGTCAACCTTAAAAGTAAACCTTAAAATTTTATGTCAACCTTACCTCCATTAGAAAATATAACACTATACTTTAACATAGTCTCACGACACATGACTTCATCACAGATGCAAATATTTACTGATGAAATACTTTTAATTAAATTAAGCCAGCACTGAATCAACAGAATTAATTGAATTTTGATACTGTTTTACAAACTATGGTAAATAAAGTAAACTAACACTTTTCGTCTAAAATAATTAAAATTTTATTCATTTCATTGAATTATTAATGGATTAACTGTTAATGAAAATTTCATCTATATCGTACTTTTTCAACTCAATTTCAACGGTTTGAGCACAAAAAGAGTATAGATAAATACTACTGGATATCCTTTTCCAAGTATTAATTAATGCGAAAAAATTCGTACACGTTTATTAGCCTTTGTGGTCTCTCTGCTTTGGAATACGATGAACAGGAAAATATTCATCACTCTATATTTTGCTCTAAGAGAACTTTCAACTGCAGGTCCCAGTTAAATTAACCTTAATGTACATAAAACGATATTAAGGGGCCAACAGAAAATTCCAATTTAATCTAAAACGAAATTTGGAGAATTTTTGGTTTTTTTCGATTTAACTTTACTAGAGACATGCTGAATAACAAAAACCATTTTAATATAAAAATTTCAGTTCTTTTAGCCAAAGACATAAATTTTAATTAAAATTTCTTTTAGTATTCTCAACTAGAACTTTTTTTCATTCAAACTTTCAAAAGTTTTGCTCCTCTCTATTTTCATTCTTTATGCTATAAATATTTTTAGAGCTTAAAAAACTGTTGTACATATTGTTTGACTGAACATCAGTAAATGTGACTACAGCTGACTATCAGTGCCCCATGTCAAAGGGCACTGATATATCTAACATATCTAAAGTAATAAAAGAATATATATATAAATATATATATATATATATAGTATACTTAGCAAGTATGAAAAGTTAGAAATACTAAAGATATTAAAGTAATAAAGCATGGCGATGCAAAATACATTTAATTTATTGTGCAAATGCAAATGATTTTAATAATAAAGATATAATATGACAATCCAATGATAGAATAGAGAGAAGTTGTAACTCATTAAACCCTAACTTAAAAATTACCAACAACTTAAAGGGAAGGATAAAATACAGAATCATCAATCAAGAGGAGAGTAAAATATATATATCTAGTCATCCAGCTAAATATATTCAACAAATATCAATGGTGAGAATTCGAAAATTGAAACTCTATTCTATCATTGGATATTCATATTATATCCTTATATATATATATATATATATATATATATATATATATATATATATATAATCAGAATTAAAAGATTCTTTAAGACTAATGCAAATTAAATGTAATAATAATACTTAGCCAGTGTTAATAGTTAGAAAACTTATTTATAACAATGTTTCATTTATACTCCCTTCTTTATTGTTCCATACTTTATTATTTACGAATTATGGTGCTTGCTGCCGTTATTTTTCTCCTCTGTAGTTATAACCATGTAGTAAGTATATCATTCATATTTTGTTTGCTATATTCTTAGCTGATAAATTTTTGGCTTTATCTGAGGATTACAATTCCTGATTAAATGTGTATAAATCTCTTTACAACTGAAATATTAGTTCATAACTCTGATTTTAGTTAAATATTGACTAAATAGATGGCGCTTTCTCTAGTTTTCGGATTATACTGCACGTATTTTTCTCTTCTGTAGTTACAATCATGTAGTAAATATTTCTTTCTTATTTTGTTTGCTATATTCTTAACTGATTAATTTTTTGCTTTATCTGAGAGCTACAAAATATGATTAAATGTGTATAAATTCCTTTACAACTGAAATATTAGTTCAAAACTCTTATTATAGTTTAATATTAACTAAATAGATGGCGCTTTCTCTAGCTTTCGGATTATTCTACACTTCGGTGCTATTTTCTAAAAGATATTTCTTATATGTGGGAATGCGTAGAGATCAATGCTATCCTCTTAATAATTCCCATTTTATATATATATAATGGGAATTATTAAGAGGATAGCACTGAGATATATGTATATATATATATATATATATATATATATATGTATATATATATATATATATATATATATATATATACAAGCGTTGCTCTAGATTTTTTAATTTTTTATTACTTTCGCCAACCTATTCGCAAAATGAAATTTTATTTCACCAACTGGAGTTTTTATTCGCCAAATTTTATTTTGACTTTCCATTTGAAAAATTTGATTAGATTTATAAATTATCAAATTCCAAAGATCATTGTTTTGAAAAAGACAAAAAGTTTAGTAGTACACATTACGATTAGTATACCACGATTTTTGATTTTGACATTAGCAGAATTCATAATCGCCAAAATTTTCGCCAAATCTTTTTTCCAATCGCAAATTGAATGTTCTTGAATTGAATTCTCAATTGATTACTGTGGATTCCAAACACGGATTCGCAGTAATGCTTCAGAGGGTTAACACATAAGAATCTCTAGTAACATATAAGTTTTCCTTTAATTTTCTATAATAATAAAAAAAATCCATGTATCGAAGGTAAACTTACTTTCGGACCCCTTTTCATCATTTTAAAATCATGTAGCTCTAGTAGTTCTCAACTAGTGACGCCTTTAGCATTATAGAGCGACTGACTTATTTGCAAAGAAATGTTTTATTTTGATTGCTTAGATTTTCATTTCCTATGAGAGGGTAAAGCGTATCAGTAATCATATGGGCTTTTTTTTTAGATATTTTTATATGTAATTTCCATTCCATGTGAGGTTGTAGTCTAATGTTATGCCTAAGTGTTTGGTTCATTTTTTCCTCATAAATGGCATAATATTTTCTATAAGGGGGCGGCGGGGGTTTCTTATATGAGAGAAATAAATCCAGTGGCATTTTTTGGAGTTAAGCTTTACTCTCCACCTTTAATGCCAGGTGAGGCGTATGTATATTGTTTGATGTAGTTATTAGTATGCCAGGTGAGGCGTCATTCGTAATATTCGACATTCCTAATATTATCCTGTCCTGGGCTTTTACAACTTTTAAAGTTTTTAATGCAATCCAAAACTTCCATAGGGGTGGTTGAGGTGATTTTAGTATTAGTTAGGAAATTTCTAAAAGAGTTTAAAGTTTGGCCAACCGTGTTAAGGGTTTCCTGACACAGTATATCGTGATTTGGTTCAAATTGGTTTTCCTAGTTTTTGCTAGTGCCTCAACTTTATCCTTATTTCAATAAACCAACCTGGAGTTTTCCTTCAGGAAGGGTGTAGATTTACATACGATTTTCGCCCCTCCTTGACGAGGTTTCGTACCATCTATATATTTTCTGATCATTTTTAGTACCCAGTGTACTCTTTTTCTAAAAACAATGTATTTTTTTTTTTTTTTTTTTTTTTTTTTTGACAAATAATATTTTCTGATATGGATATAAATGTCCTGAGGCTACAGGTGCTCCGCAGATTATCATTTTGGCTTAGCTTGGCATTTCGTCTTTTTGACTTCGGGTTTCATGGTTCTCTTGCACAGACGGAGGGGATCCTGCGTATTCTCTAAACAGCTATATACTAAATTTTTATTTTATTTGTGCTTGAATACGTTGAAAAGAACCTTACTGCCCCAGCCAATAATCGAATCACGGATCTTCGAACTGGCCATCCGACGCTCTATCGTTGAGCTACTAAAATTGCAAGCTCTTATTATCGAAGACAACTTTGCATCATTTCTCAAGTTTTCCTTATCCTTTGCAGAAAGTATTTTTTACTTATTGATCAACATCGTTTAATTGAAGCAATTTAAAAGCAAATTAACTACTTTATTAAGTATTTTAGTTTATAGATTGGTTGGTTGGTTGATTTAGGATTTTTGGCACAAGATCCAAAGAGGATATGCTGCGCCGGACATATGGTACTAAAATATATATAAAGGTAAAGAATAAAACCAAGTGTATAATCTAAAAAGTTGTATGACTAAAACAAGACAATGCAAGAGGGATAAATATGGAAACAAGATGAAAAAAGTTTAAAAGGTGATAGGATTGGTTGGTTGATTAAGGATTTTTGGCACAAGATCCAAAGAGGATAAGCTGCGCCAGACATATGGTATTTAGTTTATAGAACGATCTGCAAAATAAAATCAATCTTTTGTAGTTGTTTCCTCAAAACATTAGCTTCAACTTTCTAATCATATCTACTGTAACTTCATAATGTGTGATATAATGTATGTAACGAAAATATTTCACTAATTGAAATCTTGATGACCAGCGTGACGGAAAGAGTGTGAAGATGATGATAATTGATTTCATCTTTGGCAAAAAAAAAATGCATATGATTTCGCAACAACCACGCAAAAAAAAAAAAAATGTGTTTTCTTGAGCAGACAATGCTGCATCATTCGGGACCAAGATTACAGAATGCGTAGTACAGTGTACATGCTAAGAAGATTTTTTTTCACAATTCTTGTTTCTTAACCATTATAGTGAGCTAAATATGTTTTCCACACCGTCATCCATGACATTTTGACAAAGAAAACCTCATGGTTTGTGTCTGTAATCTAACAGCAGTCTATTTGTTTATCTCACTGAAGCCAATAAAATTTTCATTTATTTTTATTTTAAGAGTTTTTTTTTCCCCCACAGTTTTTGAAAACAGTAATTATCTTACATAATTAAAGAAGATGCCTGTCTGTGTGTGTGCCTCTGTATGTGTCGTCTGTAGCGGAAAATCAAATCGGACAGCGGCGAAATTCACTACAGAGGTAGCTGAACTCCCCGGATAATATGCCTCGTCGAGTTTTTTTGATACAATTAATTTTCTATTAAAACGCAATTTTGAGAAATTTTCACAAATTTTAAGAGATTTTCTGTTTTTAGTGATCGAAAATATTATTACGGAGTTTTCACGTTCGCACTATTGAAAATACCGTAGAACGTTCTTTTCAACAATTTTTAACCAAATACGTAGGGCAACTTCTTCGTATTTATTTATTCATGTCTAAATGTATCAAAATATGCGCAATTTTTTTATATCATTTTCATTTCGTCGCATCAAAGAATAAAAGTTTCCCACGACCTTTGGCATAAATATGGATTGAAATCTTCGCATTCCAATATTTTTTTTAGTTACTCTATTTCTGAATTTTCTATAGGTTCTTTTTTTTTTTTAATTGTAAAAAGTGACATTCCCATCTTTTTCGCCGTAAACATTCCCCCTCAACTTTGCACATTCATTGGCTGTTGCTATGTTAAAACATCTGATGTGGACAGCACATGACTTTCCTTATATAATTCAATGAATTTACTCGTTTTACAGTCAAAACATAATATATAAGATCCACAGTACTTTGTTTTTAACGTTGAATTGTACATTTGGCGATTTTTCGAATGACAACATGTAAAACTATTTAAAAGTGCCCAATTAACTTATATTTCGCGCAACTCTAAATAAACAATTATCAATATTGATAGCATCCTCACTAAGCGATATAGTCCATATATTAAAATAAAACCCAGTCGTTAACTGCTGGTATACAGCTCACTGACGTCTTCGAGACATTGCTTCTTCACTTTTTCGAAAGTTCGGATGCTGCAAATCGTCGTTGATAGCATTTACGAGACGAGCCGTCTGCTGGTCTTTATCACCCAAAACTGTGTGTCACGTGACCCTATATGAAAGCTAATCATTTGCATATGACGCTCTCTTCTACTGGTACTGTGATTTGCATATGGCTACGTTCATTCATTCATAGTGTTGCAATTTCACTTTTGACGAGTGTAAAAGGCTGAAATATATCTGGTCCAATTTTCAATTGAGTTAACTATTTTTGAATCTGAGCACCACACATAGTTAAGCAAAATCAAACTTATTTTTTAAAAAGCTAGTTTTCCTGTATTTGACAGGCTTAAATTCCAGTTAACTATAAAGTAAAAACTTCTCTAATAACACATCATAAAACAAATTTGTAAAGATATCAACCGGCTTCCGAAACAAAAAAACCGCTTTTTCTCCAAGACAGAGCAGCAACACCAGCAAAACCAAGAATGTGTCTCTCTTGTCTATTGAAAATTTTCTAAAAATATTTATAATTTTATTGGAATTTTTGCAATCAAATTGCTAAAATTCCAAAGAAAGATTCTTTGGAATTTTAGCAATCAAATATCGCTATGATTATAATGACAACTTTCGAAATGCTCAGAAAAAATTTTACCTAATCGCAACGCATTAAAGTTTTCAAACCGTATCAAACCGTGTCACACTTTATCTCTCAACAACAGAGATATATCCTTATCATCGTGTTTATAAACTTTTATTTGCACTTCTGTTTTTTGGCAACATATACATCTAACTCTTTCTAGCCAATGTGCATCTAACCACATAAGTTTTGCTCTAAAAAACATTTCTAGAAAAACGTATATAGAAAATAAACCTTTTATTTATTACTAACTAATATACCAGACGTTGCTCGTGATTTAAAATACATGCAAATTCTAAACGATTTCATATTCCGTTAAAAAATTGAATTTAATTCATCTGTAAAATAAAAATATAAGAATATATGTTATCGCTATACAAATTTATCTGCACAAGCAGATCTGAAGAATAAAGCATTCCCGTCCCGTTTCTAAAAGTATACAGTATGGCAAAAATTTTGCCAAAATGAAGACGCTGAAATGCAGCAAAATTTATTCCCGTACCATTTTTCATCCCATTGCAACAATCATTTAAACGCATTCAGAAATATATAAATTTAAAACCTTATCCGAGATATTACCGAAATCCTATATTCTGTGGCCGTAACTCATATAACAAAATCAAAAATTTATTTATATATAAAAATCTATTTTTATATCAATTTCTTCATTATTGAAATACGATAAATTGAATGAAAATCATGTACCACATAAACACATTTAATTTAATTCCGCTTCTAAGCAACATGATAGCATTTTCTTCAAATAAAGTTTCTGAAAAAATATCTTCTGCACTCTATGAAAGAGCTTTTTAACACTTTGCAAAGTTGAAAAGTGTTTATGACTTTGTTCATTCTGTTTGTCTGTCCGTTAGCACGATAACTGCCGTAAAAATGACTTAATCAAAATGAAATTTTAGTATGTTGTTCAGACGGTCTGTAGGACCTATGGGAATATAAATGAACAATATCACCCAATTAATTTTGGATTGAACCCGGGTTGAAAAAATGAAATACATTGAACCCTATGGGACCTAATTTTTCAAACATTTTTTAAGCGGATTTAAAATTCACAAATTGCTTCGAAAATTTTAGGTAATATTCAAATTATTCCATAAAATATACAAAAAAAATTCAGGAAAATATATTCAGTAGTTTTTTAAATAAAAATTAAAATAATAATTACACCTCTTATATGAAACGATCACGTGACCATGATATGAAAAGGTCTCGTGACACACTTCAAAATGAGAAATATGGCATCCATCTTGTCTCAAAATCGTGATTTTTAAAGTTCTTTTTAATTCATATTGAGTGTTGTATCCGTCCTAAAACCGCCTTATTTTTGCATAAATCCTGTGCATCTACATACTGAAAGAACGCAATTACAATAAATTTGAGTTTAAATGATCATCCAAATTTGATTATTTCTACAACGAAGCCTATTTTTCACTTATGTAAAATGTAAACAGCAAAATATGTAGAATGAGTTGTATCAGAATTGCTGTATTTCTTTAACACAAAAGTATTTAGCTCATGGAGTCTGCATTGCTGATATGAATAAAATATTCACTGATTTTACAGAGAGAAGGACGATTTTTTCGATAAAGTTTTAAGCATAAAGTTTAATTACTTGTAGCTCCATGGTCTTAAGTTTTTAAATAAAATAAATTGTTTTAGTACTGTGATGAATGAAATGAATTGGAAAATGTGAATGAAAGCTGTAAGCTGATGAATGAATGCAGCTGACCTTTGCGGCAACGAAGATATAACAAAGCATGAGGAGTGGCATGTACGAAGTTACACTTCGGGCACAAGAGATAATCCTTATACCCTAAAACAAATTGTAGAGTACGTAGATGACCGCTACGGAATCTGACCAGAGCTGTTTGGGCTCCTCTACTGTTCGACCTAATCAGAGCAGCACCAGGCTGGCTGGAAGCATACCACTTATGCGGAAGAGCCACTCTCCAAGAAGTGTTGATTTCCAATTTAACCTGGGAAGCAAGTTCTCGAAAAGAGAGGACGCCACTGTTTGGAGGTACTTTAAGGCTTCCCACCTTAGCGAATCCATCCGCAATTTCGTTGCCCTGTACTACATCTACGTGCGACGGTACCCATTGGAAATATATCTTATGATGGGCACATAAACTTTTAAATTTCTAAGCAATATTTACAGTTGTATGGTAGCCATGTCTCCACCAATCAGCTAGGTGCTGTAAAGAGCTGCGGCTATCACTTAAAATCCATATGTCTTTGTCGAGTTCTGAAGACACACAGTAATTCAGAACCTCATCTATAGCTATCAGTTCTACTCGAAAAACTGAGCAGTGGTTGGGATTCCTCTTGCAAATTTTTATGTCTCTCTCCTGCTTTATATACACTTCGCTACCATATAGAGATAGCACTGTCACCCTTACTGCCATTAGTATATATTTGTAATGCATCATCAGGAATTTTATAAATGGTTTCTAGAGCAAGGTTGCTTTTGTTGGCATATAAGCAAAGTTCAGTATTAAAAATGACCTGTACCTGAAAGGAAGTAATAACATCGATACAGCAGGTCAAAAAGACATGTTCAATAGGGTGCAGTGAAAAAGTATGGAAAATATGTTTTTTCATATTTTGATGTTGCCTGGGTGTTGTTGTTGAGACCCAGACCGTCCGACCTACCAGAAAAGTGTAAGGTAACCGTCTGGACGGCCGGGAAGTGCCACCCAATTTAAACCGGAACCCAGTGGAGGAGGCATCCACAGGGACCGTACCCTCCTTCCCCTATCACCAACCTCTCGGAAGGACTTACGGACCCACATGTTTAACGCGATCGTACTCCGGATGAACACGACGGCAGTTGTATCAGCGTGCAAATTCAGCACGCAAACCACCGGGCTGCCGCGCCCGAAATGTGCCAACAGCACGCGGTGTTCCCAGGGGATCACCCACCCAAGTACTAACCGCGCCCGATACTGCTTAACTTCGGTGATCTAACGAGAACCAGTGTTTTCAGCACTGTAGGGCCGTTGGCTCGATGTTGCCTGGGTGTTGTTGTTGTTGTTGAGACCCAGGCCGTCCGACCTACCAGAAAGTTTTAAGGTAACCGTTTGGACGGCCGGGAAGTGCCCCCAATTTAGACCAGAACCCAGTGGGAGAGGCATCCACAGGGACTAACCCTCCTTCCCCTATCACCAACCACTCGGGATGTTGCCTGGGTGTTGTTGTTGAGACCCAGACCGTCCGACCTACCAGAAAGGTGTAAGGTAACTGTTTGGACCGTCGGGAAGTGCCACCCAATTTAGACCGGAACCCAGTGGGGGAGGCATCCACAGGGACCGTACCCTCCTTCCCCTACCACCAACCTCTCGGAAGGACTTTCGGACCCACATGTTTAACGTGATCGTACTCCGCATGAACACGGCGGCAGTTTTGGCAGTGGCTGGAATCGAACCCGGGCCTACCGAGTGCAACTCCAGCGCGCTAACCAATGGGCTACCGCGCCCTCGATGTTGCCTGGCTGTTGTTGGTAAAAGTTGTGGTTACATATCAGATTAACACTGTAAAAGTGTTTTTGATTTATGTTGTCATCTTGAAGTGCCCCAAGGACTTCGAAATATTCTTTTTGTTGTAATTTTAGCCTTTAATTTGAAAAATAATAAAATTATGTGAAATATCAAATAATTTTTATCCTGAGTGCTTAAGATTTTTATTGCATCCCATTATCAACAAGAAAAAGTTTCTGTGCCATAAATTTAAATCTTGAAGTGCCCCAAGAGGTTTTAAATTATAAATATAGATAGTATATTTCAACAAAAATCCAATTTTTGTTTATAAAGTGAAACATAAGAAAGTTACGTAATATGTATGTTATGTTATATCTGACAACATTAATTTCCAGATTTTAAAAAAAGTGAACAAAATCCTGGTTACACAAAAAATACTATTGTTCGTTAATGATACAGATTTAAGTACCATAATCAGTTTTTATGTTGAAATGCTTCATAACTGAACTTGACTGAAGTCTCGATCGAATGAAGCCGTCTCTTTACTCTTCACAAACAAACCCTGAAGCTTCAGTTACTAAACGAACAAACCTTTCCACAGCTTGTAGAGTGGCATGGGAAATTTGAACATTTCAAAGCTGGTGTACTAGTTGAGCTAACGAAACGTTCCAACTCTTCTTGGTTAATGCATCTGGTGAGCGGTGGCTCAAACCTACCTTCAAACACCCAGTGAATCATGTCAATGTAATCGACTGCATCAAAATTCAAGTTTGATATTTTAAACTTTCTAACACCAGTAATTTTGTGTTGCTGTGCTCTAGAAGTAATCACTCTTTTGAAAGCCAGTTTGCGAACATGTTCTCTCTCATCTGTCATCATAACCAATAGTATATTTTCGGAATAGGCAAAGAAGGCATTTCGTTGTATTACTGAGTCAACAATTCCCCTTAGATCTTTATTGAGATATCTTGTGTATGATATCAATTTAAACAGATGACGAGCAAAATTGGTACATGACAAAGCAGTCTTTATTTTTAACCACACAGGTACGTAAACCGTAGCGATATATTTTACAGACGTTTTAAGATTTTCTGATGTATTTTCTTCTGCAACATATAATCGAAGAATTTTACTTGCAGTTGTTAGCCAGCGAGAATGTAACACAGGTCCCGGTTTACGATTGGCTAAGTTTTGAGAGCAATGACCAAACATTACAGCTTGGGTCATTTCATACAAATACTTTTGGTCATTAAGATCTGTAACATCAACAGCAGGCAGAGTGTTACTAAAAACCCTTTTGAATGGTTTCGAAGGTAGTACACACGCTTTTATTGCTTTTCCAATAGGTCCAGAGAATGAGTTGGGACCATGTGTTATACCTTCTAGATGAACTAGTAAATGTCTTAGAGGAAGTTCATTCAAGTGTAACATGCACACAAACCCATAGACTGAATGCTTAAAATGTTCTTCTAACAGTCCAATTACTCCTGCATTGCAACCAGCATTAAAATTAGTACCATCGCATCCTATAACCACTAAATTATCTGTATTCATTTTTTTGTCACTAGGAAATCCAATAATGCTGTTTTTAAGGCCTTCTGATGTACTACATTGAGGAGTCACATATCCTAAGTAATCCGATCCAAGTTCCTTTACAAGAACAACATGCTCTTCTGAAACTGTAATGGGATGATACGTCTTTCCACTCATTTGTTCTACTTTCCTGGTATTATCGTTTCGTCCATCGAAGTACAATCCCTGTAGACTTTTATCTTCATCTGACTGAACTAGCAATTCACGTCTTGTCTTCTATCTTTCTCTTCTTATCTTGCTTGGATCAATCGGACTTGTTATATCACGATCCGTGATGACACCAATGTCTTGTAAAACAGCTGAAGCAATTGCAGGTGCTGAGTGATCAGAAATGCCTCATCTGTCACATTCACGTGCTACTGTTGGTAATTTTGTACGCATTTGGGGGGTTTTTTTTTTTTCGAAAATATGTGGAAGTAGTTGTCTCAGTAGTAGTTGGAGAGTCTATTACTACTGGATCATCCGATTCTGTAATTGCATCTGAGTTCTGTACCTGGTCTGCATCTGAAGATTGCAAGATGTCGCCTATTTCATCAATACCACTATCAACTCTTGATAATTTGGCTAATTGGTCGATTCTGTCTTGCTTTCGTTTCTTCTTTCATTGCAGTTGTTTTGTTGTTTTAATATCAATGTTCCCAATCATCATTTTTCTTCTCATTCGTTGATCTGTCCAAAATGCTCTTTCCTGTAATGGCCCCTTTTTAATCTTTTCACAAGTGCAAACAGTAAAATCGCACTTACAACAGGCTATATCAAACAGTTCTTTAGCTTGGGTCTGGAACGTTTGGATTTTCTTTTTGTAGTTATCATTGTTGTACCGTTCCTTATAAAGTTTCAGTAACTTCCTGTATTTTTCGTGAAAATCTCGAAGTCATTGTAAAATGCGTTGGTGTGATATGTTGGAATTGAAGCTTTCTTCCATATGTACTTAATATTAACTACCACTGGTTCAGCAATTTCAGCAAAAGGTATTGGTTCCTTAACTCTACCACCAGTTCACAATTCCTGCCTTAAGCATAAATATTCTTTCATCATATCATCATAGGTAAGTAGCATATTTTTCTTGAAAAGGACTGGTTTTCCAAACACAGGACAAATGAACTCCATACGTGTTACCGACTTTACTTCAGCAGAAGACGATGGTAATTCAGTTTTATCAGCCATGATTATGAAATTAATCAGAAGCTAAAAGTCTTTTTTCACTACCATAAACCACTAACACAAGACACTCAAACAGTTTGATAGTAGTCAGGGGTCATCCAGTCTCATTTATTCACAATTAATATTAATTATTAATTAATAACATTTATTAATAATATCTGTTGGTAAGCACAGCAAAATTTTAAATCTGTATAGATAAAAATTTTGAACTTCTTGCTACGCGAACAGCAAAGTGAGAAATGGTGCTATTTAGCGCGTGGGAGAGGGACTGCGAAACATCCCCTTTACTTAATGGGACTCGCCTTCTAAAAGCCTGTTCTCCCTATTTTTAGAATGGTAATCAACCAAACCTGTTCAGATACGCTTTTTTATGCTAGTACAGTGGATTGTAGCTGATAAATTATTTTGATTATACATTACGGTTTATCATGTTTACTATATATGTGACAATATTATACGAAAACGAAAACTTCAACCGTCTCGGGGCACTTCAAAATATATATAGAATTTAAAAATATTTCATAGTATGATTTCATTTCATAGTACGCAACTTTTTCAGACCCAGACTTTTTAAATTTCTGAAAAAAAAAATGTTCACTGCAAACTAATGTTCAACTTCATTTTGATGCCAACCCTCTCTCTCAGCACAGCTAAGTAGGCTCTCTCTCTTGAGTCGACGATTGTTGTTCCAGTTACGCACATAATTAGCGGTTCTGTGTTGATCTCCCTAGCTATTCAGCTTCGCAAATATTTAGCCAGGAGGTACTTACTCCTATGTCAACCTGATACACCTCTGACATGATGCATATGAAAACGGTATATGAAAAAACTAGTTTATCGTTGGGTCTCCCATAATTTAACAGAACACCAAAAACCGGAACGTGTCAGAATCAGTAAAGAAATCTTAAAATTACTTAATGATGGTGGACACCGCATTGTTTCTAAAATCATAGCTGGTGATGAAACGTGCATACCGTTTTTTGACGTTCCAACACGTCAAGAAAGTAAAGTATGAGTCTTTGAAGATGACCCACAAACCAACAATGGTGAAAAGACAACTAGCCATGAAGAAAGTGATGTATGTCGTGTTCTTCAGAAGTACAGGTCTGGTCAAAGCCATAAAGCTAGAGGGACAGAAGACAGTTACAGCTAACTGATACACCACTAAGTGTTTTCCAGAAATCCTTCAGGAAGTGAATGTTAGGGGACTCTTGCTACACCATGACAATGCATCTTCTCATTCAGCAAGAATTACAGTCGAATTTCTTGAACAAAAAACATCAAAGTGATAGAACATCCACCTTATTCTCCTGATCTTGCTATGTGTGACTTTTGGCTATTTTTTAATCTAAAAAAAAATTTTACGTGGGCTTCCTTTTCATTCCGAAGATAAGATTGATGAGGCTATAAAAGCATATTTTTCATCGATTCCAAGAAATGGATGGCCTGAAACACTTAATCTTTGGAAAATTCGCCTACAAAGATGCATTGGTGTTGGAGGGAAATACTTTGAACACTCATAAAAGTTGGTATATATATATATAAATTGAGTTCAATAGTTTGTGCCATTATATTTTTTTCTAGAAACTGTTACCGGCGTTGCCCGGGATATAAAACAGGGATTAAGTGAATTCATGAATTAAGTTTTTCGAAAGGTTCGGTCACTCGCTGTGTCAGCTCATGCTTAAAATACAAAACATTGGCGAGCGTATGCTCGCCCTAAATAAGCACGTAATCACATCTTAGACGTCTGCTCGTGTACGCAATACGCCTTGGTCCCAAAGCTGGCTGAATAAAGGATTTTACCCAAAGAACAAAGTTTTCATATTTACTTGTTATATCATTAACGGATTAACATCCTTAGTTATTCAAATAATCAATTCCCTCTTAAAGGGTCCTCCCCACAAGTCCTTGTGGACCTTTTTAATTTTCGATTTAAGTGTTCTAGAGCTTAGTGTAGAAGCAGAGTCTACTTATAGAAAAGCGACTATACGGTATCGATTGAGAAAGTTTGCAGCGAATTGAAGAAGTTACAATTTCGATCTTGAAAAAAAACAAAGTAGGTTAAAATTTTCAATTACAAATTTATAGAGCGTTTTAAAACGTGAGGTTTACACATATCAACAAAGTTGGATAATTATGCAAATGTATCGTTATACTAAAGTACTTATGATGGAAATGACGAAAAATTAGCATAGAAAAATGATGATCCGTGTCATGAGCTAATTTTAATTTATTTGGAATTATCCTTTTTGCAGTAAAAATAAATAATGAATAAACATTATACTGCGTATATAGTGTAGATGAGAATACATGAATTTTTTTTAAATGTATATAGTTTGGTACAGAAGATCGAATGCCAACTTGTCTTATTTTGAATAGATATCGTCTATGGGGGTCAGAAGTCAAATGCCTAACAACTTCTGCGAGCAGAAAGTTGCTGAATTGCCCCGATTATCTAATAAGTTTTAGTTTGTTTAGCAATATATGAATGCCGAGTAAAATTCCGCTTAGCATCATCTCTATTGAAAATTGGCTTAATTAGGTTTTGGTTCGTGGTTGATACTCTTAAGTATGCAAAGATTCAGCCTTCCAGGTCACCAGAAGAACTTTTGAAAAGTCTGAACATTTTTAGAAGAAAACCCATATTCTCCAGTAAAGTAAACCTATATTCTCCAGTACCCATATTCAGTAAAGTTCTACCCCATAGTTGATACTATAAGTATGCAAAGATTCAGCCTTCTAGATCAGCAAAAGGGTTTTTCTGGCAAATCTTGAACGACTCCTCTAATGCCCCTCATTTCCTCTCTCCTCGAGGAGGAATTGAAAATATGGCTTCGCTAGATTTAGTCTCGTGGTTGATACTACAAATATGCAAAGATTCAACCTCCTAGGTCATCGGAGGGCTTTTTGCGAGTCTGAAAAGACAAAAACACATTACATAATTATTATACATAATTACATAATTATTAACATATATAGTAAATAAAGTGTATACTTATAGCGTTATTTAGAGTATAGAAATAGAATGTTCTACATTATTTTATAGCACACATCCTCTTTCTCTACTATTTATTCACAGAGTAAATATGTTTATTTCATTAATATATATATTTGAATGTCAGAATGATTTATTCTGCTACCGATATTGATTTTCTAGTCCACAACACCCTGCTATGCTAGGAGGTAACAAAACTATATATTTTATCTGGGTGTCACTAACTTATCTCACTATCAAAATTAATATTCTGTTAGCCTTCAAATTTCAACTATACACATAACGAGACGATAATAGAAACGAAATTAATGACGAAACCTACTCATTGACATAAACTTACAACTTTGATTTTGAAAAATAAATACATATCTTCAAATTCGAGAAAAAAACGAACCCCATAACTCTTCCACAGATATGAACCGCAGTTAATAACTGGTTTTAACCCCAAAAGGCTATGTAATTAAAGTGTAAATTAGAGTTTTGAGGGTAAAAAGTAATCTTTATATTGTTTTCATAGCATCTCTCTTATTGCCTCTCTTATTTTTATACTGAGTGAATTGGTTTTAGTAATCCGTATTGGAATGTCAAAAACGTATTCTTCGACTCATAGGCGTTACGTTAAAAGACATCGTATAAAAAGTCAATTAGTTCTACATAGAATACATACAGTGTTCTATCAGTTACATTAGTTCTATTAGTTCTACATACAGTGATTACAGGTTTCCATGTTGGAAAACTGTAAGCACTGTAACCTCCCTATTCGGTCCTAACTTCCTTCCCCCTCCTTTTCAGAGATTCTAGCTGCGCCTGTGCCTCTACCGATGGGTCTTTTTGGTTCACACGGGCATGTATCATGGTATACAAAACCGAAACTTTATATTTTGTCTGGGTGTTATTAAGCAATCTTACAATCAATATTAATTTTCTATTAGCCTTCGAATTACAATTATATACATTACGGGATAATGGCAAAATCTAAGTTATAAAGCTGCTTAATAAAAATTTAAGAAAGCTTCTTGAAAGACTGCATTTGTTACACCCTTAAAACTTCTTTTTGCCTTAGGCTGTTACCCATAGCTGAAATGTGAAGGCCAACTATTCAGATTCAAGTCTTATTCAAGGTTTACAAGTGATATAAGAAGCTCGTTTACCAAGGTCCGACAACTAGAATCTCAATATGAGCGTCATAAAAAAAAGCATTAAAATTACGCGGGAACTAATAACAAAATAATTTGTCTATCTTATGCAACTTACGCACAGAGAAACTCAATTTAAGGAAATGTGACTTTGGCATTATCCCCTTTCAGTTTTACTAATTAGGAATATACAGGGTGTATCAAATTAAATGGGACAAAAAGAATAGCATAGTACAAATTCTGTAATTGAAAGTAATTACAGCGTTCCCAGGTATTCTTTTCTTTTTGTACCATTCAATATGATACACCCTATATGAAATAAACCTATTTTTATTAAATCAAAATTCTGATGTATCCAACACATCTCTTTCTCTACAGATTAAAAAATAATCGGTATTTTGAAGCCACAAATTCCGTAATATTCTCAGAAAACAAAAACACAAATTTTGGTATTCGGAAAAAACAATCTATCTATCTATATATATATATATTATATATATATATATATATATATATATATACACTAATTGCCAAGTATCCGTCTGTCTGTCATGCTTTTTTTTTCACTTCCCGAATAGATAAAGACTTGCATTTGGTACACGGCTCGGTAGTTCGATAAAACCCCCTGGAAAAATCGAATTTTTCGAAAACGTTCTCTAGAGGGGGTGCTCCACACCAAAACGTTCGAAAAGTGAAATGATAGGAAAACATGCTTTGCGATGAGATAGAGACTTCAGATTTTGTGTATGAGTAAATCGTTCGTAAGGAAGAAAGTGTGCAATTTCAGATTTCCAATGTTTTCTACTTAAGGGAGTGCCGCACACCAAAATGTTCGATTTACCGAATAAATGAGAAAAGGCTCCTTTAAAATTTGATAGAAGTTTGAAATTTGGTATATGGGCTAATCATTTGACGAAAACACCCAAGACTAATATAGTTTTTCAAAAATGTTCGTTTAAGGGGGTGCTCCAGAGCAAAACCTTCGAAAAGTGAATTGATAAAAAAGCATGCTTCGGAATGAGATAAAGATATCAAATTTGGTGTAAAGGTAGATAGTTTGGAAGGAAGAAAGTGTACAATTTCAGTTTATCAATATTTTCTACTTTAGGGGGTTCCGCACACCAAAATGTTCGATTTTCGGAATAAAGGAGAAACGCCCCTTTTAAAATGTGAGAGAGGCTTGATATTTGGTATATGGGCGAATCATCTGATAGAAATCACAAAAAAAGAGGATGAAAGTGTGCAATTTCAGATTTCCAATATTTCCTACTTAAGGGGGTGCCGCAAAACAAAATGTCCGATTTACCGAATAAATGAGAAAGGCTCCTTTTAAATTTGATAGAGGCTTGAAATTTGGTATATGGGCTAAACATTTGACGAAAACACCCAAGACGAATATAGATTTTCAAAATTGTTCGTTTAAAGGGGTGCTCCAGAGTAAAACGTTCGAAAAGTGAATTGATAAAAAACCGTGCTTTGGACTGAGATAGAGATATCAAATTTGGTGTTAGATAGTTTGGAAGGAAGAAAGTGTGCAATTTCAGTTTACCAATATTTTCTACTTTAGGGGGTGCCGCACACCAAAATGTTCGATTTTCGGAATAAAGAAGAAACGCCTCTTTTAAAACGTGATAGGGGCTTGATATTTGGTATATGGGCGAATCATCTGATAGAAATCACAAAAAGAATAGAGTTTTTCAAAAATGTATATTTAAGGGAGTTGGGGACTCCACACAAGAGCATTCGAAAGGTGAAATGCTAGAAAAACATGCTTCGCGATGAGATAGAAACTTCAAATTTAGTGTACGGGCAAAAAGTTGGAAAGGAAGAAAGTGTGGAATTTCAATTTTCCAACATTTAATATTGCAGGAGGTGCCGCTCACTAAAATGTTCGATTTGCTGAACAAATGAAAAACGCTTCCTTTACAATGTGATGGAGGCTTGAAATTTAGTACATGGGCTAATCATTTGACAGAAAAACCAAAAATGAATACGGTTTGACAAAAATGTTCATTAACGGGGTATTACACAGAAAAACATTCGAAAGGTGAAGTGATAGAAATGCATGCTTCTCGATAGGATAGAGACATCAAATTTGGTGTACGGGTAGATAGTTTGAAAGGAAGAAAGTGTGAAATTTCAGATTTCCAATATTTGCTACTTTAAGGGGTGCCGCACACCAATATGTTCGATTTTCCGGATAAATGAGGCACGTTTCCTTTTAAATGTGATAGAAGCTTGATATTTGGTATATGGGCCAATCATCTGATAAAAAACCGAAGACAAACAGAGTTTTGCAAAAATGTTCACTTATGGGTGTGCTTCACAGAAAAAAGTTCGAAAGGAGAAATAATAAAATGGGGGTGCCTCGGGATGACACAGACTTTGATGTGGTGTACGAGTAGATAATTCGAAAGTAAGAAATGCGCATATTAAGTTCCCCAATATTTCCTTTAGGGGGTTCTGCACTGTGCCGGTTGTTAATTTTATTTATTAAAATTATAATTGTCGAAAGTGCATTTTACATTAAATTAATTATTAATTTGTATATTGATTATACATGTAATATGTTCTAAACATACTGCTGTGTACATTGCGTTGGTGGCTGCAAAACCCACCCATTTTTGTGCTTAACGGGATACTAAGTTAACAAACTAAAAATAAGGTTAATAGTAAAGGAACTGACATTTATTTATCACATACTTAATTTACACTCCTTAGTTTTACAAATTCAATAAGTATCACAATAGTGGAATACATTCCAAGGGTAGTTCGGGGGGTGTAATGCCAGATGAATTGATATTTGGTTGGAGCACTTGGTGGGATGCATTAATTAGCTTTTCCTTAAAAACACAAATTTAGACAGAGAGGTTATCCTCATATAGTTAATTGTACGGTACCTGATCTTCTTTCATATAACTTGGGTAACACCGATGCTTTGTCACACTTTACACTTGCAATACCAGATGAACATGAGCTCTCTTTCGAATTCCTATATCAGAGACGCACACACAACTCTTAACACTGCTACAGCCGCTTACTCCTTTCTAGTCCAACTCCAACAGCCTGCCTTGACCGCAAATTGCAATGGAGACCACCCAGCGAACTTCAGGCAATGCCCGAAGAACCCCTGGAACAGAGGAAAGGCACCGGGGTATGCCCCCCCCCTCCCCAAAATCAGATACCCCCTTGGAGGCAAAAGGCCCTCGGATTAAACTCCCAGGCACCCCCTCAGGGCTCCTCGCACACTGTGCCACAGCAAAATAGATACCAATCTTCAGCACCCACCAGATCGGTGCAAGAGCAGGCCCCCAAACCTTCGTCTTCCAGAGAATTGACTCCGGAAGAAGTAAAACTGGCTACTGCAGCCATTATAAAGAGAAAGGAAGCCGAAAAAGCCAGACAGGCAAGACAGGCGGAACTAGAAGCTAAAATTGTAAATCAATATGCTAAATCAAAAGAAGAAATCAAAACACGTGAAGCCAAAACTAAACGAGTCAGAGAGGAAGAGCTCGCGCAAACCCAGCTGTTAGAAAAAACGGTTGAAAAAAGGCAAAAAACTACTGAGGTCCAAAAGGATACTCAGGAAAATGACCAAACCGCGGTTGAGGCTGAGGATATGGAAGCTGAGACTGAACCTGCTGGTAAAACCAATGATGAAAAGATGGATGAAATCCTCAACCTCATCAGAGGGTTTATCACCATGTTCGACCTAGATGCAATAAAACACCTGTTGATGCAGTTCGCAGAGCTAATACAAAAAAAGAGTGATCCAATGCAAATGGTCTTTGAGGCTTTTAAATTAATCGCGGACTTTAAAAATAACAGTGAGAATCAAACCCGCCATGGCTAGGTCCCAAAAAGAAAGCTTTAAAATAATATTTTGGAATGCGAACGGCATATCTCCAAGAATAAATGAACTTAGGAGCTACGTAAATGAAAATGATGTAGATGCCCTGTTAATTCAGGAAACTAAAGTTAGAGAAAATAAAAAACTAAATATAGCAAACTATATTGGCTATCACAACCTAAGCTCAAATACAACTGCTAGAAACCCCCATGGAGGAACAGCAATATATATCAAAAGAAATATTCCCCACGAGGAAATAAACAACATAAATCTTCAAGGAGTAGAAAATACTAGCATAAAAATTAAAATAAATAATGTAAACCCATTTATCCTAACTTCAATATATGTCAAAAACATGAGTGGTATAAATGTAGCTGCGCAGCTGGAACTGCTTTTCTCGCGATATCCAAACACAATACTCGCGGGCGACTTCAATGCACACCACCGAGCGTGGGGCAGCAGGAGAGCCAACATACGCGGTACACAGATACTCAGATTACTGAACACAACAAACACCAACATCATTGCACCGTCGAGACCAACCTGCTTCTCAGGTGCCAACGGCTCATTCATAGACTTTGTCCTAACGAGAAACATAGAATACGCTCACACTATCGATACCCTAGATGAATTCGACTCGGATCATTTACCGGTATTGGTGACATTCGATCTGAACACTCCCCTTCCAGCCTCTCTGGGACAAGAGAGGGTGAACTGGAACGTTTTCAAAAGAGCACTTTTTGAGCCGCACTTGGCAGTACCCAACATTATGAGCACGGCGGATATTGACTCTGCCACACACACACTCACAACAGAAATCAAGAGAGCTATTGCCTCTGCCACAACACATCGTGAGTCACCAAAAATGCCCACACTTTCCCACCATGTCAAACAATTAGTTAGGCAAAGGAACAGAATGCGTAAGACATGGCAGGCTAATAGAGACCCTACCCTCAAAAGGGAGCTTAACAGACTCACGTGGAAAGTCAGGGATAAAATTGTCGCAGAAAAGCAGCAACAGTATAAAGAGTTAATTGAATCCCTTAGCTCGGAAGACGTATCGCTCTGGCAATTCGCTAAAAGACTCAGAAAACCTCAAATTAAACTCCCGCCACTAATAGATGGCGTTAAAATCACGTACTCAGACGAAGAAAAAGCAGAGGCGCTTGCTAGGCATTACGAAAAGCAATTTGAACCAAACCACGATCTAATGTGTCAGGACACCCTAAGAATGGTTAGGCAAACTCTAAACAACTTCAGGAACTCCCCGGTCACGGCTGAGATTAACCCAGCCACCCCGCAAGAGATAATTGATATCATCAAAAACCTTAAAAACCGTAAAAGCCCAGGGCACGACAAAATCAGGAATATTGCGGTCAAAAACCTACCCTTAAATATAATATTTTACTTGACCACCCTAATAAACAAAATACTAAAACTAAATTATTTCCCCAAAGAATGGAAGGAAGCGATAATTATAGCGATCCATAAGCCTGGTGAGGATGCCACAATTCCAGCCAACTATAGACCAATCAGCTTACTACCGACACTTAGTAAAATTACTGAGAAAATAATTCTTAATAGACTGAACACGCACCTTAGTGAGAATGATATTATCATTCCGGAGCAGTTTGGATTTCGGCCAAAACACTCCACCACTCATCAATTGCTGAGAGTGGTAGAGTACATATCTTCTGGACTTAATAGTAAGACACCCACAGCTGCGATTTTTCTTGACATACAAAAAGCATTTGATAAAGTGTGGCACTGTGGATTAGCATACAAATTGATCACTCTAAAAGTCCCTGACGCACTTGTCAAACTTTTAATCTCATACCTAAATAACAGACACTTCCAAGTTAGAGTAAAAGATAACATGTCTACACCCAAGCTCATTAAAAGTAGTGTACCGCAAGGATCCATCCTGGGCCCGACACTCTTTAACATATATCTAAATGACATCCCCAGGACCCTAGACACGGAGCTGGCACTCTATGCAGACGACAGTGCGATACTTGCAAAACATCCTTACGTCTCAGTAATGCACAGACAGCTACAACAACACTTAGACATATTCCAAACATGGCTGGAAAAATGGCGAATAAAATTAAACCCCAATAAATGTCATTGGATTTATTTCTCTAGAAAACGTAAACCTCCGCCGCCTCTGTACATAAACAACCATGCCCTAAAAGCGGAAAAATCTACTAAATACCTAGGTGTAACGATAGATTCCCACCTAACCTGGAAACAGCACGTAACGAACTTAATCAAAAAAGCGTATATGGCCACAGGAGCCTTATACCCAATGATAGGAAACGGAAATCTAAGTTATCAAAATAAACTCCTAATTTATAAATCGGTCATCCGCCCGGGAATGCTATATGCAGCACCCGTATGGGGATATGCCTGTAAAACTACTATAGACTTACTAGAGACAAAACAAAACAAAACCCTAAGGATTATAAGGAAAGCTCCTAGATACTTAAGAAACTCGGTAATTAGGAAAGACTTCAAAATAAAAACTGTTAGAGCCCAAATTAAAAAGCTAGCGCTTAAATTCTATAAAAATCTGCCATCTGTTCCAAATGAACTACTATTCAATCTGCATGACAATCTGCTATGATCATCGCAAAGCCAAATCACGTAAGAGACCCCGCGCGGTACTTAATATTGAAAATCGGAATTAGGTAAGTCCCAACTTAAATAGTTGATATTAAATTAAAACTCGATCAATGTTTTCTAAAAAAATGTTGTTAAACCTTAAACTGCCAAATTGATAGGAAATCCTTAGAACTGCATCAACTCCCCAAAATTACTCAAACTCTAAATGTGCAACAAACTGCCACACTAGGAGCTAAGTCAAATAATAAAAACAGTAAATCAAAAACCTCGAACCTCCAACTATGGGCAAATGAAATAATGTCACAGTATGAAGATAAGAACCACACCTAGAGATTGGAGATTAAAGGCGCTTCGCGCCTGGTGCTCTTTTCTGGACGAAACCCACATCCTGCCTTGACCAATTCTGACCTTCAACTTTGAGCAACTCTCACTTATATCCCTTTTTCGGTCGGCGGCCTACGTGCTGGAATGTAGAGCTGAGGGCTAATCCGTAGACATGGGGTCGCCGTCTCGGTTGCCGCCAAACGGCTTAGCGTGGTATGTAAACATGGGGCGTGGTATGTAAGATATGGGGCCACCTGTATACTATCGCCCACCTGCTTAGCGTGGGGATAATCCGCCCGCAATCCTGGTTCTATCATTTTAATCCTTCCAAATATTTAATACTTTACATTTCTGGCATTACATTCACACCAAAATATTGGGTTTGTCGAATAGATGTGAAACGCGATTTATTAAAAAATTTACATTATTCAGGGGTAGCTTATTGCGAGACCGTTGATTTTCAACAGGTTTCGGCTAGCATATACTAATTGACAAGTGTCCGTCTGTCCGCTTGTCGGTCTGTCACGCGTTTTTAGGCACTTCCCGAATAT
Organism: Amaurobius ferox; assembly: GCA_951213105.1. NCBI lineage: Eukaryota > Metazoa > Arthropoda > Arachnida > Araneae > Amaurobiidae > Amaurobius > Amaurobius ferox. The sequence goes on from OX578133.1 coordinate 166,988,084, forward strand.
ATAGAAACTTGAAATTTGGTGCACTGCTCGGTCGTTCGATAAAACCCCCTGGAAAAATCGAATTTTTCGGAAACGTTCTCTGGAGGAGGTGCTCCACACTTAAACGTTTGAAATGTAAAATGATAGGAAAGCATGATTTGTCATAAGATAGAGACTTCAAATTTGGTGTATGGGTAAATCGTTCGAAAGGAAGAAAGTGTGCAATTTCAGATTTGCAACATTTTCTACTTAAGGGGGTGCCGCACACCAAAATGTTCGATTTACCGAATAAATGAGTAAAGGGTCCTTTAAAATTTGATAGAGGCTTGAAATTTGGTATATGGGCTAATCATTTGACGGAAACACCCAAGACGAATATAGTTTTTCAAAAATGTTCGTTTAAGGGGGTGATCCAGAGAAAAACGTTCGAAAGGTGAATTGATTAAAAAAACATGCTTCGGGTTGATACAGAGATATCAAATTTGGTGTAAGGGTAGATAGCTTGGAAGGAAGAAAGTGTACAATTTCAGTTTACCAATATTTTCTACTTTAGGGTGTGCCGCACACAAAATATTCGACTTTCGGAATAAAGTAGAAACGCCCCTTTTTGAAACGTGGGCTTAATATTTGGTATATGGGCGAATCATCTGATAGAAAATACAAGAAAATAGAGTTTTTCAAAAATGTATATTTAAGTGGGGTGGGTACTCCACAGAAAAACTTTCGAAACGTGAAATGATAGAAAAAGCATGCTTCGCGATGAGATAGAGACTTCAAATTTGTTATACGGGTAAAAAGTTGGATAGGAAGGAAGCGTGCAATTTCAGTTTTCCAACATTTGCTATTGTAGGGGGGTGCAGCGCACTAAAATATTCGATTTGTCGAACAAATGAAAAACGCCTTCTTTACAATGTGATAGAGGCTTGGAATTTAGTATATGGGATAACAATTTGATAAAGAAATCAAAGGTGAATACGGTTTGACAAAAATGTTCTTTAAGGGGGTGCTACACAGAAAAACGTTCGAAATGTGAAGTGATAGAAAAACATGCTTCTCGATAGGATAGCGATTTCAAATTTGGTGTACGGGTAGATAGTTTGAAGGGAAGATAGTGCGAAATTTCAGATTTCCAATATTTGCTACTTTAAGGGGTACGCATACTTATATGTTCGATTTTCCGAATAAATGAGGCACGCTTCCTTTTAAATGTGATAGAGGCTTGATATTTGGTATATGGGCCAATCATCTGATAAAAAACTCAAGACAGAGTTTTTCAAAAATGTTCATTTATGGATGTGCTTCACAAAAAAACATTCCAAAAGAGAAATAATAATATAGGGGTGCCTCGGGATGAGATAGACTTTAATGTGGTGTACGGGTAGATAATTCGAAAGGAAGAAATGCGCAAATTAATTTCCGAATATTTTCTTCTTTAGGGGATTCTGCACACCAAAATATTCGAGTTCTCGAATAAATGTAAAACGCGAATTATTAAAAAATTTACATTATTCAGGGGTTGCTTATTGCGTGACTGTTGATTTTCAACGGGTATTCAGCTAGAATATACTAATTGCCAAGTGTCCATCTGTCTGTCCGTCTGTCTGTTACGCTTTTTTAGGCACTTCCCGAATGGATACAGACTTGCAATTTGGTACACGGCTCGGTCGTTCGATAAAACTCCCTGGAAAAATCGAATTTTTCGAAAACGCTCTCTAGAAAGGGTGCTCCACACCAAAACGTTTGAAAAGTGAAATGATAGGAAAGCATGCTTTGCAATAAGATAGAGACTTCAAATTTTGTATATGGGTAAACCGTTCAAAAGGAAGAAAGTGTGCAATTTCAGATTTCCAATATTTTCTACTTAAGCGGGTGCCGCACACCAAAATGTTCGATTTTCCGAATAAATAAGAAACGGCTCCTTTAAAATTTGATAAAGGCTTGGAATTTGGTATATGGACTAATAATTTGGCAAAACCACCCAATACGAATATAGTTTTACAAAAATGTTCGTTTTAGGGGCTGCTCCAGAGGAAAACGTTCGAAAAGTGAATTGATAAAAAAACCATGCTTCGGAATGAGATAGAGATATCAAATTTGGTGTAAGGGTAGATAGTTTGAAAGGAAAAAAGTGTACAATTTCAGTTTACCAATATTTTTTACTTTAGTAGGTGCCGCACACCAAAATGTTCGATTTTCGGAATAAAGGAAAAATGTCCCCTTTTAACACGTGATAGAGGCTTGATATTTGGTATATAGGCGAATCATCTGATAGAAATCACAAAAAGAATAGAGTTTTCAAGAATATATAGTTAAGGGGATGGGTACTCCACACAAAAGCATTCGAAAGATGAAATGCTAGAAAACATGCTTCGCGATGAGATAGAGACTTCAAATTTGGTGGACGGGTAAAAAGTTGGAAAGGAAGAAAGTGTGCAATTTCATTTTTCCAACATTTGTTATTGCAGGGGGTGCCGCTAACTAAAATATTCGATTTGTCGAACAAATGAAAAACGCTTCCTTTACATCATGATAGAGGTTTGAACTTTAGTATATGGTCTAACCATTTGACAAAAAAACCAAAGATGAATACAGTTTGACAAAAATGTTCTTTAACGGGGTGCTACACAGATAAACGTTCGAAAGGTGAAATGATAGAAAAACATGCTTCTCGATAGGATAGCGACTTCATATTTGGTGTACGGGTAGATAGTTTGAAGGGAAGAAAGTGTGAAATTTCAGATTTCCAATATTTGCTACTTTAAGGGGTGCGCACAATAATATGTTTGATTTTCCGAATAAATGAGGCACGCTTCCTTTTAAATGTGATAGAGGCTTGATATTTGGTATATGGGACAATCATCTGATAAAAAACACAAGACAGCCTTTTTCAAAAATGTTCATTTATGGATGTGCTTCACAAAAAAACATTCCAAAGGAGAAATAATAATATAGGGGTTCCTCGGGATGAGATAGACTTTAATGTGGTGTACGGGTAGATAATTCGAAAGGAAGAAATGCGCAAATTAATTTCCCAATATTTTCTTCTTTAGGGGATTCTGCACACCAAAATATTCGAGTTGTCGAATAAATGTAAAACGCGAATTATTAAAAAATGTACATTATTCAGGGGTTGCTTATTGCGTGACCGTTGATTTTCAACGGGTATTCGGCTAGTATATACTAATTGCCAAGTGTCCATCTGTCTGTCCGTCTGTCTGTCACGCTTTTTTAGGCACTTCCCGAATGGATACAGACTTGCAATTTGGTACATGGCTCGGTCCTTCGATAAAACTCCCTGGAAAAATCGAATTTTTCGAAAACGTTCTCTAGAAAGGGTGCTCCACACCAAAACGTTTGAAAGTGAAATGATAGGAAAGCATGCTTTGCAATAAGATAGAGACTTCAAATTTGGTATATGGATAAACCGTTCAAAAGGAAGAAAGTGTGCAATTTCAGATTTTCAATATTTTCTACTTAAGCGGGTACCGCACACCAAAATGTTCGATTTTCTGAATAAATAAGAAACGGCTCCTTTAAAATTTGATAAAGGCTTGAAATTTGGTATATGGACTAATAATTTGACAAAACCACCCAATACGAATATAGTTTTTCAAAAATGTTCGTTTTAGGGGGTGCTCTAGAGGAAAACGTTAGAAAGGTGAATTGATGAAAAAACATGCTTCGAAATGAAATAGAGATTTCAAATTTGGTGTACGGGTAGATAGTTTGGAAGGTAAAAAGTGTACAATTTCAGTTTTCCAATATTTTCTACTTAAGGGGGTGCCGCACACAAAAATATTCGATTTTCGAAATAAAGTAGAAAAGACCTTTTCAAAACGTGATAGAGGCTTGATATTTAGTATATGGATGAATCATTTGATGAAAACACCCACGACTAAAGAGTTTTTCAAAAATGTTCGTTTAAGAGGGTGCTCCAGAGAAAAACGTCCGAAAGGTGAAATGACAAAAACCTATGCTTTGGGATGAGATAAAGACTTCAAATTTGGTTTAGTTGATAGTTCAAAAGGAAGAGTATGTGCGATTTCAGTTTTCCACTATTTTCTAATTTAGGGGGTGCCGCAAACCCAACTGTTCGATTTTCCGAATAAATGAGAAATTCCTCCTTTAAATTTTGATAGTGGCTTGAAATTTGGTATATGGGCTAATCATTTAATGGAACACCCAAGACGAATAGAGTTTCTCAGAAATGTTCGATTAAATGGATGCTCCAGATAAAAACATTCGAAATATGAAATGATAAAAAAAAATGCTTCGGGATGATATAGAGATTTCAAATTTGGTGTACGAGTAGTTAATTTTGAAAGAAGAAAGTGTAGAATTTCAGTTTTCCAATATTCACTATTTTAGGTGGTGCCGCACACCAAAATGTTCGATTATCGGAATAAAGGAGAAACGCTCCTTTTAAAACGTGATAGAGGCTTGATATTTCATATATGGGCAAACCATCTGATAGAAAACCCAAGAATAATGGAGATTTTCTAAAATGATCATTTTAGGGGGTAAATACTCCACACAAAAACATTCGAAAGGTGAAATGATAGAAAAAGCATGCTTTTCGATGAGATAAAGACTTCAAATTTGGTGTAGGAGTAGAATTTTGCATTGGAAGAAAGTGTGCAATTTCAGTATTCCAGCGTTTGCTAATCTAAGAAGTGCCTCACACTAAAATATTCGATTTGACGAACAAATGAAAAACGTTCCTTTACAATGTGATAGCGGCTTGAAATTTGGTATATGGGCTAGTCATTTGAAAAATACATTTAATGCAGTTTTTCAAAAATGTTCATTTGAGGGGATGCTACACAGAAAAATGTTCGAAAGGTGAAATGATAGTAAAAGCATATTTCGCGATAGAATAAAGACTTCAAATTTAGTGTACAAGTAGATAGTTTGAAAGGAAGAAAGTGTGCAATTTCAGATTTCCAATATTTGTTACTTTAAGGGGTGCCGCACACCAAAATGTTCAATTTTTTTTAATAAGTTATACACTCTTCCTTTTAAATGTGGTAAAAGCTTGATATTTGGTATATGGGTCAATCATCTGATAAAAAACCCAAGACGAATAGAGATTTTCCTAAATGTCCATTTATGGCTGTTCTCCATAGAAAGACGTTCGAATGGGGAAACAAATGATAAAATAGCATGCTTCGGGATGAGATAGAGACATTAATTTTGTGTATGGGTAGATAGTTCGAAAAGAAGTGTGCAATTTAAGTTTTCCAATATTTTCATCTTTAAGGGGTTCTGCACACCAAAATATTCGATTTGCCAATTAAATGTGAAACGCGGATTATTAAAAAATTTACGTTATTCGGGGAGTTGCTTATTAGGAAACAGTTGATTTTCAACGGGTATTCGGCTAGTATATACTAATTGTCAAGTGTCCGTCAATCCGTCCGGCCGTCTGTCTGTCTGTTACGCTTTTTTAGGCACTTCCCGAATTGATAAAGTCCTGCAATTTGGTACACAACTCGGTCGCTCGATAAAAGCCCCTGGAAAAATCGAAGTTTTCGAAAACGTTCTCTAGAGGGGGTGCTCCACACCAAAATTGTCAAAAAGTGAAATGATTGGAAAGCATACTTTACGATGAGATACAGACTTCAGATTTAGTGTATGGGTAAACCGTTCGAAAGAAAGAAAGTGTGCAATTTCAGATTTTCAATATTTGCTACTCTAGGGAATGCCGCGAACTGAAATATTCGATTTGCCGAACACATGAAAAACGCTTGCTTTAAAATTTGATAGAGACTTGAAATTTGGTATATGGGCTAACTTAATGAAAACACCCAAGACAAAAGAGTTTTTAAAAACTGTTCGTTCAAGGGGGTGCTCCAGAGAAAAACGTTCGAAAAGTGAAATGATGAGAAACCATGCTTCAAAATGCGATAGACACTTCAATTTTTATATACCGATAGATAGTTTGAAAGGAAGAGCATGTGCAATTTTAGTTTCCGATATTTTCTACTTTAGGGGATGCCGCAAACCCAAATGTTCGATTCAAAATGTTTCGCGATAGAGACTTTAGATTTGGTTTACAGATAGATAGTTTGAAAATAAGAAAGTGTGCAAATTCAGATTTCAAATATTTGCTACTTTAAGGGGTGCTGCACACCAATATGTTCGATTTTCCGAATAAATGAAAAACGCCTCCTTTAAAAATGTAATAGAGACTTGATATTTGGTATATGAGGAAATCATCTGATAAAAAACAAAAGAAAGGAGTTTTTCAAAATTGTTCATTTTAGGAGGTGGCTACTCCACACAAAAAAATTTCCTTGAAACATCTATTTCTCAGGATTAGCTATAGTTAGAGCTTAGATGATGACTTATATGGTTTTAGCATCGAATTTTGGAGGAAATAAAGGGTTCACTGAAGATTTCCACTTCAGGATCTTGAGATGTCATTTCCAGTTTGTAATATACTGTATGAAATAAGTTTTCAAAAGAGTATAAAAATGCTTAATAGTTCCGTTGAAAATAAAGAGTACACACCATTTGTCATCCATAAGGAGGCTCCTTCATAATGTCCTTGCTCAAGTTTCTAATTTTCGATAGAACAAATACATTTAAACTTGCTACAGCATATGAATGAAAACAATAATATTAACTTTTAATCCATGCACTAATGCATTGGCAGCAGTAAGTCAATAATGGAATCAGCAAAGACAAATAGTGATCAATAATTTACTGCAGATTTTAATACGTAGCAAAAACGTGCTGCTAATTGCAACGGATCAGTCAGCGAAATATTGCCGACCTCGAACTTCCTGATCGTGTTCCTTTATCCTTGAGTTTTTCTAGTAATACAGAGACGATCAGGAAACATCTCTTCCTTATTACCTATGAAAAATAATTGTAATTATTATTCCTGGCGTATGCCTCTCTGTTTACAAACTCGCTTTCGAAGTTGTTCATTATACGTTATAGGGAATAATTTCTGACGGTGTAAGAATACTGTTACAGAAATCATTTCTCCGTGTTTTAATTCCCCTTTATTACTTTCCCTACATGCATAGTATAATGTATAGGAAAGTATAGTGCGAGTCGTAAATTCGATTTCGAGTTTTCGACGAAAGGGCACGTTTAAAGCATCCATGAACTCGAATCGTGTGTGTGTGGGGGGGGGGGGAGGCAATATCTCACGAACGTAAGTAGTGTTTCGAAAAGAATTTGATAAGGTTATTACAGTTGGCGACTACTGGAACTTCATTGATTTTAAACGCTATCGAACGTTCAGAAGACGCCCTAAATTTTCGAATAATTTTTTTTAAATCGAAAAAAAAATCCTGACATTCAATAATGTCAAATAAATATTTTATTCTTAATTTTTATTAGAAAACGAATGGCACAAATTTTAGAATGCAAGCTTGAAATGTTCTCGACATATTACAAGGTTATCAAATAAATTTATCTAAAAAATTACATAAAATTAAAAATTGTATGTACCGTACAATATCTTCACTTTCTAATGCAATATTTTATGACAAATTTGTTTTTAGGTGTTTATTTTGCTGACAAGCATTCTCATGAATTTTATCTAGTAATCAAATGAATTCTTTTGTTGGGTATATATATATGTGTGTGTGTGTGTGTGTGTGTACACTATATGATCAAAAGTATCCGGACACTTTGGATGTTAGAATGTTTTTCGAATTTCTAAACAAATACTTGGCGAAGTGTTCTGCAAATTTGGCGATGTGAAGAACATGCTTGAACGCACACTTTCCAGTAAAGTTTCGGTGGCTTGTGCATTTAGGGGACCACCAAGATATTGAAAAAAGGGGGGGATATATATTTGATCACCCTGTATCATAAAAAGCTGGAAATGATTTGTAACTTTCACAAAATAGTTAACTAGTTTTGTTCAATGTGTATAAGCATTTTCGTAAAACGAAAACGTATATTCACGAAGATATAAAGGTTTCTTTAAAGAAAAACAAATTTTGTTACACGTTTTTTGCTTACAATATCCAGAGGTTTCAATCAAATTTCACGAAACTTACAGAACATTTGTCAACGTCCAAGAAAAACATTATACTTCATTTGAAAATTAAGGCATTGAATATACGATGAGATATAAGCTTTTGAAGAGACTAAGTTTTTACTGCGCAGGCGCAAAACATAGTAATAGTTTTCTTTCATGATTTTGTAGTGAATACTGTAGGGCAACTTCTATAAAAAAAAATCCACTGGAATATCGTGAAAATTCACAAAGATATCGACGATATAGTGATCAGTTTTTCTCTGACTCTCTGAAAGTACCTGGATGATAAGGGGGTTTCCACAAATTGACATTTTACAAATTCATGGGACACCTCTGTTCTGAAAATGAACTAGTCCAATTTTATGCAAATAATGATTGATCATTATTTGCAAATTGATCATTATTAACAAATGATGATTGATCATTATTTGCAAATTGATCATTATTATGCAAATAATGATTGATCTTTATTTGCATAAAGTTGGACTAGTTCATTTTCAGAACAGGGGTGTTCGATGAATTTGTAATATGTCAATTTGTGGAAACCCCCTTATCATCCAGGTACTTTCAGAGAGTCAGAGAAAAACTGATCCCTATATCGTCGATATCTTTGTGAATTTTCACAATATTCAAGTGGATTTTTTATAGAAGTTGCCCTACAGTATTCACTACAAAATCATGAAAGAAAACTATTGCTATGTTTCGCACCTGCGCGTTAAAAACTTAGTTTCTTCAAATGCTTATATCTCATCGTATATTCAATGTTTTAATTTTCAACTTAAGTATAATGTTTTTCTTGGACATTGACAAATGCTCTGTAAGTTTCGTGAAATTTGTTTGAAACCTATGGATATTGTAAGCAAAAAACATGTAACAAAATTTGGTTTTTTTTTTAAAGAAACGTTTATATCTTCATGAATATACGTTTTTGTTTTACGAAAATGCTTATACACATTGAACAAATCTAGTTAACTATTTTGTGAAAGTTACAAATCATTTCCAGCTTTTTATGATACAGGGTGATCAAATATATTTTTCCCCTTTCTCAGTATCTTGGTGGTCTCCTAAATGCACAAGTCACCGAAACTTTACTGGAAAGTGTGCGTTCAAGCATAGTCTTCGCATCGCCAAAGTTACAGAACACTTCGCCAAGTATTTGTTTGGATGTTAGAATGTTTTTCGAATTTCTAAAGTGTCCGGATACTTTTGATCATATAGTGTATATATATAATAAAAATATAATATCAAAATCCAATGATAGAATAGAGAGAAGTTGTGACTTAAAAACCTTAACTTAAAATATGCCTACAAATTAAAAGTAGTATTAAATAGAGAATCAACCATCATGATAAAAATTAAATGCTTATTTCTAGTCATCAGGCTTAAGATAATCAACAACCATCAATGGTGTGGATTCGAAAATAGAAAAACAAAAAATAACCAAGCATTAAAGCCCTACATGTGAAAAAACACTGGGCCTAAAATTGTTCATTTCGAAAAAATTCTTTATCAAGTCCAAATATTTATTCGAAATGAACACAAAAAATGCTAGTTTCTGAAGCAAGAGATAGATTTTATCTGTAAACTAATGCTATTTGGACGATGTAATGAAATCATACTCCTGCTGGATACCATGTTCTAAAGGATCCCGCCGCTGGATACCGTTTGTAAGGGTTTTATTTACTGGATAGGGATACTTTGGACAACTGTGTTGATGTTACCATAGCACCGTTCGCTCCGGCGAAGTAGATTGAATTGAAATACGCTGTCATTGAAGGAATAGCGTGTCTCTCCAAAGTTGTGAGAGTTTCGTATCAAAAGATGAAGATGAAAATAAACAGTTTCTCAAGCATGGAATAGATGAGGCATCGTTTGAAAAGATATAATAAACTTTTATTGTAGACTCGTGAGATATATATAAGTACAGAATAACATTCTGTGGGGCGAGGCATGTGATTTCGCAGCGCTAAAAAAATGCGACCTGCTTCTCCAAAAATCGTCTGGCGTCTCCCAGATGCACCTTCATTTCGTGTATATATTCTGGTCCAAAATTTGAGGACCACCCGTACCCAAGCCCTTTGGAATGTTTCCCAGGCTCTTCACCACAGAGACCACCTAACGCCCCCATCTGGGATTAGCTCTCCCTTCTCTGATGACGGCTCAAAATGGGTGCATTTCTCCGAAATCAGACTGTGATGACAGAGCTTTATAGCCTTGTTTTCCAAAGCTGCAATGTAGGCGGGCTTAGGGTGTATGAACCCTGAAACTGTTCTGAAAATGGCTGAAAGAAGGTTCGAAAAAATGACGGGTTCCTCACAGACGACTAGCATAAAAAATGAAAAATTATATAGGAAACACAAATACCTGAAATACACTGAAAATATCCTATCCATTAAATGACGAGACCAATGTTGCCAATCGCAAAAGATAAAAGTAGAGATCTACTGTTGCCAATCGTGAGAAATAAATAATAGTATTGCGAAACTACTATAAAATGTGATATATTCTACTGTAAAAGCTTCAAAATAAAGGGGCAGGTAATATAATAGAAAACATAGAAGTTAAAGTATTAGAGGATGTAAATACATTGTAATGCTTATTCAAGATAATGTAGATATTTGGCTAATATAAGAGGTTAATATAAGGCTAAGGAGAAAATTTTAATAATGTTAAGCTAATCCAACCTTTTTAATTATACCATTTAATAAATATGCTGGATATTATATAATTTACTAGTAATTTTTAGGTTATTAATGTGCAAAGCATGAAATATTTTGTCTGATAATCTATAAATTCTAAAAAGTTGATTAAGTATAATGTTTATAAACAATTGAATCGAGTTGCAGGAATTAAATGGTAATATTTTATTAATGTTAAATTTGAAATAGTATTTTTTTATCATATAAATTAGTAACTATCCCATTAGTAGGTTCAATAATTAGATTTAAATCCAAATAATTAATATTATTACTAATAGTGGCTTCATTAGGAATAAATTCCAAATTATTCGGATAAAAATATATATCTGTGACATAGTTATCAGTAAATACTAAACAAATCAGATCATCAACATATCTATAAATTTTATAATCTGTTGAAGTAAAAGATTTTTCGTAATTATAAAGGTATAAGTTAGTTAACATACTGCTACTACAACCACCTTGTGGAACTCCTGAGACTTGTAAATATAATTTATTACCTTGAAATATATAGTCATTGAAAAGAACACAGTGGAGAAGTTTAGTAAAATTGGTAAATATAGTATGAGTAGATTGATTAGTAATATAAGCATTATATAGAGCTAAAATTACATCATAAAGATCAGAGATCTTAATATTATTAAAAAGGTCTTTAAAATCAAAAGTTTGAAATCCAATTATTTTACCAATTGATGTTAATTTATACTTTAATTATTTACTATTATTTAGAATAAGGTTAGAATAAGGTTAGAATAAGGAATCCCGCCAGCTGGCATGGATATTGTCATGTCACGGCCAAGTCAGACTTCCGCCCTTCGGGGAGCCTCTATAAAAGTGAAACTGCAAATCTCCTTCCCTTCGCCATGGGATACCCTGGGGGGTCTTGTGGACGTGGTGTGTAGGCTCTCCTTCACCACGGGGGAATTAGTAACAAACGAACAATATATGGAAATTTCAAAAATTTATAATTAATATTTAAATCTCTATACATATTGATAATTTTCAGTTTGATGCTATTTATAAAGTGTGAATCAAGTTTATATAGACTATTATTTTTTAAATAATCTAACAGAAATTGTATATAGAATTTTTTACAGATGTAATAGCATAATTATTAGAGACTTTATCAACATAAGTAATAACAAAAGATCTTTGTAAATCATTAATAGAGTGTTATATATTATCAACATTATATATATAGATCTAACTTAATACTACATATGGTATTTTTAATAAATTTTAATAAAGTAAATTTCCACATTTTAAATGCCTCTAAAGGATGAGCATATTTAGAAGCTAATTTATAAATACATTTATCTAGGTCAAGATTTATTGACTTTAAAACTTTATTGGAGTTGTTACAAGATGATAACCTGAATTTTGTACCAAAAGACATTGTAATTCTTAAAGAATCGTCTTTAACTCTGGCTAAGTCTCCTGTAACAATATGCTCCATGTGTGGATTTATAAATTTAGTATAATTGTCTACCTTGAAAATACATTCATTATCTACATTTGACATGGAATCTTTATCTATTGAAAGTGTAAAATTTCATTGTAATTAAAAATAGCTCTTCCAATAGTCTTGTTGTATATAAAAGTCTTAGAAACATTCAAATCCTTAATAGGCAATAATTGTTTAAACTTATTAAATAAATTCCTAAAATTTAGAGAATTATAAATTGGGTGTTTAAAAGAAATTACACAATAAGAATTAGAAGAACTATTATTGTTTTGAAATTGATTAAGTTTTAATTTTAAACACTTTGATCTAGTAATGAGCAAATTATGGAAAATATGATTAAAATGTTCATTAGTTAGATTTAATTTTAAGAAAATGGCATAAACGTTATTTAAATGTTTTTCTTAACCACAAATACCCATGATTTTATTAATTTCCATTGATAAGTGTTGTTACATTGATGATGTAAACTTTTAATCTCAGCTTTTTAACTATGATGATTGGAGCTTCCTTTGCCACATTAACATCTTTTGAGTTTAACTGAGTTTCTATTATTTAAATGAGAATTCAAGAAAAGGTGATTAAAAATAGAATATTTATTATCTACAAAGTTATTTTTTACAATATTACCATTTAGATATAATTGATTTAATCTATATGGAAAAAGAGTACAATTTGATTTAATATAGAAGTTTTCAAATAAAATCCTATCATCTGTATTAGTTTTTATATCCAAAATATGTATAGTTATATTTTCAAACCCGTGTTTAGCAAAGTGTTTATATTCTATTTTATTAGAAGTAGGAAAAAAATTATTATTGAGGATATATTTTTTGACATGATCTCTGTGAATATTCATACGTAGATTAATTGGATTACTGGTTTATCCTATATAAGATAAATTACAAATGTTACAAGATAATTTATAAATGCAATTAAAAATTTTACACTAAGAAATATGACTATTTTGGTTCGTAATTTGAGTGTTAGAAGCAGATGGACAGGTTTTGCAATTTTTATTCTTGCATTTATTGAAGTTATAATTTTTAGTAAGGTAACTATTATATTCAAAACTATCCATGGCACAATGTTGGTAAATTGATATTGGACTAGGAAATTCCCAACATGAATTCAAAAAACCGGGCAATATCTATCAAATTATATAATAAGAAGTATATATATATTCGCCAGTCTCTAAATCGTATAATTTGTGTAGTTCATAATAGTATAATTATCAATATGACAAAATTAAATAAAGAATATAATATAAATAAAATAAAATAATTGTTTATAGATAAATCTGTATATATATATATATATATATATATATATATATATATATACACTCTATGACAAAAACGCACCCCGCAAAATAATCAGATAGTAATGAAAATGCACATGCAAACACCTGTCAACCGAATATGTAATGATCAAAAATTTGCAGCCAATGAATGAATAGTCGGAACTACATTGCATTGAAACTGAGCACCATGATGGTGTATAGAAGGAGCTAACCTCACTTTCAGGAACAAAACGTTCAGTGGATTTCGATTGCGTTCACGTACCTTGATTGTACCAATGCCTCGCCGGCGAATTCGCGGCCACTAAGAGCATATGAAGGAGTTTGAAAGAGGGCGTGCAGTCGTACTGCATGAAGCTGGATGGGCATTTGGGTAGGAGCGATGCAGCAATTAGACGATGTTGGCAGGAATGGATCCGGAGTGGCAGATTTCAGCGGGCAGCGGACTGCCTAGAGCGAAGACAGGACGAGAAGATAGAGCGATTGTTAGAGCAGCTGTGACAGCACGATATTCGTCGTTATCAACCATCCAACGTGTGACAAACACGGAAGTGATCACCCGGACCATTAATAGAAGACTACGGGAGCGGAATCTATACTCGCGGCGCCCATTACGCAGCCTACAACTGACCAATATGCACAGTCAACAGAGATTGCAATGGTGCTGGACCCGATCAACGTAGATTTGTTCAGATTGCAAACGAATTGTCTTCAGTGATGAGTCCCGTTTCGAACTGAGTCCCGACGACCAGCGCAAACGTATCTGGAGACATTCCGGACATCGTCAGGATCCTGTTCTTACTGTCACACTCCACACGGCCCCGACAACAGGGAGTTATGGTCTTTAGTGCCATTTCATTTGATAGCCGAATCCCTTTGATAGTTCTGCGTAGCGCCATCACAGCACAGCGGTACGTTGCCGACATTCTACGACCCGTTGTATTGCCATTGCTTTTGCGACACCCTGTGCTAACTTTTCAGCAAGATAATTCCAGGCCACACACGGCACGCCACTCTATTGATTGTCTGCGTGGTTGCGACACACTTTCTTGGCCAGCCAAATCCCCAGATCTCTCGCCTATTGAGCACATTTGGGCTGAGATGGGGTGTCGCCTGCGACCATCCCAGAATGTAGACGAATTAGCTCGTCAATTGGAGGCTATTTGGAACGGCATACCTCAGAGCACCATCCGGCAACTTTATCCATCAATACCACGTCGGGTAACAGCTTGTATCAGGGTCAGAGGTGGACCAACGCCATATTGACGTGCTCACTTTGTGTAGATCTTTCAGTGCAATAAATCATCCAATTGTTCTGAAATTCTAATCATTTCTTTTTCTGTACATCCACATTACACGTACCAAATTTTGTCTCATTTGGATAATTCTTTCTTAGTGCGTCGATTTTATTGTCTTAGAGTATATATATATATATATATATATATATGTGTGTGATATAAATTGTAACCACAAATGAACTGTTATCCGTGTAAGAGTCAAAATGAAGAGGCATCTTTCTCCTCAGAAGCTTTTATTTACAGTCGCCGTCACTTCATCCTCATACATCCAATCTACTCCGTAAACGGAGCTCAACAGGCATGTTAACAGTACATGATTACAGCTAACAAATTTCAAAAAGCATAAGATTTCTGTGCTATGTGCCACAGAGATATGAACATAGATCTGCTTCCAAAATTCACATCGGTCTGCTATATAGATCTCTGTCTCAAAAACGCTCTGCACCGACTTTTATAGTACACTTATCAGACCACTTACACTCGTGATCCACTTCACATATACTTCTGAGGAACACTTATCTAGTTTCCCGAGACTTGATAGTGGAATGGTTTACATCATTATATTCAATTACTTCGTATCGGAACTCTTTAGTCTGTCACCTTTCTCATTACCAAGATACTTATCCGATACTTATCTCAGTTCCCACTCTGATATTTACGTGATTACTGCCCCTATATGGTCTAAACTTCATGATATGAAGAGCTTCTCGAGTATTAACCTCTTACTAGTGCTTACAGCTTAGGCTCTCCATTCCTTCAACACAGTCTATCATTAACTTTTATGGCTCTCTCTCTTTGATAAGTACTTCCATTAATGTTAAGAGCCAAGAATGTCGGCTACGTCTTTGCAACTAAAATCTTCTCTGATATAGAAAATTTAAACTCTAAAAATATATGTATCATATCCCCCCCCCTCCAATTTCAAGTCTCGGTCCACCTATACATTACATACACTACATTATATACAATATTCTAAATATATTTAAAAAAATCACACTACAAATATAATATAGTGATACAAACTTTTACAAACTTGTTACATCAATTTTCTTGAAGTACCTTTGTTTACTAAATTTTTCACTAATATAGAAAAATCTCAATATTTTAATCTATCCTTATGTAGATATCATATGTGTTATTAAGTATATAAATGTTGAATTCCTTGATCAGGGGAACTCTCATACACCATTCATTCTTCTCACAGTGTTATGTAGTTGTGTTTATGTTGTTTATGTCTAAAAATCCTACTTTCTAATTCAAACATATAATATCCAATTTAACATTAAAATCTCTTAATTTCTTTTCTTTCTTTTTTTTTCTAGTTATACTCAGGATTCTTACTGAGCTTTAAGTTAATATCTCTGTTCTTTTATTCATATATAAAAATACATGTACCACAACATTTCACACAAAATAATAATTCCAATATTATATGCGATTACATATGATTTCTCTCAATATATTCATATACCAATACCTTGATTCTTACATTCATAATATATAACCTTTATCTCCTTAATTCTAACTTAGCTATGTACATGGTACCTTTTCTCAATTCTCATTCCTATCCCATATACTCTCTCTAACTTCTTTTTCTAAATCCCTTTATTTCTTCTTTCCTTCCTTAACTCCCTATCCTCCATCATTCCTTCTCTTACTTTTTTATTTCTTCTCCTCACTCTTATCTCTTAAATTCAATAACATTGGCAGTTAAAAGCTTAACCTCACTTGGGATTAATATATCCTCTCCCAGTATTAATGCCAAGGGGGTAAGTAAACAATCATAAAAGAAAAAGCTTACCGTCAAAGTCCTATCCGTTACTTTTTATTTATGTTAAGTTTTGCCATGTTCAAATCTCTTATCTTAATTCTCCCTATCTTTATCTAAATAATCTAACCTCTACTTCCTCTTCCATTTATTCTATCTTAACTTCTATGTTAACTATCACCACTACTAAATTATCATTACACAATAAATTTCCTTACTCAATATACATTACCATAATAACTTCAATACATACAATAATCCATTCATTTTTACATATAATGAGATTCCTTCAAACTTTATTTCTCTGTTATAAAGTGGAAGAAACACAAAAACTTCTCACACAGTGTTTGATTACTCGACAGAGTTATGGCAGAAAATTCCCGGCATTCTTCTGTCTCAGTATCAAAATAAAATATTTCTTTAGTATAATACTAAAGTATTTTGAAAATATTGGTATGTATCTTTGTGTATCCTTTCAGTATGGAAAGAATTCACAAAGTGACACTCCCTCTTATAAATTTCATCTATTCTTCTCAAATAATTCCTAACTACTCTTACTTTTCCCGAATTACTGCTACTCATTTCGTAATATCTAAAAAACAATTTTTCTGGAAATCAAGGAGTTTCTTCTTCCTTGTCCCATACTACCCAATTTTAGAATCACCTGAAGTACTAACCCACATCCATAAATTTAAATATCAAGAAAATGTTTCTCTGCCTACTTCATATCCTTGTCACAGATATATAGAATAATACTAAATCTTTTTAATCTTAACCATTATATTCTCTTTAATTAATCAGTGTATCTAATCTTCAATTTCTTGTTCAAAAGATGTGAACTCATCTATCTTCCTATTCAAATCTCTATTAAGTTTTAACATGGACTCCAGCTCTTAAGCTAAATCACTATTCTTATCAGAATCATTAGAACCACTGATATTTAGAAAAATCTTAATTATTATTTTTCAAGTCTCTATCTTATTTCATTTTTTGTAACTCAAATGTCTCTGCTGGATAAAAATGTCTCAATCTCGTAGAATGTACAATTTCTGTGTTTTGTTTACTTAACATGTTTGGTTTATCTATTTCAAAATTTACACTGGAAATTTTCTTTAATATGGTATAAAGGCCTGTATACGGTGAAGTTAATTTTCTTATATTGGGATATTTAAATTCTTCTAGCATAACTAAATCACCTTCTTTAAAATCAGCTTCTTGGAAATGCATGTCATATCTAAGGTTACTTTTTAAATGATATTTTTCTGTCCTTTCTTTTGCAATCTTTCGGGCTTCCTCTATTGATGGGTATATTTCATAATTATTCAGTGGTGACTTATACGGTAACTTTCCATACATTAAATAATTTGGGGTATACTTAGTCACTGAATGTGGAGTATTATTATACTCTGCTGTTACCTGCTCTAATAATTTAGTCCATGCAATTTTGCCTGGAAATGAGTTAATTTTGCAAATTAATCTGGTTATAATTGTCTGATTTACTCGTTCGTTTTTTCCATTAGACTGTGGTCTATGAGCTGAAGTTAATAATTGAGTTACATTGTAATTTTTAAGGAAACGCTTAAATTTGGATGCGGTAAAAGCTGCATTTCTATCCGTTAATATTTTCCTTGGCGCCTGAATTTGGAATATTTGTCTCAAACAATTTATATAGGTGTCTGTGGTAACACTTTTTGATGGAAATGTCCACACATACCTAGTTGCATGATCAATTACAACATGTAAATATTTCTTTGCAGAATTGTAGTAACTTAACCCTCCTACAGTATCCATAGAAATTATATCAAAAGGCTCTATAGCTGGAGGTAAACATCCTAATAACCCAAATTTCTTCTGTTTTGATTTCTTATTCAACTGACATGTTTCACAATGTTTCACATAATTTCTTACATCTTCAATAATCTCTGGCCAATAATAGTTCGGCGAAATTAAATTTAGCATGGAGTTTACTCCAGGATGACCAAACTCTGAATGAGTTTTTTCTAATAATTTAGCTCTTAATGAATATGGTACTACAATTTTAATAAATCCTTTCTTTTTTACAGTTAAGACATTATTAATTTTTTGAAATTTTGAATGATTAAGATTATCCTTTGATTGATGTTCTTCAATTTCTCCTAAACTTAATAAATGTGTGCATAATCTAGTCTGATGCGCTATGGGATTTCTAGTGAGCATATCTGCTTCATAATTAGTAGACCCTTTTTTGTATTTAATATCAAAATCATACATGGATAATTTAAGTGACCATCTAAACAATCTTCCTCTCGGATGTTTAATCTTTTTTAACCAAACTAAGGCAGCATGATCAGTATGAACTGTGAAATGATTTCCATGCAAATAACAGTAGTACTTGTCAATAGAATCTACTATGGCAAGACACTCTAATTCCGTTATGGCATAATTCTTTTCATAAGACCTCAACTGTCTAGAATGATATGCAATAGGGTGTAATGAACCATCTGGATGCTCCTGTTTTATGATACTGGCAATACTTTCTGAGGATGCATCACAGAAAACATAACACGGATAATTTGGGTTGAATAATGTGAGTACAGGTTTCGAAATTAGAATATCCTTAAGATGCTGAAAAGCTTTTTGGCACTCTATGGTCCAATTCCAAACTTCATTTTTTCGGAGTAATTTATTTAAAGGATTTCTAATCTTAGAATAATTACGGATGAATTTATTATAAACATTTACACTTCCTAAAAACCTTTGTAATTCTTTAACATTTCTGGGGGGTTGTAACTTCTTGATAACCTCAATATTAACATTATTAGGTTGATATCTTCCATTTTCTATCTCGTATCCTAGAAAGTTAATTTTTCTTTGGGCAAATTGGCATTTTGAATATTTTAACTTAATATTTTCTTTTTCACAAATGGAAAAGATAGTTTTCAAATGTTCCATATGTTCATTGAAATTTTGAGAAAATACTATAATATCATCGAAATAATTAAGGGCAAATCTGATTTGATACTTATCTAGAATTTGTCTTAGTGTTCTCTGAAATATGGCAGGAGAATTTTTCCAACCAAATGGAAGTCTTGTCCATCTATATAATCCATAATTAGTTGTGAAAGCCAATTTTTCTGAATCCGTCTCATTAAGCTTAATGTGCCAATATCCTGCCGGCTTTATATATATATATATATATTAAAATGTTCATTGGGTAAATTTAATGTAAAAGAAATAACATAAATATATTTTTTTCTTTCCTTTAAACAAAAATCCAAGATTTTATAGGTTTCCAATTAAAAGTTATTATAGTTAAAATTTTTACTCCTGATTTGTAACCTAAACGATTAATTTTAGTTTTTAAAAACCACATTTTCATCTTTTAACTTTATTTGTATTACTTTTAAACTTTTTATTTTGGGATTTTAAAATAAATATTGTGTAAATAGAATATTTATTGCCTTCAAAATTAATTTTTAAATCTATTGCTACTTACATAGAATAACTGATTAAGTCCACGTGAATTCAGTGTTTGATTAGTTCTGGTATAATAATTTTCAGATATTACTCTATTAGCTTAATTTTCTCTTTTCCTAAAATATGTACAGTAATATTTTCAAATTCATATATAAATAGCGTGTGTGTTGATATTCATGTTTATTAGTTGTAAGAATACCTAGGTAAAAGACCATAAAATAATCTCCCACCCAGTTTGGAAACCAAAACTTTGAAAATATTATATTCTAAAACAAAACCGAAACCAAGAAAGAACATTCTCAGAAATCTTCATCATCCACCTGTTCACGATCCAAATACTTTCACCAGTGTCAGCGTTTCAAGTTCCTGTGTCTATTTTTACAGCTACGGCTTCTACACACCCACTCTCCCGCTCTCAAGAGCAGAGGAAAGAGAAATGTGTTTCCCA
Organism: Amaurobius ferox; assembly: GCA_951213105.1. Lineage (NCBI taxonomy): Eukaryota > Metazoa > Arthropoda > Arachnida > Araneae > Amaurobiidae > Amaurobius > Amaurobius ferox. The sequence goes on from OX578133.1 coordinate 167,008,499, forward strand.
ACAGCAATGACAATTCATACCGAGATCAGATTTAAAGGATATTTGAGATAAGGAATACTTACGATGCATTTTTCCCCTTATCATTGTGTTTTCTCATTATTAGTTCCTCAAGAGATAAAATTGATGTCATTGCTAAATTATACTATATATATAAAATATAGTATAATTTAGCTATTTTATATAAAATAACAATAACACAAATTAGAACTTTCTGATTACTACTTCTCTAAAAATTGAACAGTGTTTGGTTATTACAAATTAAGATAAGCAGAGGCGGATTGAAACTATCAAAGCAAACATAAATTGGACCTTTCTGATTGCTAGATTTCCCCCAAAATCGCTTAAAATAGTCAGAAACGGATTGGTACTATCAAACTCAACACGAATTAGAGCTTTTTGATCACTAGATTTCGCTAAAAGTTTTTGGCTATTACAGATAAACTAAGCAAAGGTAGATTGGGATTATCAAACCAAGCACAAATTAAAGCTTCCTGATTACTAGATTTTTCTAAAAATAAGCAGGACGGATAGACTAAAACTCAACATAACTTACAGCTTTCTGATTAAAAGATTTTTATAAAAATCGATTAAAATAAACTTGGCCGGATTGAAACTAAAACTCAACACAACTTAACGGTTTCTGATTGCTAGATTTTCTTAAAAATCGACATGTTTTTAGTCATTACAGATAAAACAAACAGACTATGAAATTTGTCTGGTGATTTTGGAATTGTTACGGCCCTGATAACTCTATTTTATACAAAAGAGAGGTTGGCCTACTAAATAAGTTCTCCTGCCAAATCTACCTAGTAAGGAAATTTGAACGACTTTGTCCTTTTAAAAATCAGTGTCCTATTTTCATTACAATACAAAAGTCAATTACAAAGTTGTAAAGCATTTTCTAATGAGTTGAAATCGATGGTAAAACTTTTACATAAGGCCTATATTGAACTGTCTCATTCAATCGATCCGTCTCAGCTTCCAAATCATCGAAAAGACCAAAAATTACGAAAATGCTAATTAGGGGTGACGGTACAAAGGGATTTTAGAAAATGTTATACAACTTTGCCTCTCAAAAATGTGTGCCATTCCAATTTTATACTTAAATTTAAAACCGTATTTGATATTCAGAACTTTTATGCAATGTGTACGTGTCACATTTTGTGACCGCTAGCCACTGAGAACGTGCGAAGCACGGGTAAAGGGCTAGTTTCATGATATTGGACAATTCGAAATTCGTACACACCACGAAATTTCTATTTAAAATTTGAGTTAAAATTCTGTTTATATCTACATTCAACACCATGGAACATTGAAGAGTTTTTATCACAGTTTATTTACTAAAAGCCCAGAATCTTTTGATATAGAAGTTAGGAGGCCTGTCGCTTTCTTTGAAAATTCGTGATCAGGCTTCCCGGCATGCATAAATACATTAGCTGCCACTTTTTAGGGATGAAATATCAGTTTGAAATTTGAATAATCAGTTTTAAAAATGCATCCGTTCTCTGTTTTAAATAAAACAACTCAAAGTCGTTTTTTAGCCAGAAATAAATATTTATACAAAATAATCCTTGCAAATAAGAAAGGAAACATTTAGAAAGTATTTTAATAGATATTTAAGTTCCCAGTATATAATCTTAGAAAATTTCTTGTTCTACCAAGGAAAAATGTCCTTATTCATAAAGAATGCATACAGTAGTGTGATTCGATAGAAGTCTCTGGATAAGTTGTTTTCCAGTGTGCAATCACTTCAAAGATAAAAAAGAAAAAGAGCGGAGGGAGGGACTTACTTTGCTAAATTTTTACATGCTCAAACCAGTTGCCATGGATACTTGCATTGTCAATTGAAAGCGAAATACGTTTGAATACATATCAGTTTTTAAACAGTGTTATTTCTGTAATTGTCGTTGTTTTCAAACAAACAGAAAATGAAATTAAAAAAAAAATTGATTTCTTTAAGTTTAATATCTTTCTTTTTTTTCTTTTTTTTTCAGAGATGTAGCCTGTAAATTTGTTAATTTAAATTGCTAAATAAATTATTTTACTCTAAAAAATCTGATGTGGGGGAAACACATGACGTTCCCTATATAATGCAACGAATTTACTTCTTTCACAGTGAAAAAATAAATAATGTATAAGCTCCAAGGCACAATGTTATTAATATTAAATTGCACATTTGGCGTTTTTGCGAACGACAATATGTGAAATAATTTCGGTGTACTCGCGCACTCACATTTCGCTCAATTTTAAACTAATAATCTTACATAATAAAGAAAAATGTGTGTGTAGCCTGCAGTCTGCAGCGAGAAATCTTCGCGTCGTATGCCATGAAACGGATTGCATGCAATTTTTACTGTTATTTATACGAATAAAATTTATTTATTTTGTTATTTATAAAACTTCGCTGCTTTAACTCCCGGGCTACACCAGGTATATTTTCTAATTATCAATATTGATAGCATCCGTAATAAGCAGTATAGTAAATTTATATTTAAATATTTTAATAATTAATTCATTAATGTTGAGTCGTTTACGTTAATTTAGAGTAATTTTTTAACATTTGACAATATAATCGTCAATCTGTGGCGAAATATCGAACTATGGATCTGCGACCAATCAATCGTTCAAGAGATTTTTAGTCGTGCAATCTTTGTGAAAGACCAACATCTGTACAACCTGCTGAAGTTTTCTCGAAAAAATGAGAATGTCTTTTATAGCAAAACAGAAATAATGTCTGTGTTAAAAAAATTCTTTTCATCCTGTTTTCGCACGCGATCTGAAAGCAATTGCGCAAATAGGGCGTAAGGTAAATGAACTCTGAAAGTTTCTTAATCAACAGAAAGTTGCACTAGAGAGCCTTGGCCGTTTTCTAATTTCTTATCGGAGTCGGATAAAGTTTACTCAAAAGTCGGTACGATCAGCAGAAAAACAGCAGCGGAAAGTACGAATTTCTAAGATGGTCGTTGCTAATTTTCCTCAAATATAACGATTGTCTTGAAAGACTTTTACACTGTAAACTATAAAATAGGGGAGACCGGGGCATGTTGGTACCAGTGGCGTCGGCAAGGGAGGGGTTTCGGAGGTCATAACTACCCTCAGGAACCCATTAAAGTTCGGAGAAATGAGAAACGTGATATTTGGTTAGCAAAACCCCTTCAATGTTTTTTTCTGGCGACGCTACTGGTTAGTGCCGTGCTATTAACTCTCTCAATTTTAGTCAGATAACATTAGAAGGATCACCATAGTTGACTCGTTGAATCTTCATATGTATTCCAACTTTCGTCCCAATTTTAACACGAAATTGCAGCGTTTGTCTCTTTTTAATAAGGCAAAGTAAGTTTTAGTCGTTTTATAAATCATGCTATTGTATGTAATGTATTACATTATTTCTTATTTTATTATTACCAATTGTTTACAGTATCTTAAGATATAATTTAAACCAAATGGTAGTAAGTTTATTATAACAATGTGATGTATAGAATAGCATAATAGCGTAAACCTGGAAGTATATAATGGGGTTGGTAGGCATAAACATTTCGAGGTTAGATAGCGAATGTTCGAAGGTTAGCTGTCTCACACAGTGAAAAATCAATATTTTGTCATTGTAGTACAACCAACATGTATATAATTACTGTTACTTTAATGTAGATCTAAAAATTATAGAACTAATTTTTCAATTTATCAAACTATCTTTAAACATTTAGTTAAGTTTAATTTTACATTAAATCAGTATAAAATTTGTCTGAACTGCGTAGACACGGAGATAGTTTGGATAACGCAGGAAATCGAACTCGGGTCCTCCAAGTGAATACTCGAGTATCAGTCACTTGCTATAAAAGCCCCTGGTTACTAGAATCCTTGCACTATGGTCGACCTAGGAAGATTGAATATATTCCTAGTCGCCAACGCTGTTGGCGTAAATCGCCTAAAGAGAACTTTGTGGGATACCACTTGTCCCCCATCATGCTTTCCCCAAAATCATAAATGTAATGTCTAACGGCCATATAGCTGTCTAACTTATTTTGGATTTCAGTTTCAGTTTGTGCCGACGTGGTTGTCGAGTGGTCAAGGCAAGCGTTTCCGTAGCAATCGCTCGACCGCCACGTTGTGGGTTCGAGCCCCACGTAAGGCATAGATGTTTGTGTTGTGGGCGCAATGTGATCCGCCCCCCTCTGGTGCGCCTGGGACAACGTCAATGGACGGCTAAATGGTCCACACTCTGGCCGCTGTAATAAAGGCTAATGACGAAGGTCAAAGTGCCTGGCCATTTGAAAAAAAAAAGTTTCAGTTTGTCTGAGCTTTTGTTCAACTGGAGTCTTGGTGATTGTTTGGTTAGATAAATGTATATCATGGCGTATTGGCTCGAATAATCATTCTTAATCTAACAACATGAAATGCACTAGCAGACCCAGGAAGACTGGGCGCCTCCCCCCCCCCCCCCCCAAAAAAAAATTGTCTTGCACTAAATAAATGATACTTTGACGTTTCGATATTGTACAGTATTTTCCACTGTAGTACAAGCATTTAAATTTTGTATATAATGTTTATTTGAATTTCTGTACATCCAAAAATCAGCATCATTAATCCAGATAGGGTAGTACATGAATATGTAAAGAAGTATGCGCATCGAATGGGGTTACTATAGGGAACAAAAATACTAATTTATGCAGTTATTACTTTTTCTTTATTTCTCAACGTATCTAAGTAAGAATACAGTGTTGTGCAAGATTATTTTACATTTATTAATTCTTACTAGAGCTAAACCATCGAATTGAGATAAAGAGAATGCGAGATTTTTAAAATAAGTGTTCAGGTTCTAACTCGTTTTGCTGTCGGATTTCTAATATATCTATAAAATGAAGGTACTATTCAAATATAAAAGATATTAATCATTGGAACTCTGAGTATCACTTGCGATGTCCAGCGAAAACCATTTATGATTATTATTTACCAGGGGTGGAACTACCATACCGCGAACAAATTTTGAAAAAGGGACCGAATGGTAAATTGGGATATACATATTTAAGGTACCATAAATGATAGGGGTCACAAGCCAAAAGCCCAAGAGGGCTTCCAGCTTGTGTTCCTTAGAGTTGTGTCCCCTAGTTATCCTCACGAGAGCCGACAGTTTTGAATTTCCTCCACTGTTCTTTACTCGAGATACTTTTTTTATTCTTGAACATCTCATTTCGACGTACGTTTTTCCGCACCCCAAAAATCTACCAATCTAGGCATGCTTCTTCCAATTCTAGGGAAATACATTCAAGTATAGTGTTGAATACGCACAATATTCTCTCATTGGCGCCTTTTCATTCGACGCACCTCGAAGACCAGACAGTGAATACACAGTCTATGACGTGAGTATGACGTAACCATGAAGTGAATCAAGGGTTTGCATAATTCCCCCCCCCCCTCAGAAAAAGGGTTGCCAGATTGTGTGATTTATCGCCCATTTGGCTATATTTCGCGACTTCCGGAATGTTCGAGAAACTCCACGAAATAACGATTTGTTCAGGAGATATGGAGAGATTTACAGAAATTTCCATAGAGAAACTATAAAATGGACTCATCACTCCGTTGGAGCTCAGTTGACGAGTTGACAAGATACGAGCTACAGTGAACTGTGACTTTTGTCAATGTTTTGCGCATTTTTTACGTTCTTGAGTCCAGCTTTTACCGAGCTCTCGCCAGTTTTAAAATTACAATGGTGCTAAAAATAATTGCATCACCCCGAAAAATTCATTATTTTCAAAGTAAATGTAACAAACTCTAATGTTGCATCATATTTTTAGCGCATTGACCCTTATATGAAATTTCAAGTGTCATCGCCCTCTAGGAAATTATTATGGGACAGTAGATGTGACTCCATGTCATCTCAAAATGTAACAAATTATTATTTTTAATTGCGAAAAGCTCTTTATTATTAAATATTTAATAAAACAAGAAATTTCTTTATTATATATTTTATAAAAAAATTTCACTTAGTTCTCATCATTTCGCACATAGATATTCCTAAATAAATAATGTTTGTGAATAATGTTTGTGCATTACTGTATACCCTCCTCTTCAATGTATTCATCAATATTAAACACTTAATGTGTTGCTCTCCCTTTCCCCATCAAAATCATGGAAATACGTAGGTGGTGCAATTTCTTGAGCTCCACTGTACTATATATACTCCTTTCAATATTACCATGATTCAAATGAAAAAATGTTGCTTAAGTAACCCTAGAATTCAGACTCCATGATCTCTTTAATAAAGACAACCTTAGTGGTCATGCTTAGAACCGATTATAGCATTTGTACACAGCATCTTTGGCCTAGGCATTATTTCCACAAACAGAAGGACTTAAATTTTAAATTTATCTTGATGGTTACTTCTTACAGCTTTCTCTTGTTTAATAGTTTTGGCAGCAGGAGGCACTATTATCTTGTAGAATTTGGGCATTGCAATGTCTAAATGTAGGTGCGCCGTATTTTCATCTACGGGTGATCAGTTGCGACTCGTGTATATGGGCTGCCAAGCTGCAGCGAACCATGTAATTCATTTCAAAATATATATTTTTATTTATTTATCGAGTTTGTACAATTTTCCCGCAGTAAGTGTCAAAATGTCCTTAAATAAATTTCTGTGGTCGCATCGTAAGTGGGAGCATCTTTTTTCTTATGCCTTATGCGTGTGTGAAAAAGCATCTTTCGGGCTGCAACATTTGCAGCTCCTTTTCTCCGCTAGACGGTTGGAGAGCATGTTCAAAATGATGCGTAGGGGACAAAATGAGCGAGTTGTTTTAATTCCGCGCTGTGCTGCAATAATTGCATTTCGGACTTGTAGAAGAACTCTTTATTCGTATCGAGTGAGTTATTCTGTTTCAGTTGATTTTCTGTTTTTTAATCAGAAACCGTTCGCTATTATTGCTTCATTGTTTCTTTCGGAATAAATGACTGTTTAAGGGAAAAGAATGTATTTTGAGTACAAATAATTGGAATATTTATAGCTATGCAATTTTTTTCCTTACATTGCTGTGTTTAAAATCAAGTTTAGTTTAAAACAGGGTTGACTGGTTACAGGGTTGACTACATTAGTTTAAACCATGTTTTTTTAACTATGGTGTTTTGGTTTAAAGCATTTTTTATTTAACCCTTTGCTTTCGTTTAAAACATTTTTTAGTTTAAACCATAGTTTAGAACTTGGTTTATATTATTGTGTTAAAAATCTAGTTTAATGTAAAACAGGGTTAGCTGGTTTGGACCACATTGGTTTAAACCATGGATTTCTTAAAGGAAACTTTTTTACAATTCATTAGCAACACTACTACATTCCGAACTAGCGAGCCGCTACTACAGATAATGTAGCCAGAGCAATACGGTTCAACAATATAACTTGAAGATCTAGGAGAAAAAACAAAGGAAATAAGGTTTTAAGATGCATTGCTTTACCTGATAGATGTTGGGTTACATACACATTGCGGAAGAATAATGGCATCTTCAGGAGATGCAACCAAAAAAAATCGGCTCCTGTATGTATCTAGAGACGAAAGAAACAAAGAAAGAGCAATTTTGGGCGTATTGCCTTGCCTGGTCATTCTTAATGCAGTCGCGGAGCTGTAGCCACGTAATGATCATACTGACGGCATCGCAAATTTCCTCTGCAGTAACGCTTTTTGTCACTATAGCGACGATATCAACTGTGGAAACGCTATTTGAGTGTACCACCTCCAACATTTAAGAAGAGGTAATTTAAACATCATTAATATATGAAATTTATAAGTATTAGAATTTGCAAGACCAGTTATCTCATGAGTTACGCAAATACAACCAGATTCACATTGATCCTCTCAGAAGAAATCTGAGAAGGTTAAGAATTTGGGATCAATAAAAGGTAGACATCAAATATATGAAAATAAATTAAAAGAGCTTGACAACTAAAAAAATCTGTAGGCAGTACATGACTTTCCTTATATAATGCAATGAATTTACTCCTTTTACAGTCAAAAAATAATATATAAGATCCACGGTACTGTGTTTTTAACGTTGAATTGTATATTTGGCGATTTTCCGAATGACAGCATGTAAAACTATTTCCAATAAACTTATATTTCTCAGTAGAGAGGATCGAATGATCGTGCGGCAGGCATGTATAGAGCCGACGGCGACCTGATCCGCGATACAGGCATACGTAGCGGCTCCTGTGTGTCCACGAATCATATTTAGACGTCTGAAGGAAGCAAATATGCGTTGCCTGCGTCCCTTACGTGTGCTGCCGTTAACACAAGAGCATCGGCTCCGGTTGTAGTGGTACCGGGCCAGAACAACGTGGAACGCTATAGATTGGCGATGCGTGGTGTTTATCGATGAGTGCCGCTTCGTTTTGAGGACCGATGAGTAGCTTATCCGAGTGTGGAGGTCCCCTACACCACAACGCCACAATCTCACCCTCGTTATCGAGTGCCCCACCAGTCCCACTGCAGGCATCATGAGCTGGGGAGCCATAGCCTACGACAGCCTATCCGCTCTAGTAGTGATACCGGGAACATTGACGGGCCAGCGACACGCGGATGAGATTCTAAAGCCCCATGTGCTCCCATTCGTTGCTGGGATACCAGGTGCGCAATTCCAGCAGGATAATGCCCGGCCGCACACGGCTCGAGTCGCCCAGGCCTGCCTAAATCATATCCAGATACTTCCATGGCCTGCCCGCTCCCCAGACCTGTCCCCTATCGATCATGTGTGGAACCAGTTGAAACGCCAGCTGCCTCGTTACAGCAGTCTTCGGCATTTGGAACGTAACGTCCAATAGGTGTAGACTCGTCTGCCGCAGGACAACATCAGGAGTCTGTTCGACACCATTTTGGACCGCATTGCTGCTTGTATCGCAACACGAGGCGGTGCGAAGCGCTATTGAGGATGACGGGACTGTGTACCACAGCTCCCTCTGTACGTGTTCTGCTGCTCTGTTTTTGTGATCATGTATATCATTCATCTGTATCCTTCCATCAATAAAATTTCAGGTCCATCGTATGCTTCCTTCTTGGTGCTCAACTTTCATTGTCCGTGAGTGTATTAGAATACAATTAATGTCTGCCGACGCAGTGGTCGAGTGGTCAAGGCAAGCCTTTCCACAGCAATCGCTCGACCGCCGCGTTGTGGGTTCGGATCCCACGTAAGGCATAGATGTTTGTGTTGTGGGCGTAGTGTGTTCCGCCCCCCTCTGGTGCGCCTGGGGCAACGTCTTAGGACGGCTAAATGGTTCACGTTCTGGCCGCTGAGGAAAGGCGAACGACGAAAGTCAAGTGCCTGGCCATTAAAAAAAATAAATAAATAAACAATTAATGTCTATGAAATTTGGAAACAACCAGCAAAAATAATGTATTTTATAATAATGAATTTAGCATGTGCAAAACAATTTTTTTAGGTCATCCAACCAACCACCTACACAAGGATTCCTTGATGTAGAGTATTAGAAGCCATAAATGGTTAACAATCATTTTAAAAAATCTAGAGTTGCAAACATGCTCCAAAGGCATGCAATAAACATCACAGCTTGAGTGGGTCAGAGAAAGAAAATAATTTCTGCCAGACAGGATGGTAACAAGATGGAAAATGTCCAGAATAAAGGATGTCACCAAATTACCTATCAATGATTTGCAACCTTCTTCGGAGTGAGAACAAACATTGTGCTGTTATCTGAACTGAACCATCTGGTACAACTGGGCGTTTAGTGCAATACGTGTTTAATACGAAGATTAAATACGAAATTTATAGAGGTTTTAATGTATGTTCTTTTTGTATTTCCTTTATTACTTGAAAATACTTTTGTAAATTTAAAAAAATATAAAATACTTTTGAAAACAGGTTGAGTAGTAAAATACAAAGTACGTATTGTTGAGAACTCGTAATATTTTCTCATTGATGCCTTTTCTTTCTTCGCGTCTCAAAAACCAGACAGTGAATACACAGTCCATGACGTGAGTATGACGTAACCATGACGTGAACCATGGGTTACCATAATTTCCTCAGTTCGAGGAAAGGTTTCCAGATTTGGCGATTTATCGTCAATTTGGCGACTTCTGGAATGTTCAAGAAACTCCACGAAATAACGATTAGTCTAGGCGATATGGAGAGATTTACAGAAGTTTCTATAGCGAGACTATAAAAAAGACTCATCACTACGTTGGAGTGCAGTTGACGAGTTGACAAGATACGAGCTACAGTAAACTGTGACTTTGTCAATGTTTTGAGAATAGTAGCTGCTGTTTTGTAAACGTATTTTCATCAGTATTTTGATAATAATATCGTTTATTTTGGGAAACTAGTAGAGTATATGCTTTTTGATTGTATATTGTTCCTGTTTACTTTGTCCTTGTGAGTAAACGTGTTTAGTTATCCAGAAATTCGGACTCATACTTGTATCCGGAGTGCACACCTACGATTCCAGAGGATACGTTCGCGACAACTGGTGTCAGGAGTGGGGTTTCTGGAAACTTGACAAGCGGTTATGGCCCAACTAGAAACTAGAAAAACGATGAAGAACTGTTATGCTAAATTATGGAATTTATGAAATCCGGATATGACGCTATGCAAGACAGATAAGACACTACGCAAGAAGCTATGAAATCCGGACAAGGCGAGATGAAAAAAGCTATGAAGAAGTTTCCTAATGTCATCCTGCGATACATTCTGCCTGGAATTCCTTAATTGTTGCTCCAGATCTGCTGCATTTCGGGGTGCCCGAATCTGGCGGCCTAGCATGTGCCATACATGCTCAATTAGCGAAAGGTCTGATGACCTTGCTGGTCAAGGAACAGTATCAACAGCACTGAGACAGTCCACAGATATGCAAGTCGTATGTGGCGTGGCATTATCTTGTTGTAATGACGTGCCATGAAGAGTAACGCAAACGGCCGCAGGATTTCATCAACATATTGTTGAGCTGTTACAGTTGCACTCAGGATGACTAGGGGCGATCTGCTGTCGTAGCGATGGCACTTCACACCATCACACCAGGGGCAAGGCTGTGTGCTTGTGTAAAACAAAGGCTGATAGGGACCGATGGCACTGGCGCCTCCACACACGTACCCGATGATCATCTGCTGAAAGACTGAAACGTGATTCATCGCTTCACACTATGCGATGCCAGTCTGCTGGCAACCATGATGCTCGGCTACGACGCCACTACAAACGACTCTGTCGATGTTGAGGGGTTATGGGCAGACGCCTTAAAGGCCGCCGTGAGCGTTACCCCACCTCAACCAAGCGCCGTGAGATGATGGAAAGTGCCACGGGTGGGATGGAAGAGGCTGTAGCACGTTGGATGGCAGACAATGATTCCGTTGAGCCAGTTCGAGCCTGTCGCACAATCATCCGATCTTGCCTCGCATTCGTGCACCTTCGCCTTTCGAAGCCTTCATTCTGCCGATGAGTTCCTTGCAGCAACCATTTCTGCCAGCACCTTTGCGCAGCAGTGTCCGTTCAGTGCAGGTGGCGGCCTATTGCTCAGTATGACCAGCCAGCTTCACGCATCCCGACTATATAACCACATTCGAACTCGTCTAGTTGCTTATAAGGTCTTCGGTAACATCGTAACGGCATTATTGGGGGGGGGGGGTTGTGTCTCCACGGAACTGCAACGCCGATAACGAGCAAAGATAAACCGTCCACATTTTTAACCTGTTTTACAGGATGCTAGATGAGCCGTAGAAACACGCGCTATAACCGAAGTCAACACTCATTGGCCTTGCAAACTTAATCATTTGCATACTTGGTATAAAGGAATTTGCATGCGAAATTTCAAGATGATCCGATTACTTTTAGGGGTTCTTCGCTTTTTTTTTCCCCCCAAGAGTGTATATTGTAATTGCGCTGTTTCAGAATACAGATGCATAGAAATTAAGCAAAAATAAAGCGGTTTTGGGACAGATACAACACTAAATATAATTTAAAAAGAGTGTTTAAAATCACGATTTTGACGCAAGATGGATGCCATATTTTATTTTGAAGTGAATCAAGTGATCTCTTCATATAATGGTAACGTGATCTCTTCATATAAAAGGAGTAATTATTATTTTAATTTTTATTTAAAAAACTACTGAAAATATTTTGCTGAGATTTTTTTATATACTTTAAAGGATAATTTGAATATTCAAAAAACTTTTGAAGCAATTTGTGAATTTTATATTCGCTTAGAAAATGTTTGAAAAATTAGGTCTCATAGGGTTCAATGAATTTCAGTTTTTCAACCCGGGTTCAATCCAAAACTAATTGGGTGATATTATTCATTTATATTCCCATGGATTCCACAGACCGTCTGTCTGAACAACGTACTAAAATTTCATTTTGATTAAGTCATTTTTACGGCAGTTATCGTGCTAATGGACAGACAGACAGACAGAATGAACGATCAAAGTCATAAACACTTTTTAACTATGTTGTAAAGTGTTAAAAACTATGCAGAACGAAATGAAAGCCGAACGAGAAGAGGTGAAACAAAACATTAGATCCGTTCAACTTGAGATGAAACAAGACATTACATCAATGCAAAAAGGCATTGATGCTGGACAAAAAGAGATGAAAAAGTTCTTAAAGATATTATTGGCTGTCGAGCGAAAATCGTCAGTAACCAATACGGATTTCTGCATGCCATCACTATGAAAAGTAAAATCTCCTTAACGGACGAATACGGACGGCTGGACGTAGTGACGGACGAATCTTCGATCGCATTTAGACGAATTTTCGATTGCATTTAGACGAATTTTCGCGCGCAATTCATCATTATGACAGAAGCGAACGATTGGGGCGAAAAGACGAAAGCCTGCCAACTCGCTGCTTCCTTTCGAGGTCCTGCGGTTCATATTTTACAGGCGCTCTTGACCGAGAACGACTTGCGAATACCCTGGAACTACATTATGAGGGAAGAATAATTTAAAATAAGCCAGCAGAGTCTAATTAAAGTATCGTCGTCAAAAGTCTGGAGGAGCTGACTTCGGATATTGAAAGACTTTCACAACTATAATTTGCTGCAGAATGCCCTATGGATGTTCGTGAAGGCCTTGCAACGCAATATTTTATAGTTATCATTCGGCATCCAGAAATCCAGCATACCGTCCTTAGGCCGAATGGAAAGATATGAAAGCTTCGCTATCCTTAGACAGCAAGTTTGAAGCCTCCGGCTCCATCGATCAGTTGTATGTGACGCGGCTGTGACTGATAGCGCTTCAAAATCTGAGATGACACTATGAAGGAAATAAAGGACATGCTGCAGGGACGAAGCAAAAATAAATAAAAGCGAACATCTGGCCCATCAAAAGGACTGGTGTGCTGAAGACCCCAGACCGTGCAACTCACATAGTGGGTTTAGAGTAGTGGGTTTAGAGTAGTGGGTTAGACTAGCTGAACCCAGTCAGTGGCAAAGGAAATAACGGTGAGTACTGTAAAAGGAAACTGCGGTGAGTACTTGAAATACTGTATTCCTGTTGTCAAGTAAGAGAGAACCTTTTCCAGAACATCATGTTTAAAAATACAAACTAAAAAACCAGTGTTATTGTCAATATTTGAACCATCAGTATATATATTATAAATAATAGAGTCTTTGTCCATTCTGTTAACTAAATTTACAGACCTTCTAGAGGGATGAAAGTTGGAGAAAGGAACAAGGAAATCAAAATCAGAGGGAGAGGAGGACAACGAGTTAGTATATGGAGGGAGGGCGGTCCAATCTTCCCCATGCTAGTAGCATGGTCAAACACAGAGCAGGGGTAGTAGGTCGAGGAGAAGGACATTCATGATTTGGCGATTTATCGCCTAAACTGTGTAGTGTACCTTCTGTTTTTTTTTAACGTCTATTAAATTAGAAGATGAATGGGAAGTTGCTACACGTGTTATACGTTATAAGATTTTTAAAAATATGTATGAAGAAATCTGCGAAATAGGATTAGAATATTTTATTACCAAAATATTTTATTACTAAAGAATAATTTTGTTAATGAAGTCAATTTCGTAAAATAAATTGAACTGCAAAACAATTGCAAACAAAAAGCCTATTACAGTGACCGCCGCTTATAAGAAACACGTTCGTTTCGCTCGTTTTGTTTCTTATAAGCAGTTGTTTCTTAAATCCGGAAATTTTTTAAATATCGTTCTTCCATTGTAAATACTAACTATTGAACACAATTTTACAGAATTTAAAAGATAAATGTATATAAGTAAAATATTAGTACATACATAATACATTTGTAAATTGAGTTTTGCATTCAAAAATATTTCTTATTTTACGAATTAAGCCTTACAACTTAAAATATTATCTATATGTATGCATATACTAGTATGTAATTAAATAAGAATAAAAAGTAAAACTCATAGGTCGTTCATTTATGTATAAGAGCATAGTACATTTTCATACATACCGTAATCTATTACTGAGGAACAGCAAAAAATTTATCCAGTGTTGTTTGTGCTAATGAGTCTGTGATTAGTTTACGTACATCCATTTCTAAATCATAAAATAGTCCATAAACTTTTTCTGATGCCCCTCTATGTTCAAGAGTTTTTCTAATTATAGTTAGGGCTTCTCGCGACTGTTTGGCTGTAGGAAAATTTTCTTCTTGTGGAACGTCGTCTTCATTTTCTTCTTCATTGCAAACATTCTGAATTTCCGCCACTATGTCATCATCACTTTTTTCTTCAGATGTTTGTAAATTTTCATCGATGTGAATCCATTCTTCGAAATGTGCTTCTAATTCTTCTACATCTTCTGCTGGTATGTCAACATTATTTTTCAAAAATCCTGCTTTACCGAAGCAATTAAAAATGCATATGTCAGAAACATTTTTCCATGCGCCTGCGATCATATGGATAGCATCAAGCAAGGTTATTTTCTTGCTTATTTCGCAAGCCGATCCTTTCTCTTCATCAATTGCATCTACTATTTTCTGTCGCAAATTTGACCGATACAGGGTTTTAAATGCTTTAATAATTCCTTGGTCAAGAGGCTGTATGATGGAAGTTGTATTGGGTGGCAAAAAACAAAGTTCAATGTTTGTCAGCTGTACTACAGGATGAGCCGAACAGTTGTCAAGGATTAAAAGAATTTTTTCTCTTCCCATCAGTTCCCTGTCCCACTTTAACAAAAAGTCTTCAAAAATTCTACTTGTCATCCAGGCATTCTTTGAATTTTCGTAGATCACTGGCAATTTTTTTATTCCACTTAAACAGCGCGGACGTTTGCTTTTGCCAATAACTAAAGGGCTCTTTTTTACAGTTCCCGTCATATTCGTTGTTAACAGAACTGTAACTCGATCTTTTTGTTTTTTTCCAACGGAGGATAGATCATTTTTGAACATCATTGTATACTCGGGCATCGCTCTAAAATAGAGCCCAGTCTCGTCAGTGTTAAAAATTTGATGAGGAGCGTATTTTTCTAATAGAGGTGGTAAGCTTTGCGTAATCCATGAAGATGCCGACTCGGAGTCCGCGTCCTGCTTCTCTCCATAATTTTTTTTGTACACAATGTTATTTCGTTCTTTCCAGCGGCTTAACCAACCATCAGTCGCACGGAACTCTTTTTCTCCTAATTTTTCCGCAAAATTTCCTGCTTTTTTCAGTAAAATTGCCCTACTGATAGGAGCGTTCTTTAATCTGGCGTTAGAAAACCATTGTAAGAGTGCTTCCTCTATAGCAGCTGCCTTTCCTTCTCGTTTCCGTTTTCTTTGAAGATTACAATTTGGCGTCAAAATTTCATTTCTGCCTTTCAGGATTTTACATAATGTTGAGTGCGGAATTTCTAATGCAGAAGCAGCTTCTCTTTGACTACACAGAGGTAGAGAATCATACTTTTTAAGTAAACTTTGCTTTTCAAGCAAAGTAAGGGTTTTTCTCTTTTGCGACATGCTTCCACTAGCAAAACATAAAATGACTAACTAAAGCTGTACGAATCTTATTTGAGTGCATAAGCAGAGATGCCTTTCCTTATCAGTATGTTTCCTTAACTGCCAAAAGATTAAAACTCGTTTCTTACTGGTTTGGGGTTGTTCCCCCCACAGAATACTATATTCAGAAGGCTCACTCCCATAGGATCCTATGGCAACATTTCTAACATGGGATGTCCCATAGACACTAGCGCTAGTCAGATGGACCAACTGAAGTGCGATGCGTCTGCCAGATTTGGCGCGTTATCGCTCGCTTGGCGATTTTTTTTTAAACGGGAGGGGATAAAAATGTTGAGGACTGTACTTTTATAATTTTTGAAACTATAGAAAGGATCAGGATTTAAAAATACATTAATCTGCAACATAAATATATTCATTAGTTTAAGAATATTTAAATAAACATAGTTATATATTTAATTCAAATAATCATAAAATAGATTAAAAAATACACACATTGCATTGTCTCACTATAAAACATAATGCACAAAAAATTACAAGCTAACATACTCAAAAGACTGAAATATTATATAATACTTTCAGTCTAAAAAGTATACTAGCGTGTTGATCGTTCTTAATTTATTCTGGGATACTGATAATAGACTTTTTTTTTTAATATAAAAATATTCATATAGTAAATATCAAATTTACATAAATGCACTATCGAAGTTGTGGAACTCAATCATTAATTACCCGGGGGGGGGGGGAATTTTTCACCATAAGGCACTTAATAAAAATTTTACATAAATATATACACATACTATATCACATTCAACTAAGAAAAAGCTATCCAAATATCAATTATTTCACATTTTATAAAAATACGGAAAATATTTAACTAATTATACCACTACCTCTTAAAATTTAGTCTAATCCGGCAGTAATAACAACACAGCACTAATTTCGTATGATGAACACATGTATACTTATATGAACACGTGTATACTTATAATGAACACGTATGTAGGATGGTGATAACTAAAATTATTTCAATTTTAATAAACATAAATTACATACCCTGTAACGCAACCAGTTTTCTTTTATCAATCCATTTCTATAAAATGATCTAAACACTTAACAAATAATCCTTTTTCACGTTACTCAAACCACGCTAGTCTGTTGTTCTAAGTTTTCGCCGAGCGAAATAGGGTTATAACATTGAAAATCGGCTTGGACTCAAACCAGATCATCGCCAAGCGCTCGGATCAAACCAGACCATCGCCAAGAGCGCGCCAACCCAATGTTTGGTCTATCTCTAATGGCCGCCGCGAAAACGAAACTATCCAGAGTGACAGGTCTGTATAGTAGTCTGTGGTTCCCCCTAAGCCTTTCTACGGAGAAATTCTCTGTCATCCTTTGTTACATAGCAAACTCCCACCCCCTCCCCGTACGCCCAGAGACAAGAGATAACAACTCGTCCTTCAGTTAACCTTAAACAAATGGATTTTTTTCTTTTTTACACCCGCGTCGCAAGGAAATCAACAAATTTTCTGTAGAAAACTGTTTCTTATAAGCGGAATCGTGTTTCTTATAAGCGACACAATTTTAATGTTAAAATGAAGTTTGTATTTGTTTCTGTCGTTTTGGGTCTTATAAACGGCTGTTTCTTATAACCACTGAATCTTATAACCGGCGGTCACTGTACTTAAATTATGATGAGGAGAACGTAAGGTTCTTTTAGAGTTAAGATTGCTCATTTAATAGATTGCTAACGCATGATCAAGAAGTCGGTGATTCAAATACTTCTTTGGGCAAGACATATTTATTTCTCGAGAACTAAACAAGAGTGTAATACCATAATACTTCTTGAAAACACTGGGAGTTTAATGATACATCCTTTGATATTTAATTTGTGAACAATCGAGATGTTTATATGAAATTCATTCTAACTAACATCGGCATCTATAAGATTTATCCGGAGGGGGGGGGGGAAATATCAAGGGTAAGATTAACAACATCGACTTATTAAGTACGATTTACTCTGAACTAGAAATGAGATCGTGCTCATATTTTAGATCATATATCTTTAAATAAAATGCACTTTAAGCAATGGGGAGGGAGGGCAATCTCAAGGATAAGATTTACAACATCGACTTATTAGGTACGATTTACTCTGAACTAGAAATGAGATCGTGCTCATATTTCAGATCATATATCTTTAAATAAAATGCACTGAAAAATTATGATGTAAAGTCTAGCTGACATTGCCAATAAATGTAAACTGTTATTACATTTTATTATGAACGTAAAATTTTATCACACGACACGTCTTTACATTCATTATCTAAACTCCCACTTTTCTTCCCTAGCTACCAAATCTTGCGAGTCGCCAACCGTCGCAAGTTTTACTTCGAAGGGAAAACATACGATGATACCGAAAATAACTCTATAACTATCAGAAAAGTACTCGGAATGTTTTTTAAAGTGTTAGAATTATATTATAAGTCTTCTGCAATATCACAAACACCAAAAATAGAGCAAAACTTCTAATAATACAGCATTAAAAGCAATGAAATTAATAGCCGAATGGAATGCACCACGCTAAAATCTAGCAAAATTACTTCTTAACTATATTTGTAAGATATATAATGAAAAAAAAACTTACCCATGAAAAGAGTAAAGAGAAAACCTTTTACATGCTTTTTCTTGCAGCCGTAAGCACACCAGTACATAACCATTATTTTACCATTTATATTTCTTAAGTACGCTCTCGGTCAGAAATCTCCATTGAAATGTACAGGGTGAGAGTCGGAAGAAAATGGGTTCGGAGGAAATTCGTCCTGACTACAATTCCCTTTATCTTTGAGGGCGATTGCAACCCTTAAGCTCTCTTCATATATATTACCTCGATGGAGGAGGAGGGAGAGAGAAGAAAAGGAATAATTTTTTTTTTACAAAAATTAATTTATTATTGAGAGAAGAAAAGGAATACATTTTTTGTTTACAAAAATTAATTTATTATGGAAGGAAGAAATTATAAAATGAATGGGGGGAATACTAGTGAAGGAAAATAAGGAAATATTAGATATTGTACGGTAGCCTGGGAAGATTTTCAGAAGGAAGATCCTTTGGAGTGAAAAAAGTTTTTAATTTGCATTTTTTAGATTTTTACCCCATATAACAAAAGCCGTAAATAATAACTTTTTCCAAAACACATAGATACCAGCATTTTGGGAAACAGTTTTTGACACCCCAATTTGTCCCAGAAATTTGACCAAAAGTAGTACAAAATTTAAGACATTTTTCTTGGAGATATTGAATATGAGGATCCCAATTTAATTTATTACCAATGATTAAACCTAAAAATTTTAAATGATTTTTAATTTTAATAGATCTATTGTTAAATTTGAAAATGGGATTTTTTTTTTCATACTAGAGTAAATTTTTGGAAAAATAACGGAGAAACTTTATCAATAGATATTTCTAAAATCAGATTATTGAGAAAAGTAGAAAGATAGCTAAGGGGTAATTGGTATTAGTTTCAAGGGCTCTTCTATTATTGCCAAATGTAGTAATAGCAAGGTCGTCCGCAAAGGCCTGAAGATAAAATAAATCACTATTAAGGGAAAGAATTTCATTGAAGTAAAGATTCCAAATGATGGGAACGATAACAGAGCCTTGAGGAGCACCTTTCGAAATAAATTTTGAGAGGGATAAAGACCCTTCAGAAAAAGTAGCAGTTCTATGGCTAAGTATAAATAAAAATTTTATAAGGGATAGGGATGTTTAATTTGTCAAAAGTATGAGGGAGGATGTTCCAATTAAGATTATCGAAAGCTCCTTGTATATGCAAAGTAGTAAGTGCTACATGATGTAATTAATGGTCTAAGGTTCTCAACAGTGAGTAAAAGTTTATGAGCAGCGTCTTCACAACTGTGAATCTCGCGAAACACAAATTGCAAGGGATGGAGTATATCTTCAGTTTTTGCCCAAAAGTTATATCTACCAATAAAAATAATTTCTATGATTTTGCCAAGAGTAGGAAGAAGACAAATCGCCTAAAGGAGGATAAATTAGATGAGTCCCTACCAGGTTTTAAAAGAAAAAATTTTGCATTTCTAAGGCAGGCTGGAAGGTAACAAAATTTAATGCATTGGTTATATAATTTTAAAAATAAAATTGGATTAAATTTATAAAGATCTTTCCAAATTTTGAAATCCAAATTATCGAGACCAGACGCTTTTCCATTTTTAAGATTGTTAAAGACTGAAGACAACTCAGAATGAGAAAGGAACCCCAACCCACCAATAGGAATTGAGTGAAAAGGAAAAGATTTAGATCATCATTAATAGTTATTTTTTCGGAGTAACTAAGGTTAGGGTTGTTCTGAAATTGGGCGTTGATACTTTTATTTTTGATAAGTTTTTTAAATGCAAATTTGAAGTGAGTGCCGAATTTTGAATTACAATTATTGCAGAAAGTTTTCCAGAAATCTAATTTGGCCTTTTTGATCACAAATTTATATTTAGCTTTATTGAGCTTATATTTGGTTTTTGCCTCTGTGATATCTCCGTGAGTTGTAGAGTTCTTGACAAGAGATCTGATTCTATGAGGAGGTTAAAAAATTCCTAAATTTTGTGAGGTCTTTTGCCCAACAAGAAAATCCAACATGATTAACTTTTTCTTTTTTCGGATAAATTTAAAAACAAAGTTCTGAATATTACTAAGAAAATTGACAAAGAAAACATTTAAGAAGGAGCAGACTGGTGTGCTGGATCTGAGGAAAGAGAGGACATATGAGGAGGAACTATTCATTCTTCAATCAAGATAATAAAGGGATGTCCCATTCTGAAAATGCGCCATCTAAGACCTTCGAGATTTCTTCATTGCACGGAGGAAATAGATCAAGGCAAAACAATTGTATCAAATCACCAGGGTAACGTTTTGATTCATAAGGGATTTCATTTGCAGGCAGCTTCATCTTATGTACAGAAATATTCAGCAAAAGAATGCATATAGCTTAAATTAGTTGCAAAAGGCATTAAGATAATTTAATTTGAACAATTAAGATTGTCATTGCAATATGCCAGAAGTTTCATGTGCATTAGGAGTTAACATAGAAAAAATAGCTGCTATATCAAATGAAAATCACACTAGAACGGATTATCAATGTCTTATTATTATCACTCAATCTAAATAACTTTACACTGAATAAAGTCCCACACAGCACACTACTTCCAGATTTCATCTAGATTACATCTGTCATCCAAAACAGATCCAAAATCCGGTGATTAATGACCTCTAATGGAGACCCAGATATTACTCCAGATGCTATCGATTGATATCCAACAGATAGCCATCTGGACGTAAAATGGATGTGCAATAGACGTATATTGGATCATCCATATTACATCTACTGCTCATCCAAATTACGTCCACATTGACGTCTAATGGATATCCATATGGACGCATAATTGATGTGCAATGGACGTGAGTAGATAAGAACGGCCAGTTCACCTGCGGAGGAGGAGCAGTAAGGAGCGAGGAGCAAAATGGCCGCCATCTTGGATTTCGTAATCTTAGACGAGGGGGAAATGGAAAAATTTGGGGGTGTTTTAGTTTTTAGAAACTTTTTCAGGGTGGCAACGGTATTGCAGTCTTATACGAGGGTATTGTTTTTTGGGCTTAATGAGTTTTGAGTGAGATAATGAGGATGTATAGAAACATTTCGAGGAGTTGCAACAGCTGAGGTTCACCTACAGAGGAGCAGAACCATCAGCGCCACCTAGCGGCAGAAATGGGAACTACTCAAGACGATACTTGGGAACTTTTCTAAGATTCAAAGAAACTTTTTGGGGGTGGCAACAGCTGAGGTTCATCTGCAGAGGAGGAACAGAAACATCAGCGCCACCTAGCGATGGAAGGGGCAACTACTCACAACGATACTTGGAATTTTTTCAGAGATTCAAAGAAACTTTTTGGGGGTGGCAACAGCTGAGAGTTCTGTGCTAGAGGCTCAGAAGAACAAGCAGAGAAGGAGAAGAACCACCAGCGCCACCTAACGGTAAAACGGGGCACTAGATTTAAAAGTTGGAAATCTACTGTCAGAGGTTCTTACCTCTATTTCCTCTGTACAGGCAGAGGGGGTCTGTTTAAAGCACCCGCGATTCTAGAAGAATGTGAATACAGTAGGCGTTTACACATGTCACGCTGCTTGGTGAGGGATAGCTTTATCGAAGTAAGAGCGATTCTGTACATATATTCAAGGGCTATAGAGCTGAAAAAGATTGTCTTGTGATTTCCAACGTTTAAAAAACAACATGCGTGTTAATTTTTTTACGGAAAATAACATATATTTTCGTATGGATGCTATTTTTAAGCGAAAATTAATAAATACAAGTTTTTATCTTTCAAAAAAACGACAAATACAATTTGTAGTGTTTCAAAAAACTGCTAAATGGGATTTTGTACTTAGTGAAATTTAACACAAGTCATTGTGCATCGAGTAAAATTTAACACATATAACTTTTTAAGGGTCGGAGACACCTAATGAGGTGATATGTGTGATACACACGACCAGCACAAAGCGATAGAAATGAATGTTAGAATAGTTTTTAAGGAAGAGACTTTGATATCTTGCTAATAAGCAGAGTGTGTTTAGGGTTATTTATGGTATGAATGATCAGACATGGCAATAAAATGTCTATAACCAGACCATAACTAGACTTTAAGTTTTAGCTAAATGTGAGATGTACTAACATTTTATAAGGCGATATCACCTACAGAGGAAGAGGAAGTATGAAGTGAACCCGTCACCGACACCTAGCTATGAAGTGCAAACCTATGTAAATATTTTTACGATTGAAATTTAAATTCCTTAGCTAAATGTGATGTTTTGAAGCTTTTAAAAGGTCGGAAACGCTTATTGAGGTCGTTATAACCGATACATAGCCGTGTAGTAGAGAACTAGCAGAGTTTTTTTTTAAGGTTAGAACTTAAACTTTTAGGTAAATACGATTTCTAGTAACTGTTAAAAAAGGAGGAAATGCATAGTGAGGGGATATGTATAATGTATATAGTCGACACCCACCGATGGAATGTAGATCTAAGACAGTATTTTTAGAAGAAGACTTAGGATTTTTCAAGTAAATAGAGTGTTTAGGAGCATTTAAAGAAATATAAACATATGATAAGGTAATATCCATGATACACACAAGTAATATAGGACAGCGAAAGGGAAACTTCCGTATTTTTTAAAGACCGAACATTAAATATTTAAGTAAATGTAGGTGTTTGGAAACTTTTAATGGGCTATGTGTGATACATATGCCTGATCATAGTGATGGAAAAGCGATACCAGAGTAGTTTTTAAAGATAGGACTTTAAAGTTTTTTCAGTTAAGTGGGAAATATTGTAAATCTTAAAAAGTGCTAACGTTTACCGAGGGGGTATGTAGACCGACATATAACATTAGAAAGGGGTATTAGAGAAATTTTGAAAGATGAGACTTTAGATTTTGAAACTAAATGAGATATTAAGAAACATTTAAAAGGATAAAAACATCTAATGGGGTGGAATGGAGTGTACTCACTCAAGACACCTAGTGGTGAAATTATGAATTAGGGTAGATTTTTAAAGTAGAGGCTTTGGAAGTTTCAGGTAAATGACAATTTATACTAGCCTTTAAAGGAGTATAAATACCCAGTGAGGTGGTTTGGAATGAATACAACACCGATACATAGCAGCGAAAGGAAAACTTCAGTATTTTTTAAAGACCGAACTTCAAATTTTTAAGTAAATGTGGGTGTTTGGAAACTTCTAATGAACTATGTGTGATACACGTGCCCGATATATAACAATAAAATGGTGAACTACGGATAATTTTATAAGTGTATAACTTTGGATTTTTTAGTTAAATAGGGATTTCTACTAATTTTTAAAAGGATAGAAACGCATACTGAAGGGCATACAGCAAGTTTTTAGGAGGGGGGGGGGTTGAGAATTTTTTTAGCTAAATAGGAATTTCTACTAACTTTTAAGGAGATAGAAACACATACTGAAAGATATAGACTAGAATCATTACTAACACCTAGCGGTAAAATGGGGAATTAGGATAATATTTTAAGGATGATACTTTAGAGTTTTAGGTAAATGACATGTTTAAAAACATCAAAACGGGTGGGTATGTAGATTGAGACGGCATATGTGATACACATCATCCGCATATAGTACCGAAAGTAGAACTAAGCAAGTTTTTAAGGATAGAATTTTGATTTTTTCAGGTAAATGAGGGTGTTTAAAAACTTCTGAATGGTAAGAAACGCCCATTTTAAGTAGGAATAGAATGACACCATCACCGATGTCTATCGGGGAAAAGGGGAATTAGGGTAATATTTTAAGGATGGGACTTTAGATTTTTAGGCAAATAGTGTGTTTAAAGACTTTTAAAGTGGTGGAAATGCCTGCTAAGATGGTATGTGTGATACACATAACCGATACACAGTAACGAAATAGGGGGACTAAGATAGCTTTTTACCTTTTAGAATAACACCTTAAATTTAATCTAACTAGTGCGATATACCAACATTTAAAGCGGACTAATACACAGATTGAGGTGTCATACGTGCTACACATCACCGACATATAATAATTAAATGTAGAATTAGGTAAGTTTTTAAGCATGGAACTTTGAAGTTTTTAGATATATGAGATGCTTAGAAACTCTCAAAGAGTCAGAAATGCCTAATAAGTCAGTATAAGATGAATTCATCACCGCCAGATAGCAACGAAATGTGGTGCTATGGATATTTTAAAGGTAGATCCTTAAAATAACTAAACAACTTTCAAAGAGAATAAAAATGCGTAATGAAGCGGTATGTGTAATGTAAATCACCGGCACCTAGCGATAGAAAGGGGCACTAGCATAAATTTTAAAAATGGAACTTTAAATCTTCTAAAAGATCTAAAGATACTTTTTAAGGGTGTACAATACAGCAGTAGCGGTATATGCGATATGTACACACCGCAACATCAGTGCCACCTCGTGGCAGGAGAACTAGGAATATTTTTAAAGAAGGAACTTTAAATTTTTTAATGAATGAGAATGCTCAGTAACTTTTAAAAGTATAACAAAGTCCACATTATCAATTATTAATTGGATTTACACACATCGATAATATCTTCTTCCCGGCCACTCAAACTGCGGCTGTAAACCCTAGGGTCAGTCAAGGGGTCTGGGTCTTCGACATTCTCGACACATGGATAATATTAAGAACCAAGTTTTTAACTGTGGATGTAACGTAACAGTAGATTATCACCATTGATAATCTTTATACTGCATATCGCAACTCATGACGTTTTACAGATTACATACAAATACGCGATAGTTCACAATTTTTCAGGTATTTCAGAAAGTACATTGTATAAAATTTAGTACTACCTTGTACTATAAAGTAGAAAAATATTGTTAATTTTTAATAGCCCGTATAATATCTCATTTCTTTTTAAAAATCATGAGCGTATTTAAAAATCATGTACGAAACATTTATTTGCTAAATTTTGTAAGTTCGAAACTTACATTTGCGAAATTCAAACACTTTAAAACACGCATTTGGGAAATTCGGATAGTTTAAAACACCACTATTCCACTGTTTGTATTTAAGGAAATACTTCATGTGAGATTCTCACAGTTAAGTTTTCATAACCGTCACAGTTATATTCACAGTTAAGTTTTCAAAATTACTAAGCAGTCACCGCGATATAGCTGAGGTATATTCAATACTTAACATACCTTTCCATCACGATGCGGCGCTGGCGTTGCAACATGCGTATACCACACATATCACCTCTACCACACCTTCTGGCACAGAAATCCAGGTGTTACCATAACAAGCCGAATGCTAAACAAAATAAATTCACAAGTATCGTCTATCAATATTTAAAATCAGAAAAAATTCGAAGTTCCAACTTTTAAATCTAGTGCCCTGTTTGACCGCTAAGTGGTGCTGGTAGTTCTGCTCGTCCTCTGCAGGTTCTTCTGAGTCTCTAGCACAGAACTCCCAACTATTACCACCCCAAAAAGTTTGAATCTTTGAAAAAATCCCAAGTATCGACCTGAGTAATCCCCCTTCCAGCGCTAGGTGGCGCTGATGGTTCTGCTCCTCCTCTACAGGTGAACCTCAGTTGTTGCCCCCCAAAAAGTTTCTATGAATCTTAGAAAAATTCCCGAGTATCGACTTGAGTAGTTCTCCTTTCTGCCGCTAGGTAGCACTGATGGTTCTGCTCATCCTCTGCAAGTGAACCTCATCTGTGCCACCCCTCAAAAAATTTCTATACACCCTCATTATCTCACTCAAAAGCCATTAAGTCAAAAAACCATACCCTCGTATAAGAATGCAATACCGTTGCCACCCCGAAAAAGTTTCTAAAAAATTAAAACAACCCCCAAAATTTTCCATTTCCCCCTCGTCAAAGACTACGAAATCCAAGATGGCGGCCATTTTACTCCTCGTTCCTCCTCTGCAGGTGAACGGGCCGTTCTTGTCTAATGATGTGAACTGGACCATCTAGATTCATACATCCATATTATTGGATAATTTATTTTATATTCATTCTAATGTGTTCTTAAAAAATGATAAAATTATGCTAAAATTTTTTAATATAGCAGATTTATTTTGCAAAAACATGACCTTATTTTGCTACTACTAATTTCTTTTGATACCCTACAGGATTCAAACCCGCAATGTGCATCTGAAGGGAACCTACTTCTTTATCCACTATACGACATTTGACTTATCTTTTGAGTCAAAATAATAATATAACTTATTTTTTATAAATACTTTTCTGTATTCATAGATTAAATTAATTGAAGTTTTTTTTATTTTCTAAGACTTCGGTATAAGAATTAGGACTAGTTAGTAGAAATTAATACTTAGATAACTACTTTTTGCATACTTTATATAAAGTTTTAATACTAAATGCTTTGGGATTTTCGTCTCATCAGCCTAAGTTTCATTTTTAGAAGTACTGCAATAGCAGTTACTTTGTTACTATTCAAAGTTCTTCACTACAGACGTTCATAATATAGCTGTAATGCTGGTGATCACAGACTAATATATACAGACGTTTCACTCGCTACCGCAGCGCCTCCCGTCGCCAACCAAATTCAAATCCAATGCCAAAATTTGCGCGCTTGGCGATGGTCGGAGATGGTCAGTGACGTTTTCGCCAAGACGTTCTGTTCTCTTAATATAACCCTATTTGGCCTTGAATGAAACACTTACATAGACTTACAGCCATGTGCTTTCTTGTAGCGTAGTAGCGTACAAAAAGATTATTTGTTAAGCGAATCAATTATTTCAAGAAACAGATTACCAAAGGAAAAAGGATTACGTTTACAAGGCATGTAATTTATTTTTATTTAAATAAAAAGATTATTTGTTATCCATCCTATATTTCATCCCATGCAAGTGTTCATCATAAGAAATTAGTGCTGTGTTATCACTGCCGACTAGACTAAATTCTAAGAAGCAGTGGTATTATTCGTTAAAAAACCTTTTCCGCATTTTTATAAAATGTATAAAATTTGATATTTGGATAGCTTTTTCAAGAGCTAGTTAAGTTGAATATGATATTGAATGTATATATGTTTTATATGCTTTTTAACACTTTACAACAAAGTTGAAAAGTGTTTATGACTTTGTTCATTCTGTCTGTCTGTCTGTATGTCTGCCTATCTGTCCGTTAGCACATCAAAATGAAATTTTAATAAGTTGTTCAGACGGTCTGTGGGATCTATGGGAATATAAATGAATAATATCACCCAATTAGTTTTGGATTGAACCCGGGTTGAAAAAATGAAATACATTGAACCCTATGGGACCTAATTTTCCAAACATTTTTTAAGCAGATTTAAAATTCACAAATTACTTCGAAAATTTTAGGAAATATTCAAATTATCCCATAAAATGTATAAAAAAAATTGAGCGAAATATATTCAGTAGTTTTTTAAATAATTAAAATAATAATTACTCCTCTTATATGAAACGATCACGTGACCATGATATGAAAAGATCACGTGACACACTTCAAAATGAAATATGGCATCCATCTTGTCTCAAAATCGTGATTTTTAAAGTTCTTTTTAATTCATATTTAGTGTTGTATCCGTCCTAAAACCGCTTTATTTTTGTTCAAATTCTGTGCATCTACATACTGAAACAACGCAATTACAATATATTTGAGTTTAAATGCTCATCCAAATTTGATTATCTCTACAACGAAGCCTATTTTTCACCTATGTAAAATGTAAACAGCAAAATATGTAGAATTAGTTGTATTAGAATTGCTGTATTTCTTTAACACAAAATCATTTAGTTCATGGAGTCTCCGTAGCTGATATGAATGAAATATTCATTGATTTTATAAAGAGAAGGACGATTTTTTTCGATGAAGTTTTACGCATAGAGTTTAATTACTTGTATCTTCATGGTCTTGTGTTTTTAAATAAATTAAATTATTATAGTACTGTGGTGAATGAATTGAATGGAAAAATGTTTATCAATGAAGTGCTGCTTTTATAGACAGAGCCAGGCTTGTTATATTTCGATGACGTCATTTGAATAAATTTCATTTGTTTTCGATGAAGTTTTCAAATATAATAAATTATTGTAGTATTATGACAATTTTAAAAATATTATCGAGGAAAGTATCGCATTTTAGAGATGCTTAAACCAGGCAATTTATATTTCAATGCCGTCATTTGAGTGAAGTTCATTTTTTTCGATCAGGTTTTAAGTTTTCAAATATAATAAATGAATGTAGTATTGTGATAATTTTAAAACTATTACCGTGGAATGTATTGCATTTTAGGGATGTTTAAATAAAATAGCATTGAAGTTGGAAAGTGTTTCATAATCAATGCTTTATGCATGATTGATATTTCTTTTTACTAACTGACGTTTTCGTGAAAGAATTCATTACAAATTCCTTCTATAGGGTTCTAATATTATCATCGATACTTAAAATTGAAAATATAAAAGATCCTACCTCAGATTCCCCCGGGGAAGCAGTAGATTGATGACAGTATTTGAGCACTTCTATCGGTTTCTGTCGATTCTGAAAATACTTTAAGTTTAATTAAAATAAAGATATCTCCAATAATTAGCCATTTGTTTTCATTTTTTAGATTATATAATTTCACTACACACTAATATGTTACATATTTACAAATCATTAATAATCTTTACAGTGATCTGATCTTTTGTCCATACTGTTCACTGATCGGCGGTTCTTTTTCATCTCTGGCTTTCTTTTCTCAGTCCCAGCAACATGTGTTAGGAGTGACGTCACGGAAACGTTTTTGCGCAATATGTCTGCTGTAAGTGGCAATTCTGTCAGCTCACCCAATTCAAAACATCATTAACGGCATCGGCAAGGCAGAATATAAAAGTTCAGTGTAACAGTTTTTCGACACTCCCCCTTTTGAGTTTCAGTGAAAATTTCACCTGAGACTCAACACCTATTACTGGCTGTAACTTTGAGGCACTCGAACAGTACGTTCTGCTCGTGTAATCACATAACAGTGGTCAGGTTCCCGTGCAGCGTCTTTACCACCAGGAGAATCAGGCATGGTCTCTTCAGCACCGTCTGACCTGGCAGGTTCATCTTGAGTGAGGTCAGAGTGAGCACCATCGTCCTCTAATTCCAGTGGGCACAGTTTCCGAACTGGTCGAATGAAAATACCTGATCTGGTCTTTATTTTGTCTAGACGTACCAATCAATCTTTGCTAGGATATACGTCTAGAAGCCTTCCTAATGGCCAATTAATTCTTTTCACATTGTCAGTCCACACTAAGACAATATGTCCCACCTTTGGGGTATGCACTTTGCTGTTCTTCAAGTGGCTCTGGCGTAACTGTCCCAGATATTCAATACGAAACCTAGCACGAAGATCTTTCATTATTCTTTTTCGGTATACTAATCTTTTGTTCAACTGTTTTCTACCTAACTGGTTCAAATGATCTAAGTCAGCAACACTATTGGTTTTGTTTTCCTGTAAAAACATTGCAGGAGTTAGTGGACTCAGGTCATTCACGTCTTCCGATACATAAGTCATTGGTCTTGAGTTAAGTAGGCTTTCACAATCACATAAGACCGTTGCCATTTCTTCATAACATAAAGATGTTTTTCCAAGAACTTTTCTCAAAATCCGTTTCATAAGACCAACTAACCGCTCCCAAAATCCACCCCACCAAGGAGCTGAAGTAGGAATGAATTTCCAAGTAATCGGTTCAATACTTAGTTTCAATTTTTCCAGATTGATAGTTTTATGGAAGTTTTCAGATCCGACAAAATTTGCCCCATGATCAGAATAGATTATAGACGGTCTTACTTTGCACGCTATGAATCTTCTAAGTGCCAACAGAAAATTATCAGTAGAAATAGCTGTTAGCAGTTCCAAATGAACAGCTCGATAAATGGCGCATGTCACAATTAGAATCCAGGTCTTTTGACGATCTTTAAGAATTAAAGGACCTGCTACATCTACTCCAATTATCTCAAATACAGAGACATCCTTCACTTGATCGTCAGGTAAAGTTCCTTCAGGAATATGCGGTGGTCTTACACTAAATCTTTGGTGTCCCCCACTGGGTTCCGGTCTAAATTGGGTGGCACTTCCCGGCCGTCCATACAGTTACCTTACACCTTTCTGGTAGGTCGGACGGTCTGGGTCTCATCAACAACAACAACAACAACTAAATCTTTGGCGGGCCAACGGCCGTACCGTGCTGAAAACACCGGTTCTCGTTAGATCACCGAAGTCAAGCAGCATCGGGCGCGGTTAGTACTTGGTGGGTGACCACCTCGGAACACCGCGTGCTGTTGGCCATCTCGGGTGCGGTATCCCCGTGGTTTGCGCGCTAGATTTGCACGCTACCACAAATGCCGCCGTGTTCATGCGGAGTACGATCACGTTAAACATGTGGGTCCGTAAGTCCTTCCGAGAGGTTGGTGGTAGGGGAAGGAGGGTACGGTCCCTGTGGATGCCTCCCCCACTGGGTTCCGGTCTAAATTGGGTGGCACTTCCCGGCCGTCCATACAGTTACCTTACACCTTTCTGGTAGGTCGGACTGTCTGGGTCTCAACAACAACTAAATCTTTGGCATACGACACACGTTTGGATAACTCTTTTGATAGTTCTTCTACTTTTCAGTATCCAATAATTTTCTCTTAACGAAACCATTAAAAATTGTACTCCAGCATGTCCGAGTTCTTTATGTTTCCAAATTATCAAACTCTTAACCACATTATGGTCCGTTGGCAAAACAATTGGAAATCTGAAATTTTCTTCATCTGCTCGCATGAAAACTTTCGTCTTGATTCTTAAAAGTCCATTAGAATCTGTGATAATTGGTAGGGATTTAAGTCTGCTATTATTTTCATCCAAGAAAACATCCTTTTGTACTTTCCTCAGAATCACAAGTTCAGCCTTTTTAAGCTCATTAGCCTCTAACTTCCCAAGTTTTCTATCTCCAGATGTCTTAGCATTTTCGGCAAATCTATATATCCATCCAGTGACTCTTATTATTTTCTGGTATGAGGATATATGATGATAATAATCATCCTTCTCTTCATTTATAGATGATACTATGATCTTCTTTTTCTCTGAATTTACCACCTTTTCATCTGGAATCAGTTCGAAGTCAGGCCAGTTATCCCTAGAACACTTCAACCATAACGGTCCTTCCCACCAATTTCCTTCGATAAGTGTTTTCACAGAACATCCTCTTGATGGAAGATCCGCAGGGTTCTGAACCCCCGGCACGAAATTCCAATCATTGGCGGATGATAGACTTCTGATTTCCTGTATTCTATTTGATACAAAAGTAACCCAAGGACCCTCTCTTTTGATCCAATATAAAGCGTCCATTGAGTCGGACCAATAAAATGTCTCAATATCTTCCATATTTAGATCCTTCTTTACTGTGTCTGCCAATCTTGCTCCAATGTTACAAGCTAATAACTCCAATCGTGGTATGGATATACCTTTGAAAGGAGCTACTCTTGATCTTGCTTGTATTAACTGACAGGTTACTCTATTTTCCTTTTCTGCTAGAAGGAAAATACAAGTGGCATACGATAACTTGGAAGCATCACAAAACACATGTAATGCCAGCTGCGCATCATTGAGGTCTAAACTGGATAGTCTTCGGGGAATCCTAGCGTTTTTCAATTCACGTAGTTGATTCTTCCAATTATCAAATTTCTTAACAATGTCATCAGGCAATGCAGAGTCCCACGATGCTTCAATTTTCCAACATTCCTGTAGAAGAAGTTTTGGTACTAAAGTCACAGGACATGTAAATCCAATTGGGTCAAATATTCTATGTGTCACAGATAAGATTCTTCACTTTGTGATGGGTTCTTCATTGTATCGATGAACAAACATGACAAGGTATCCTTCTCAATGTTCCACGAAAGACCCAACACCGGCACATCAGTTTCTTCAGCATTCAGCCCATGCAACTTTTGTACATGTTTCTCTTCTGAAGAAAACTCGTTGTTCCTCCATCCACGTAGGTCGAATTTCGCTGATGACAGAAGTTTCTGAGACTCGTTACGAAAATGATCTAATTCTTCTATTGTATCGACACTTGCAACGCAGTTGTCAACGTACATAGAGTCTTTGAGTTTTTTAGCAAGCTCTTTTAGCGGTTCTGTAACTTGATCCAAAAGGTGAGTCAATACAGCAGCGAGGAGAAAAAGGCTACAGGACACTCCAAAAACAACTCGAGTGTGTCTTTAAGTGATTACTTTGTGAGGATCGCCGTCCTTCCACCACAAAAACTGCAAAAAGTTCCTGTCAGTTTCGTGTAAGCTTATTTGTAGGAAGGCTTTTCGGATGTCAGCTATTACTCCAATCTTACCCCACCTGAATCTGTTCAGAATTGACGGTATCAGTTCAATTAAATTGGGTCCCTTTTCAAGGCATTCGTTTAACGATACAGAATTGCGTGTTTTGGCTGAACCATCAAAAACCGGTCTAATCTTGGTCGTTGCTTGTTCCTTTATTACCGCTCTATGAGACAAGTAATGTACAGCGATATTTTCATCGGTAAGTTTTTCGAGTCCTGGACTAATTTCTTCTATTATACCCTCCTTTTCCCATTCATCAATAACCTTTTGATAAGCGTCTAGCTTGTTGATCGAATTAAGGGATTTTACTGTGGTTTTAAGCCTTTTTTCGGCCAAGTCCTTGTGATCAGATAATGGCTGATGCCCATCTAACCATGGTAAGCATACTTGGTATCTGCCTGTTTTGTCTCTGGAAACAATTTCGTGAAAGTGTTTTAAAGCAAGATCTTGTACTTCTAATTTTGTTCGTTTTTCACTCGGGTCACTAATGCCCAAAGAATCTAAGTTCCAGAGATCTGATATTTTAGCATTGTTTACATGTAGAGATAGCAACAAAAGGGAATTATCAATCTTGCTTTCTCTATGATCCTTGCCCATTACTGTCCAGCCTAAGTGGGTATTTATGGCTACTAAATCTCCAGAAAGATGTTTTACATCCCCAGTAAATAATTTTCCCGCTAAGTCTGCTCCAATAAGTATATGAATTTCATTTCTATTCTTCTCGAACAAACAGGATTTTTCATTTAATTCAATGTCACTAACAAAAATACCAAGGTTTCTTAATTCACTTATGCATTGAGAATCATCGATTTTAGGAATAGAAGCACAAATTTTTCTTTGATCCATCGCTTCAAATTCACAGTTGTATTTCATATCGATGCTAGTTAACTTTACCCGGTATTTCTTATGAGTTTCAGAATTTTCTATACCCCCAAAAAGTCCGTGAATTACTGTTTCTTCTCCTAAGCATTTTAATCCCATTCTTTTAGCTACGTATTTGCTAACGTACGATTTTTGGCTGCCAGTATCAATAATTATTCTTATTAAATGTTCCAAACCATTTTCATTAATACATACAATCATTGTTTGTAAATACACTTCTTTAGAACAAGACTGATTTGTAAGTACTGTGTTTTCTACTACTTCAGTGTTTTCATTTTTAACATTTGGCTTACTAACGCAATTATCATTCCTTTTAATGAAACACATTATATCTAAATGCCTTTTTCCACATTCCGAACAAGTTACTTTTACTTTACAATCTCTGGAAATATGATTCATTTTTAAACATCGAAAACATGCACACCCTTTTTAATTAAAAGAGATTTCCTTTCTTCAAGTGCTAATCCGCGAGCATATTTACAAGTAGAGCTCTGGTGATATTTACCACAGAATACACATATTTTATTATTTTCTTGAACATCTGAGCTAAATAATTCTGCAGCTGTAGCAATTTTCGCTCTTTCGATCTTCGCTCGTGGTAAATTTCTCTCTGGATCATCGGATCTGTTTATTCTCCGAGAGGGTAGAAAAGATTTATGAGTTTCATGTGGATTCATTTCGGAAATGTAAGTGTTTGATCGTTCGCGAGCTCTTAACTGCTTATCCATGAAGTCAATTAAATTGCTTATGGTATAGTCAGCATCAAATTCTTTGCTGAAGTCAAAGACTAAATCATATGGTTGTAATTTCAAAATCATGGGGCACAATAAACTACCAAAAGTATCGGAAGAAACTCCAAGGGATTCTAAAATCCTTATTTGTGTTTGGCAGTTGTCAAAAAGTTTTCGAAATCCTTTAACATCATTAGATCGTTTAAGAGGAGAAATGTGTAATAAATGATTCATGTGGGCATTTATCAGAACGTCATTTCGGCCGAATCGGTCTTTTAACAAATCAATTGCTTTGACATAATTTTCAGACGAAATAGCGAATCCTTCGACAGTACCCAAAGCAGTGTTTCCTAAATGTGCTTTTAAATAGTTAAATTTGTCGACTTGATCAAAATACTCATTTTTGTGTATTGCGGTTTCGAATGAATTCCAAAACGTCAACCACTGACTCACATCACCATAAAATTTCGGAATTGTGATTTTTGGTAATTTCACACTGATGTGGTGTTCACTTCGTTTTTTACTCGATTTTGAGTCTTCCTTAGAGTGTGGTAGAATATTGTGAATATTTTGATTTAGAGCACGTTATCTATTCTTAGCTCTAAAACTCCAAATAACTACTCTTTCGTGGTATTCTTCCGCCGATTCAATTTCTTTTTCAATATCATCTGGTTTCAAAAGTTGTCCTAAATCATTATCAACTAATTTAAGAGTTTCACATTTATCCGTTAATTGTTCCAATAACTCTTCTAATTCATTTTCATTTACTTCTGTTTTTTCTAGCTCAGTTTCTAATTTATTAATGACTTTAGTAACATTCAATCTTAACACTCCGCGTTTCTTTTTGTGTGCAGTAATCATTTCATCGGTCATCGTTTTCTATCAAATATTTTCAAACTCTTCAAAATTCAAAATTAATTAAAGTGTTCAATCTTAAAATTTGTTATCAAAATATCTGCTCACAGGTCCCGGCAGGGATGCCATGTCGTGAAAGAATTCATTACAAATTCCTTCTATAGGATTCTAATATTATCATCGATACTTAAAATTGAAAATATAAAAGATCCTACCTCAGATTCCCCCGGGGAAGCAGTAGATTGATGACAGTATTTGAGCACTTCTATCGGTTTCTGTCGATTCTGAAAATACTTAAGTTTAATTAAAATAAAGATATCTCCAATAATTAGCCGAGTCTGTTTTCATTTTTTAGATTATATAATTTCACTACACACTAATATGTTACATATTTACAAATCATTCATAATCTTTACAGTGGGATCTTGGGTCCATACTGTTCACTGATCGGCGGTTCTTTATCATCTCTGGCTTTCGTTTCTCAAAGTCCCAGCAACATGTGTTAGGAGTGACGTCACGGAAATGTTTTTTGCGCAATATGTCTACTGTAAGTGGCAATTCTGTCAGCTCACCCAATTCAAAACATCATTAGCGGCATCGGCAAGGCAGAATATAAAAGTTCAATGTAACAGTTTTTCGACAAACGTAATGTGGAAAATATACCCCCCCCCCCCCCTTTGTAAATAACGATTGAGTTCCACACCTTTGATAGTGCATTTATGTAAATTTGTTATTCATTATAAGAATATAAAAAAAATTATATTATCAGCATCCCAGAATAAATTAAGAACTAAGCCATTTAACAATCAACACGCTAGTATACTTTTTAGGCTGAAAATGTTATATAATATTTCAGTCTTTTAGGTATGTTAGCTTGTAATTTTTGATGCATTATGATTTACAGTGATGCAATGCGTCAAATTTTTATTTAGTTTATGATTACGTGAATTAAATATATATCTATGTTTATTTATTTAAATTTACTTAAACTAATAAATATATTACAGATAAAAGTATTTTTAAATGCTGATCATGTTTATAGTTTAAAAAATTATAAAGGTACAGTTCCGTAATTTTTTTTGGTCGCACTAACATAAATCGCTAATCGAGCGAAAGTCGCCAAATCTAGCAGCCGAGCTTTTTTTTTACGTCATAGCTGCTATGGTTGGCTCCCCGAACGCTAGTGTCTATGCGAAATCCCATGTTAAAAATGTTGCCATGGATTCCAATGGGAGTGAGCCTTCTGAATATTTCTGTGATGATGACCATCATTATATTGCCTCCAAAATAAGATAATGTAAAATATTTAAAATATCTAAACGTTGCAATAAATTTCAGTAACAGTGTAGTAAAATTGCTAGCTTGAATATTATTTTGATTTTAGCATTCCCTTTTTTCTCCACCATCCAGACGTCGTAGAAAAAAACAAATCACACGACCGGAAAGAGCAGACAATTGCGAATAAAAATATATTAATTTCAAATCTTAGTGACAAATTCTAATATTTTTTAAAGATTTTAAAACAAAAGTCACTTTCGGCTCAAAAAAACAAACTTTCGTTTTTAAATCCTCGCATCGGGAGAAGTACCGACAATTTCGACTAATAATTTACATTTTTAGAAAGCTCAAGCATCAGGCATTCTCACAAGCCCAATCTGGTCAAGAAATATGAAAAAGTAGCCGCACGATCCGGATTTTAATGAAGTCATGATTTTCAATGTCTCGGAGAAAAGGCGAAAGGAGTTCGATTTTTCATCCACATGCGCGCGCAGACGCACGGTGTTGCCATGGAAACGGTTTTTGGTCTAGCAGATGTTTGGTGGTATATTTGCGGATATTCGCATGGGGCAAATGGCATCAGTGATTGCTTTTTGTACGGTTTTTGGCCTAGGGACAATTAAAAACCGAATAAGTGTTTACTTTTTATAAAGTGTTTGGCTCATTATGCTGGATTGAATTATGGCGATGTATTGTTTACATCGGGTGGTGGTTGGGATTACAATAAAAAAACTTAAACACTGAAGAAATAAAACAATAAATAAAAAGAAAGTTATGGAGATTGTCGCGGTGCCTTAAAATCTCATTATTAGTTTTAACGTCAGTAAATTAAACCAAACTTTGTTAACTCCACGAGGTTAAAGGCGCGGTAGCCCAGTGATTAGCGCGCGGGAATTGCACTCGGTAGGCCCGGGTTCGATTCCCGCCACTGCCAAAAGTGCTGCCGTGTTCACACGGAGTACGATCACGTTAAACATGTGGATCCGTAAGTCCTTCCGAGAGGTTGGTGATAGGGGAAGAGGGTACGGTCCCTGTGGATGCCTCCCCCACTGGGTTCCGATCTACATTGAGTTGCACTTCCTGGCCGTCCAAATAGTTAACTTACCAACAACTCCACGGAGTTATGACACCAGCGAGTTTGCCACTATCGGAATTTTCAAGGGTAGCAAACAGGCTTGTCGCCGAAGGCGGCTAGTACAAAATATAGAACAAACAGATTCACTTGAAAAACAAAATTACAACACAAATCACGGCGGACATGATGGTAAGGTAAAGGGTGAAAAGCTGCATGGGTTTTTTTTTTCACAACTCGATTTTGTTGAATACAGGATTGGTCCGTTTTATCGTCCATGATAGATATAACATGGATAAGTACTTCGCCCGTATTACGTCCTCTATGGATGTGCTGGGGAAGTCAAATCTGGTTCATCCAGAGTATGGAATTTAAGGACATAAATTAGACGAGGAACACAGGATTAGTCCATTACTCGTCCATAGTAGATGTACTGTGGACTAGATCGACCATAACATTCATATTACATCCATCATGGATGAAAAATAGACCAATACTGTGTTTATCATCCAGAACATGTAATTTTCGGGCGTAATATAGATATAAACTTTGGATGAGCCCGATTACGTTACTTATAGATATCTATTGGATTTATCTTTTAATGATTGGACGTGTTTTGGATCAAAGGGATGTAATCTGGATAGCTCTGCTGTGCGGGGTAAACACCATAATTATACACTAATTTGAAATTCTGTAAAAAGTAAATGCACTCATTACCATAAAAATTTGCACACCAAGAAGGAGTTATTAGAATCGAACGAAATTTTATATGTGAGTGCAACGTTGATATAAATAAGTGATTAAAAAATCAAAGCAAAAGGGTCATTTATTACAGGAAAAACTACAAATGAATCGAGGTTGTTGGGCCACCTTTAGCGTGAATACACGATGAGATACGGGCATGCATTAAGGAATACAGGTCCCGTATGGTGTCCTGCGTTATATCATTCCACAGATGTTGTAAGCTCGCCTCTAGTTCGACCAAACTCGTAGGCTGTCCAACTTGCCGTCCCAAGTTATCCCAAACATGCTCGACCGGTGACAAGTCTGGGGATCGGGCAGACCAGGGAAGGGTGGTAATGTAGCGGAGGCATTACTGTGACACCCTTGCTGTGTGCGGCTAAGCATTGTCCTATTGAAAAATGTCTCCTGGGAGCCTTGGCATGAGTGGCAACACATGTGGCTGAAGGATGTCACGAAAGTACCGCTGGGCTGTCATGGTTCCGTGGATTAATATTAGAGGTGAACGTGTGTCGTATGCGATGGCACCCCATACCATCACACCAGCTGTGGGAGCGGTGTGCCGCTGTAAAGCGAAGGTAGGATTGAGGCGTTCACCACGGGGTATCCACACACGTACACGGTTGTCATCACTGCCCAAATTGAATCTCGATTCGTTCCTGAAGACTACATGGTTTCATTCAGTTGCTGTCCAATCCCGTCGAGAGCGATAAAACTCTAAACGGAGGCTACGGTGTGTGGGTGTCATTGGCAGCACATTTAATGGGCGCCGCAATACCAAATGCCCTTCAACCAGGCGCCTTGCGATGGTTCGGACAAGCACAGGGGCCCTTAGTGAAGGTGCTGCCTTTGTCCGGGTGGCGAACAATGATGCAGTTGGCGCTGTGCTTGCGTGTCGGGTGATGTGACGGTCATCTCGACTACTACTCTGTCGAGGACCTCCTGGGCCTGGCCGTCGTGTATACGATCTCTCTCTCGTCCACTGGTCCAAACACCTCCTCACAGTAAAGTCAGAACGGCCAAGATGGCGGGCTACTGACCTAGCTGACCACCCGGCTTCCATCATCCCGATGATTCTTCCCCTCTCGAACTCTGACAGCTGATCATATTGTCTTCGATGACGGAGTAACGGCATCACTAATGAAAAAGCGTCCCTCTGCAACAGATTAAGTACAGGTAAAAGCCTCTGCGTACCTTTTTTCTGCACCAGAGAGAGCGAAGTTCAACGCCCTCTGGTGGCATTACGCAATCACGCTGTATTTCTAATCATTTACATATCTGCCTGACACGTACCTTCATGCCAAGTTTCGTTACGATCTCACAATTACTTCTTGGTGCAGAAATTTTTATGGCAATGAGTGTACGTAATATTATACAGGGTGTCCCAAAAAGAGTGAAACGCGCTTTAATTCTTTACCTATTGGAGATAAGTGGGCGATGTAAATTGCAAAAATGTTAAAAGTAGGGTAAGAATAAGACGTTAATTTTCCATTAATTTTCAAAAAGTTACAATTTTTAAATTTTTTTATGACCCCCTTAGACAAATTTGGTCAATCAGAAAATTTTTATTTTTAATGCAAAAAGATCATTAAAAAACCGAATATCTGTATCTTTAAAATTGAGCGAGTTATATTTAATTGAAAATTGAACATTGTGAATGGGGACCACATATCAAATTAGAAATGTAAATGTGTGACATATGACAAAAAAGATAAAATTGGATGATAATACATAGGATACCCAACCGCGTAGTGAGTACCACTGCTTTATATGATCTCTGTCTGTATAATTCTTTATTTAGATGCATTTGTGATAAAAAATTTTGACACGTATTAACGTATTTTTGATCTAAACAATTTCCATCGTCAATTTGCTTATGATCCCTATTTTCACTGATGAAACAGCCTTTCACATGGTACGGAAAAATGGCATAAGTCAGATTTTTTCCTTTATCATAATTCAGTTGATTTTAAAGATACAGATATGCGTATTTTTAATGATTTTGTTGCATTAAAAATAAAAAATTTCTGATTGGCCAAATTTGTCTAAGGGGGTCGTATAAAAATTTTAAAAGTTTAACTTTTTGAAAATTAAGGGGAGGACTATTTCATTAACATAGTCTTATTTCCTACCTTACTTTCAACATTTTTGCAATTTACATTTCCCACTTATCTCCAACAGGTAAAGAATAAATCGCGTTTCAATCTTTTTGAGGCACCCTGTATAGAATTTGAAGTTAGAAAACGTTCACCTGAAAATTTCGAGATAGCCGTTCAGTATCTATTTACACTAGAAAGTGTAATATGCATTCTTTTTGTAGTGCAAGAGTGTTTGTTAAACTTTGCATTAACGCTCTATGTTATTTGTTTTATTCACAAAGACTACTTAAAACAATAGCATGCAAACAGAAATGCAAACGATTTTAAACGATATGTTAGAAAATATTCATCTTTTTATAACATACAGTACTCAACCCCAAATTTTCTAGTATCTGAATTTAAATTTATATTAAGTTGCTGCTCCTTCCTATGACAATTATGAATATAATATGATAATAATAAAAATTTCGAAGCATTTTCGAAGGACGAAGGACGAAGGACTCTGGTAATGACTCACCCCCTCTGATGGTAACCTACAAGCAAGCCCGGTGGTCATCTGACTCTACCCGGTGAATGGGGTTTTTTACCATGCCCACACAAGGCTAAATAGAAAGACTTCTTTCTAGTTAGCCTGATGTCCACATATCTGAAGCCTTGTTGGAATGAAGATTTCATGAAGCCCTAGCTTGCCTTAGTATATTTTCTTTTCTGACTTCTTCGATTCTCAGCCAAAACTGAAGTCACATCCAGGGCCGTCTTGATTCATCCCTGATGCCGCCTCAGAGCCGCCGCTCGTTGCCGTCGCCGAACCGCCGGACCCTGCTGCACGTGGTGACCTTGCTACAAGTGGAGACCTTGCTACACGTGGGGACCTAGCTGATACACGTGGTGCTTCCGAGTCTATGGAAACTGCACCTACGGACGCTTTCTCTGCCATACCTGATGACCCTGCCAAGGCTATGGAATTCCTCATTCAGTCAATAATGGACTTGAACTTTAAACTGAGATTGAACGACAACCAAGTTGGAAACAACGAAATTACTGACAGTCTCTCAAGGATGGAAGAGCTAATGAATGCCATCAGCACAAGATTCAACATACCGAAGTATGGCAAGCCCTGTCGGAGGCTTCCCTCCGGCAGTTATTCTATGTCTCTTGCGCCTCCTGCCCAGATTTCTACTTCCAATGCCTCTAATAGACCAGTGGTTATTTATGTCCAGGATAACGGTAACGCTACGCCCATAGCGGGTAGCTCTAGGAAGCACCCCAGGGGTGTCGACGACGAGGGGTTCCAGCAACCTCCTAAAAGGCATACTGCCAGCATTAAATCTTCTCTTCTGATTAGTAACCCCCCCCCCACACACACACACACACACAGAATTTAAACTTTAATACTGATTCTGATGTTCCGGCACCTGATGCCGATAATATTAATTGCTTGAATGCCGACGCTCCCAAACCGGAGCGCCACCCCCCCCCCCCCCTTCTTCATCTCCGTGACTTCAAATTGGTCACAGCTTATTCAGGACCTGAAAAGCAAGGTCAGTAATCACACCAGTAAAGTATCTGGTTCAGGGGACTATTTGAAAGTCCACGTCAGCACTAGAGATGATTATATAAAAATTCAAAGTTTTTTGCTTGAAAATAAGGTGGAGTTCAAGTCTTATATTCTTGATGAGCAAAAGCCCATCAAAGTTGTAGTCAGAAGTCTGCCCATCTGCACTGATGCAATGGAGGTCTCTCGCGAATTGGAGTGCTTGGACCACAA
This sequence comes from Amaurobius ferox, assembly GCA_951213105.1. Lineage (NCBI taxonomy): Eukaryota > Metazoa > Arthropoda > Arachnida > Araneae > Amaurobiidae > Amaurobius > Amaurobius ferox. Next base: position 167,050,699 of record OX578133.1, read on the forward strand.
ACCCATTAGTGTCACCCAGTTGGCCCGTGGTCCCAAGTCCAACCGCGTTATGATGCCATTGTATTACGTGCAGGTGCCAAACACCCCGGACAATGAAAAAATCTATAGCATTACTAATTTATTTCATACCATTGTTAAAATAGAAAAATATAGAGGACAGAAGAAAGTTATTCAATGTTTTAGATGTCAATCATTCTTCCATATGAGTAATGGCTGTCATCTCCCCCCTAATTGTGTTAAATGCGCCCAGCCGCATCTTACCAAAGAATGTAGTAAAATTTTTGATGCCCCCTGTAAATGTGTCAATTGTGGAAGAGCGCACCCTGCCTCTTACCGCAATTGTCCCAAATTTCCGAAATACAAGTCTCCCCCCCCCCCCTCGAACTCCACCTTCGCCAGGAAGCTTGCCAACCGGCAACGCACATATGCGAATGCTACGGAAGGACGTAGGGAGGAGCCCAAAAAGACTACTAGTGTCACCTCTAAATTATCAGCACCCCAAGGAGCATCCACTAATTATGCTGAAGAAGATTTTCTGAATTATCTATTCCGTTTCGAAGACAGATACGGAATAGATGTCACTAACAGGGCATTTAAGAATGCTCTTCCTGCCATGCGGTCTGCTCAAACCGAAATGAACAGAGTTCATATATTTTACGAGAGCATTCATGCTCTCGTAAGCACAGGTTAACCCCCACCCCTCGGCCATGGGTTTTCGCGCGAGAAGCTTGAAGGATCTCACCATTGGCATCTGGAATGCCAATGGACTTAAAGGTAAAATCGGTGAAGCTAGGGACTTCTGTACAGCACATAACTTAGACCTCTTCTTGGTCCAAGAGATCCACTTCAGACCAAGGAATTCTTCTTGCAAGATTGCTAACTATGATCTCTACAATGATGACAGGCCTCTAGTTAGCAATCGTCCCAGCGGCGGCACTGCTATCTACATTCGCTGCGGCATCCCGCACTCGCGGGTACCCTCCCCCCCTCCTCGCCAGTGAAGCTACGGTTGTGCAGATCTCTCTGCCCAACAATCCTGTCTTAACCATTGCGTCTGCGCACTTTCCTCCTCAGTCTCAAGCTGGTCCTGTCCTGGCCGACCTGCAATCACTATTCAAGATCTCGCCTCATGCAATTGTTGCTGGTGATTTCAACGCCAAGCACCCCGCCTGGGGCTGTCCTCGCTCTGACGGTCGCGGCCCGAAACTTAAACGCTGGGCCGACGAACGTAACATAGAAAATGTGTCTCCGGGCGAACCTACTCATCTTAACAACGTCATTGACTTTGCGATCACCAGCAACGTCCCATACACCTATTGCCTGGAGGCTTTCAACGAGCTGCCGTCGGATCGTCTACACTCTGGAAATGTACAGCTACTGTCTCAGGAACACGGCCAAGTTGAGTACGAATTGGGGCATGTTCAAAGGCATCCTTGCCAAGGAGCTCCCCCCCCCGTTGCAAGTTCCGCGGACCAGGTGGATGAGGAAGTGAGTAAATTCAAGAATATGCTTCGAATAGCTTACTCCTCATCCTCCCGGCCCAAAGAAACTAAGGTGGACTACTACAAGCTTCCCATGGACATTAGGGAGATGATCAAGGGCAGGAATCGACTTCGGAAGGAGTGGCAGGCCATCAGAGACCCCAGCCTCAAGAGGGAGCTGAACTTCATCAGAGCTCAGGTAAGATCTCGCATCAAGGCCTTTTCCAGTGCACGATGGAACACTTATGTTGAGTCCCTAACGACTGAAGACAACACCATTTGGAGGGCAACCTCACGTTTCCGTAGGCAGAAAACACACATTCCGACCCTTGTAGGTCCCAGCTCGAGGGCCATTTCTCACACACAGAAGGCTGAACTGCTTGCAGACAGTCTTAGAAGTCAGTTTGAACCACACCACGACGTAATCGATCCTAGGACGGTTGCGATTGTGGACTCCAAGGTTGAACAGTTCATCACAACACCGACTCCTAGCACACAGACTGATGTCACGATAGACGAATTGATCACCCGTATTAAAAAACTGAAGAAGAATAAGTCTCCTGGGAAGGATCTCATCTCTCCTAACATGCTTAAAAATCTTCCTTTTCTTCTTTACATTCATCTTGTCAAGCTCTTTAATCTCCTTCTCAAACTTAACTACTTTCCGCGGGCTTGGAAGGTGGCAATTTTCGCCCCCCTCCCCTAGCCCGGTCTTGACCTTTCTCTTTCTGTCAACTATAGACCTATCTCTCTCCTTTCCTGTCTTTTCGAGTCTGTGATTACGCGGCATCTGGACGAGCACTGCAACCTGAAGAACATTCTGATTCCTGAACAATATGGGTTCAGGAAGAAGCATTCCACACAGCACCAGCTGCTTCGGGTTGTTGAACTCGTTCATGAGGCTCGCAGCAGACAAGAAAGCACCTCTATTGTCTTTCTCGACCTTCAGAAAGCGTTTGATAAGGTATGGATTAACGAACTGTTGTTCAAGCTTATCAAACGCTCCTTCCCTCCTAATCTGATTAAAATTATCCACTCGTACCTAACGGAGCGTAGCTTCGTGGTGCGAGTCTCTAACCTTCTCTCCTCTCCCAGGAATATTCACAGCGGGGTCCCGCAAGGTTCCCTTGTCGGACCCTAACTGTTCAACCTTTACATTAGCGATATTCCAAGTTCCCCCGGTGTCTCCCTTGGCCTTTACGCCGATGACACGGCCCTGATCACACATCACAAGCAGACACAAGTCGTGCACGACACTCTGCAAGGCTATCTGAGCGAGCTGACGCAATGGTTAATCAAGTGGAGGATCAAGGTCAACGTGAGCAAGTGTGCCGCCGTCACCTTCTCCCCCCCCCCGGTATACCCCTTCCACTAACTCAATACTTAACAACGAGCCAATTCCCTGACAATCTAGATACAAGTACCTTGGAGTGTACTTGGATTCCAAATTATCCTGGAAACCTTACATTGCTGATATCTGCAGAAAAGTGAGGATTTTCCTTGCCCTTCTTCGTCCCCTTTTGGCTAGGAATAGCCGCCTGTCTGCTAAAAATAAGTTACTGCTGTACAAATCCTATATACGTCCAATTATGACGTACGGAGCCGCCCCTATCTGGGGCACCGCAGCGGAGGTTGACCTCAGGAAGCTTCAAGTACTTCAAAATAATATACTTCGTTCTATTGCTAATCTTTCGACCTACGTCAAGTTAGAAGTTCTGCATAAAGACCTCCAAATTAGGCCCTTTTTGGTTCATGTCAAGAAATTATCTATCAAATTTCACAGAGGTCTGAGAAGCGTAAATAACCCTACGCTCGACAGTATCCCACGTTACCACCCTCGCAATACGAAGGCGCGCAAGCGCCCGAGGTCATTGCGGGGGCGTCCCGTGCGTGATATTTACCTCCGCCCTAAAAAGCGGAGCCGTCTAGCATAGTTTTATCTGCTCTCTCTTCCGGTCAGACTTTTAACCATTTCTGTAACCCTCCCTAGCTTTTGGGAACTCGTGTAGTGTTGGCAAGTTCTTCCACCTTTTCTCTACTAGACTTCGTTCATGTTCAAGGTCCCTGCGCCCTTCGGGGCGCCCTCTTTCCTCTTCTCCTTCTTTCTCTCTGCTGGGAACCCACTTAGGCCCCAGCTCACTCCCTTTCTGAAGACTTGAGGGAAGGGCGGGACTGCGGTCCCCCCCCCCCGAGCACACTTTTAGTCTATCTATTTTTCTGCACTGTCACTCTTATGCTATCTTTCCTTTTAGTCTGAAGTTTAAAGGGAGGAAATTTCCTCTCCTGGGTAGTTCACTGATCTCTCCGACCTTGAACCTTGATTCATCCCTGACAAGTGGAAGAAAGATGGCTCTGTTACATCACCGGTATTTCAACAGAACTTTCGATTCATGCGAAGGTGCGTTGAAAAGTAATCGTTTCGAACTGAAAAATTACAGCTCTCTGCAACAAGGCTAACTAGAAAGACTTTCTAGTTAGCCTTTCAAGTCAGCCTTGCTCTGCAGTACAGAAAATCGATCTCCAGGATCCGGCTCAAAAACCGCAGACGAAGAATAAATGTAGATTTTGAATGTTGATGGCATGGGCATATCAAAAGAATTGATTGCAGTTGAAATGAAATTCAGAATAATTCTAATTAGAGTTAAGATAATTCTAAGGAAATTGTGTTGAAAGGTAAAAGTATTACGATCCCTTGTTCAATTTAGGGTCAAGTGGTACACCAAAAATATTTTAAGATCGTTCAAAACAGCATGTTGTTTTAAACGATCTTTATTTCCTAAAAGCTGGGTTGGTTATTCCTAGAATTTTATCTGTCCAACAAATATTTGACTTCGATTGAAAGTAGTATTCTTTAATAACGTAGTGTGATATTTCTGACTGAGGAGGCTGAGCGATTGGCTTTTAAACTTGGAAAAGGTTTTGTATGATAAATGAAATTTACATTGGAATTCACACTTTAAATACGTTTTATTTCCTTGGTGAGTAAAATAAAATATTTTAACATAGAAATGCTAAGAGTGAATGAAATGCACGATATTTAAAAACATATTACTTATGTAAGATAAATACGTTCAAAATGTAAAATTTTAAATGTTTCCTTAATTTTAAGTTAGTGGAACTTTTACAACCATTTTATTAAATATAAAGTAATGGTCGCTCCCCCTCGGAAAACATTCTACATGTGCCCATGTATGAAAAAGTGCACTGAAGATTTGTCAGAAATCTGGAACATCAGCTTGATTGAAAATCAGTGTAGTTAACATTGTCCTTAAACAGTATTGTGTATAAATTGTTTACAAATACTGTACTATAAAATCTTTAAAATATCTTATTAGAATATGCTAAGTGTTCGCTAGAAAATTATCAACCACTTTTTTTTATCTAACTTAGATTCTTGTATAACATGGAATTTGTAAAAGGAAATCAGATTTATTCTTTCTGAAACTCGCAAATACGCAAACGGATGCTTCACCATATTGATTCCGATATAAAAAGCTAAGTCTACAATGGAAGTCATTCTTAGTATATTTCTTCGTTTTTTATTGTTTAAAGTTAGGTAAATGCTAGGTTATTCGTGAAAAATCACTCAACTTCTTTAATACTACAAATAATAAATATTTTCTGCGAATATTAATTAATAGAATCACGTTTGATCCGAAATGGAGGATCCATTAGCCTTGTACTACCCACCCTCACCTACCCATCATTGATCAAACGTCACGTCCCACATCCAATCATTGATTATTAATAAAGGATTGAAAATGGGGAAACAATAGCCACACCTTTCTATAAGCTAGCTTTACATGTGTTTTAATCAGTGCTATATTTCTCCTTATAGACCACGAAAGCTGGATGATTTCAGCTTCTAAAACATTAAAATACGCATGGGTAAAATACTTTGAAACGTGCCACTTTAAACAAATAATAGACAACAATTTTCTAAATCATACATATATATTCGCGAAGTTGTGTAGAAAGTATAATAAAATTAAATTTTAAACAAGGGAGGTTCAGCTTTTTAGCCTCAATGGACTCTACGCCACTGATATTCTCCAGTATTTCTTTCCTGGATCGAGCGTAATATTTTCAATAAATTAAAGGCGAAATTAATTATTTCTTATTTAAACGAAAAAATAAAATATTTTTTAAAGAACTCTTAAAAATTATTTCTAAACAAAATCACCGGATCTAAGCAAGACATAAATAAATAACTAATTTTGATTTTAGTTGGATTGGCTAATCGATTATAAGTTGACAGATTTCTTATCCGAAACTGCCGAGAACTTGGTTTGGTTCTGGTTGCTCTTGTACTGGCTGTCTGTAGATCTGTTTAACGTTTATGTGTGTTTTGATTTTGAACATTGGTTTTATTTCATATGTATTTTTTAAATTTGTGGTATAGAACATATTTCTATTGCTGTGCAACACGTCTATATGTTGAATTATATTAGCATTTAATTATGGAGCAGTTTTATATTTTAAAGTATAATTAACTCTCGGTCACAACTGTCAGATTTAAAATTTCATTCCCGTTACAAATGAAGTTTTTCAAAACTTCCATGGTAAGTGCTTATATATTTTGTAAAGTTTACTACTTTTTGATTATCTTTTAGCGTTATTGCTCTTGCATTTTAAATTTCAAGGGCATTTGTATATCCTATTCCAAGGTATCCCCTTTTTATACCTACTGTTTTAGTATTTACATCAAGTATATATACTATATAGACAATTTAATTTTTTTTCTAGGTATTTTTGCGGAATTATGAAACTATTTATTTATTGAATGCAAATGTCAAAGCTACAAATAAATAAAACTGAAGGGAAATTTTTCATTTTTTTTTTTTTTTTTTTTTTTTTTAATTTTGGAATTCTCACGTAATTTGTGAACCGATAAAAAATATTATACTGGCGTTAAATGTAAACTGTCTAAATAATTCATATGAAACTTTTTCTGATGCATTCTATTGATCTGCCGTATTTCTCTAAATTAATTCAGAATTTTATGTCGAAAATAGTCGCGTTTGAAAAAATAAATTCCAGTTTTGGAAGAAATATGTTGTTGCTATCCCGTGCAGTCTCAAATTTAAGTTTTTCTCATGCTAATTTGAGATGATACAATAGTTATGTAGTTGCTATTTTGAAGTTGTACATTTATGCACAGAGCTTTACATTTTCATTTTTACTAGCAGAGGTTGAATCATTTAAATAACCAACATCTGCTTGTAAAAAATGTCAAATTTAATTTTGCATATCGTAAAATAATAGACTGGCTGATTGAATTTTTTTGTCGCTCAAGATGGGTAGAAAAAAAGTTTTTTAACTGAAAAAAGCATTCAAACTGACTGGTTAAACCAGTCAACACTGGTATGTATTGATCCCCTCTCTGAAAATCCCCCGCCCCCTGTTTTTTTTTTTTTTGTCTAAATTTGAAATGCTTAAAAATTCCATGAAACAGCCCCTCCCCAAACATCATAACAATTAAGAAAAGAAATCAAAAATTGAAAGTAAGTCTTAAAGGCTTTATTTCCTTTAGTAGAAGATTCTGATTAAGTCTCCTCTCCCCATTCTATGTGATTTTTTATCGCATTTGAGGGTGCAGATTGACAGAATTCTACTTGTTTTTTTAGAGAATATTCTCAGTAAGTACCACACCACCTTTACTCATGCATATGCTGCAGGGTTGGCAGGTTTTTGACGAATGATGGTTTTAACCTTCGCGTCAAAAACCTGAATGTCCAAAACTGTCAAGTGAGAACGAAACAAACAATATTGCCAATCAAAATCCTGTCTCACTCTATCAGTACCGTAACTAGTTTTCATGTGCCCTGTGCAAAGTTTTACTTTCGGGTCCCTTGTATTTTTAAGGGAGGGAGGATTAAATAAACAAATACAGTAAAACAATATATAATAATTGAAAGAGAGCAACTCTGTTTGTAAATTGTATATTTAATTGATTTGAATAAATCTATTGTTATTTTTATTATATTGGTAAATAAAAATGGATAGCCCCTTAGAAATAAATTTTTGGAAGAAAAAATCTTTCTGCCACCTAAAATGTAGGCCTATATACTATTCTCTTTTTCCTAACTTGTACATATTTTCTGGTATGGGTGACAATGAATGACTTTCCTTATCTTGACTGCACAATAATACTAGGGACAATAAGTTTATACACAATATATACACAATATCTCTTTTTTCTAACTTGTACATATTTTCTGGTATGGGTGACAATGAATGACTTTCCTTATCTTGACTGCACAATAATACTGGGGACAATAAGTTTTAACCACAGGCTATGGTCCACAGCATACCTTCCCCCCACTCCCTTCTCTATAGACATTCCTGAATTCTGAACAATAATAACTGATAAGACTGAACATTGCATACCCCTCCCCCCTTCTCTACCTAAATTCTAGGCTAAGTTCAACTAACATGACTCATTCTTAATGAAAAAATTTCTTGGTTCATTCCATTACACCTAAGGGGTAGGGTAGAGATAAAAGGTTTCCTCTCTTATTACCCCTTTACTTTAAATGGAAGCACCCAAACCCCTAAAGGAAAGAAGACAAAGATAACTGTAGTCTTAGATTTCCTGCTAGTTTCACTTCATTTAGAATCTAGTTGTGGTTTGTCTGTTATTATTTTTTTTTTTTCTTTTTTGCAATTTCAAGCTGTGTTAGTACTGCAAAGATATTTGTGTGGATATTTGTGTTTAATCTGAATAAAGTGACAATGAATCGTGGTGGAAGGCCGACAGATTTGATTTGGCAACATTGTTATAAAGTGGAAAGGGATAGGAAACAATGTGTAAAGTGTAAAAATTGTGGAAGTATTCGAGCAAACCGTGTAGAAAGGATGAAAACTCATTTGTCACAGTGCTTGCAAAAGAGAACTTTAGATATAGATGGAGAAGTGCAGTCTGAGTCAGAAGTGGAATCCAGACAAGCCGAAAAAAAGCATAAAATGGATTCGCATGTTATCAAAACAAATACAGTTACTGCTGAAAAGATAGATGTATTGGTGGCCAAGTTTTTCTATGCAAACAATATTCCATTCAGCATTGTTGAACATTCGACTTTTAAAGATCTTGTCAATGCACTACGACCAGGATATTGCATTCCTAACAGAAAGACATTAGCTGGACACCTACTTGATACAGCTGTAGCAGAAGTTGAAGAAATAGTGAAGGTAAAACTTACTGGGAAGAATGTGACCTGAATTTAAAACGGATGGAGCAACCTGCACAACGATCCTGTGATAGCGACATGCATTCATGCTGAAGGTAAGGTATACTTTCTTGATGCTGTAGATAGTGGCAGTAACAAAAAGGATGCTAAGTACCATAAGTATGTTATTCAGTATGCAATTGCAAAAGCCAAGGAAAAGTTTGGATGCCAAGTAAAAGCAGTTGTAACTGACAACGCTAAAGTTATGGAGAAAGCCAGAGAACTAACTGTTTCATAAAAATGACAGAAATTTAGAAGTTTATGGATGTTCGGCACTTTGGCTTAATTTGCTGGATGAAGCTCTTACACCTGATGCTATTATCAAACAAGTGATAAAAGTCGAAAAATAATTTGGAAACCATCATCTATATCTACCCGGAGGATGGTTTAAAGCGTATGAAGGAGCACTTCAGCCTCAAATTCCAGGAAATACAAGATGGAATAGCTAGCTTACATGCATAAATACCTTTATTCACAATAGACCATATTTTTAAAAGATAGCAGATGAGCACGAGGAAGAAATTGATAGAGCCATTCTTGTCTTATTAACAACTATAATTTATATAAGCAGTGCAAAGACTTGATACTACAGTTAAAACCAATTGCTGATGGATTAGACATACTCCAAACAGATACAGCAACACTGGCCGATGCATGCTACATTTGGCTAAGTCTTTTGAAAGAAGATTCCCTGCAGCCACATATTAAAATTGTTCAGAAAAGATTAGAACAGGCATTAATGCCAATCCATTTCTTCGCTTACATGATGCATCCGAAATATATGGGTAAACAGTATGAAGTGTAATTGTCAACAGTATGAAGTCAACTGTAATTGTCAACTGGTCAACAGTATAAAGTGTAATTGCAGAAATCTAAAATGTTAATTTTCAGTATTAAAAATAGTATACAAAATATTCTGTCAAAATTCTTGTCTAATTATATATATATTTTTTAAATAAAATATTACTGAATTCTAAAAATTGTTCAAGGAACAGCATAAATACCGATTAATTAAGGCTAACTTACGTAACGTTGGACTATAGCAGGTGAAGTATTATTGAGGTCTGTAGAAAGTCCCCTTTTTACACTGAATAGTTCAAAGTTGTATTTCTTTACATTAAAGTTCATCAAATATTCGAGGATATTCTGTCACTTTGAGTTATGTATCGACAATATCGATCATTAAATGGGACCAACTTGGAAGAAACTCTCAATACGATGATTTCCAAAAATTGGGGTGACCTTGATCAGTAAATTCCGTATTTAAGGTAAGGTATTACTGAATTCTTCCAGCACTCTGTAAAGTATGATGAACACTGATTGGGAAAACACTTGATCAGAAATTTTACTATGACAATCATCTACTTGGAAAGAGCTTAAGCAGCTCATGCTATATTCGATGGAAGTGCATTCCATATTTCTTCTGACACATTGTAAATTTTTAATCCCGAGTCACTCATTCTTCCTTCATTCTTATTAGTAGCATTTTATGTTTACATCTATAATTGCAAGTACATTGTCACTATTCTCTAAATCTGATAGTTGCGCTAAAATGAAATAACCAACATATGAGCTGTAAATGCTGGACAATAGCTCAGATAGCTCCGTATATCAGCCTTTGTATTCTCTTCATCTAGTAAATTGCAAATTTTATGGGATCTAAAACAACAAGCGAATGCTTGTATTGGATATCAAATTCATTCTCCTCCAAAAAGCAAGGTTCCTCAATTTTCAGGGGCCTGCTGCCAAGACCTCTTAGTCTAAAACTAAATCCCAGAATGATTCAGTATAACCTAAGAGCATACCAGCTCTAAGAGCCTGATTTTGCCTAAATTCTTCCGCTCTCGCCAGTTACCAAAAAAAAAAGGTTCATGTCACGTGATAAGTTATAAAGTAGTATAGTGAAAGATCATCCTTAAGTGGTGCAAATGAATCCCCATTCACTTGCTTTTCTCGTTCTTTTTTATTTTACGTATTCTGCACAATAGCACTATCGCCTCGATGTCTGCCAATTCACTCTAGAAACAAGGACAGTTGTAAATACACCCAACTCTTTTTTTACACGAATTTGAAGTTACACGGTTAAAAGAAAAGTCTTCCTTTTTTGAAAAATTTATTTGATCTAACACAATTTCAAAATCATTGTTTTATACTTAGTACGTGACCATGAGTACCATTGTATTAAAAGAATTCACATTTTTACCACACTTCAAAAATTAGGCAGCACTGCTATAATGTTATTGAATAAGGGGATTCCCCAGTAACTACTGGGGAATCCCCTTATTCGAAGGGATCTCCCTTTATTAAGGGGAGATCTCTCGGATACGATAACTCTTACCTACCCATTTCATATGACATTTACATAACATATTGCATCATTGAATTATTTATGAGCTCACAATATTTAATCAATTGTTCATGTTATCAGCCATACATAGTGCTATCAATTGTATATTTGAACATTTTTGACCTTAAGAAGTAAAAAAAGGTATTTTTATCTAGATAGAATTTTTACCCTAGATAACATTTAACAAAATGTCGAAAGTTTCAAAGATTAGTAAAAGGCAAGCCATTTCTTTAGAAGTTAAATTAAAAATCTTGGACTGTCATGTGAGAGGTGAAGGTGCAACATCTGTGGGCAAGGATTTTGGCTTGAACGAAGCTACTATTGGAACCATTAAAAAAAATGAGAATGCCGTACGGAAATCTGTCATTTGCACATCAAAACTTAGTTCCAAAACATCGTCATACATTAGCGATGAAGTGTTAGTAAAAATGGAAAAATGTGTAGTGCTTTGGATGGAGGATTTATTGCAAAAGAGAATACCTGTAGATGGAAATATTATAAAGCAGACGACACTACGAATTTAAAGTGCAGATATAGGATATATATATTGCAAGTGCAGATATCGGAGCCATCAACAAGTCGTTAAGATAAAATAATTTTCGGCTAGTGATGGATGGCCAACAGCATTTCTTAATTTAAAAATTAAAGGAGAAATTGCATCAGCAGATAAAGAGGCTGCTAAAAGCTTTCCAGCAAAACTAATCAAAATAATCAAAAATGGGGGCTATGTTCCCGACCAAATTTTCAATGCTGATGAAACGGGTCTATTCTGGAAAAAATGCCTGCCAGAACTTTTATAGTAAAATCTGAAAAAATTGCTAGTGGGTTTAAAGTTGCTAAAGGTCGGATGACTTTTTTATTGTGTAGCAACACTTCTAGTGACAAAATTTTAAAACGTCTTTTAATCAACCGATCATTAAAGCCACATGCTTTGAGAGAAAAAAACATTCAACAGTTGCTGGTTCATTGGAAGACGAATAAAAAGGCCTGGATGACAGCAGGTCTATTTACAGTATGGTTTGAAGAATGCTTTGTTCCTAAAGTTAAAAGATATATGGAGCAACAATGTCTTGATTTTAAAGTACTTTTGGTCATAGATAATACGCCCAGTCATCCAGTATTAGAGCATCCAAATGTTCACATAATCTTTTTGCCACCTAATACCACTTCCTTGATTCAACCATTAGACCAGGGTATAATTGCTACCTTTAAACTGTATTATACTCAACGAGCATTCCAACATATTTTAGATGCAGTAGAGAAGGACAACCTCACAATCGTTGATGCATGGAAAAAATATTCGATTATGGATTGCATTACATATGCTTCATTGGCCAAAGGGAAGTTAAGAGTATCAACATTAAATGCTTGCTGGAACGCACTTTGGCCAGAATGCATCAAGAGTGGTAACTCAGTGCCCCAAACAATGATGGAGTCTTCTAAAATTATAGCCTTGGCACACGAAATTGGAGAAGGATTTGAGGACCTACAAATTGAAGACATCGACTAATTAATGATAAATAAACCTCTAGATGTGGATGCTCTGATTGATTTAATAACAGATGACTGTAATAGTACTGAGGATCATAATAGCAGTAACGAAAAGAGGCCGAAATATATCAACTGCTAATTTCATTGGTGAGGGTCTACCATTTGGGAAATGTATGGCGAATCATTTTTTAAAAATTGATCCAAACATGGAGCGTGCCCTAAAATTCGAACGAGATATGAAGAATTGTTTGGCTGGGTATCAAGAGTTGCATAAAGAACTTAAAAACCCAAAAGTTGAACTGTCTGTAACAAATTTCTTAATAAAAAAGTCGACTGCAAGACCTTTCGAAAAGTAGTTCAGTAGGATCAAAACAGTATTTCTAGACGAAAGTTTCCATTAAAGAGCTTGACAGATGTGGATATCTCTAGTGATGATAACTACTCTGGTCCAGTTCGTTGCAAGCAATTGCGCTTATTATCAAGTAGCTATAAATAATTATGTAACTAAATATTATTTTTGAGTTTTCTATAAATAAATTTTATTTTTATGTAACTAAAAATTTTATTACACTAAATATTATTTTTATGTAACTAAAAATTTTGAGTTTTCTATTCTTAATTTTGGATTAACAGATTCCGTTTTTTTTTTTTTTTTGCTTGTGCTATTTATTTTTGCCTGTGAATTATGTATTTTAAGTTTTATTGCTCAATAAAATTGCATATGTATGTATACATCATTCGTATGCATATCAGAACTTTTACAGTTTTCAGAATTCTTTTTACACAGTTTTTAAACTAAATATAGTTCTTTATTTCATCTTACATGGTTTTCGGATAACGTATCCCCCAATTTTACTATAGGAAACTTATCTTTTTTTACACGTTTTTTTTTTACGACTTTCTGTGGAATGTATCTACCGTGTAAAAAAAGAGTTGGGTGTAGTTGCGTCTTGACAATTTTATTGAACAAATGTCTCTTATTGATTAAAAGGGAATCTTTAGATGGGGAGAAAGTCTCCGTAGAATGTATTTCTTTACGACTTCTACTGGGTGGTCTTGAATGCCCGACAATTTGCTTGCCATGAAAGTTCACTGGATCCCCTAATTATTGCTTTTTCTGATGGGAAAGAAAATCTCTATTGTCCTGAATGCTTTTACTATCTAAACAAAATCATCAGATGTTTTGTAATTCTGGATGGTATCTGTTTGACAAAAGTAGTGTATAGCTTATTCTTTAGCATTGAATGAAGAGCCCAAATGGAAGTGAATGTTTTTCGCCAAGGCTAAAAAAAAGGAATGTGCTGGTGTTCTTGAAATAAAAAGTAGAATTAAATTTACTTTAAATTTGGAAAAATAAGTAAATATGTCTGACAATCTAAATTGTCACTACTGATAGGAACTACGAACCACCTATCTGCAAACATACCACTTTGCCAGCCGATGTTGGTTCACTTGATCTAGTCAGGGATCACACTCATACTAGTATCTAGGAGAGTGGACCCCCCCCCTCCAAAGGGTGCTGATGACATTATGAACACAGAAATTGCATCGCAATTATTTTTCTCATCAATGATTGAAAATAAAAGTTGCTTGATCATTGAGCTATAAATAACCCCTTTCATGCATGATTGTCAAATTTTGTATTACGCTGCAATGTTAAGAAAATTTAAAGAAATCCTAATAAATTTTGAAGTTTTCGCTCGAATTTAAAAAATGGTTCTATATTTTTTGTTAACAAAGCCGAATATAAAGTTTTGTAAAAATCCATTAATATTTGTGGCAGCTATTATGTACACAAATAATCACCCACAGACTGACAGATGAATATCATGCTAAAAAATAGTCAAAACGTGTTCAAGAAAGTCTTAAAACATAAATTGGCATCAAAATCTCAATCTAAAAATTTTATGAAACTTTATATTATATTATTTTGTATGGGAAAGTAAATATAAGAGAAATAAGTTTTACATAGAGGAAAAAAATATATTACTAGACTTGACCTCCTTAATCACATCATTATCACAAGCGTGAAATGAAATCGTTAACCACACCATCATCATCGCCAACTCTTGATCCAGCTCTGTTTTATTTAGACTGTTGACTCAACGTAAACAAACACTTAATGAAAACAGTGTTTTCAGAAATAAGGTGCTTAAGGGTCCCAACCCAAATATTATATCTGTAAATATTAGTTTTATATAAGTTTTATACAAGTTTTCAAAACTTGTGCACCCAAATTGACACCAAAAAAAGAATATTTAGCTAATTTTTTGTAAAAAAATTATACTTGCAATTTATCGGGCAGATGGGGAAGTGCATCATTCATGATCTTTCCATAGGAAAAGTATTGGAATCATACTGAAAATCGCAACTCGAGTTTTCGACGGATCTACCGTTCGACCTCTCGTTCGGGACCTCTAGAATACTATAAAACCATTTTTAGCGTGACATCTGTCTGTCTCAGAAAACAAAAACCTCCCTTTTTAGCGAAATGATCCGCAAAAAATGTCTGTATCCACTCTAACTAAAAAACTAATTGACTGAATTTCATAAAATTTGGTAGGTAAGTCACTTGTGGGCAAGTCTGATGCTGATTAGTTTTGGGTACGATTTGGGATAAAAGAACCAGTCTTTTTTTGCGAAATGGCCCTCAAAAATTGCCTGCATCCACTCTAGCTGAAAAACTTATGGGCTGAATTTCACAAAATTTGGTAGATAAGTCGCTTGTGGGTCACCTTTGTGCTGATTAAATTTTGGTACAATTCGGAAATAAAATAACCTGCCTTTTTTTTCCAAATGGCCCGCAAAAATCGTCAATCTAAAATAAAAACTACGTATCCTTAAATATATCCATTAAATGCTTATTTTATACGTAATTTTTAACGATGAAAAGAATAAGACCAACCCCATTACAGTAGGACCAGCAGCTCTTGAGATATTTTAGTTTTTTCATATTTTCTCTATGCCACATTTGAAAATAAGTCCAGTTACCAAATGAGAACGAAAATTGAATTAAATGTGAATTAAATTTAATTAAAATAAAGAGAACTTAAATATAAGTCTGCAGGGAAAGTCATGTGCTGCCCACATCAGATTTCTATTTTCCCTGCAATACATGGTAATGTATAGGGAAAGTATTGGAATCATGTCAGAAATCGCAACTCGAGTTTTTGATAGATCTACATGTTTCGAGATCTCTAAAATATGAAAAAACTATTTTTAATGCAATGTCTGTGTCTGTCTGTCTGTGCAATGTATGTATTCACTCTAACTCAAAAACTAATAGACCGAATTTCATAAAATTTGATAGGTAAGTCACTTGGGCATGACCCTGGTGCTGATTAGTTTTTAGTATGATTCGGGATAAAAGAACCCGCCTTTTTTTGCAAAATGGCCAGCAAAAATTGCCTGTATCCGCTTTAGCTGAAAACTAATGGACCGAATTTCACAAAATTTGGTAGGTAAGTTGCTTGTGGGTTACACTGGTGCTGATTAGATTTTGGTGTGATTCGGAAAAGAATAACCTGCCTTTTTTGCAAAATGGCCCTCAAAACTCGTCAAAATCTAAAATAAAAAAATTATGTATGCTCAAATATATCCTTTAAATGCTTCGTTTATACTTAATTTTTAACGAAGAAAAGAATAAGATCAACCCCATTACACTAGGACTAGCCGTTCTCGAGATATTTTAGTTTTTTGTATTTTCTCTACGCCATCTTTGAAAATAAGTCCAGTTACCAAATGACAACGAAAATTGAATTAAAAGTGAATTAAATTTAATTAAAATAAAGAGAACTTGGATATAAGTCTGCAGGGAAAGCCATGTGCTGCCCACATCAGATTTTTACTTTCCCTGCAATACATGGTAATGTATAAGGAAAGTATTGGAATCATGCCGAAAATCGCAACTCGAGTTTTCGATGGATCTACACGTTTTGATACCTAAAATACGATATAACCATTTTTAGCATGAAATCTGTGTGTGTGTGTGTCTGTCTGTGCAAATTTTGTATCCACTTTAACTCGAAAACTAATGGACCGAATTTCATAAAATTTGGTAGGTAAGTCACTTGGGTGTGACCCTGGTGTTGATTAGTTTTTGGTACGATTTGGGATAAAAGAACCCGTCGTTTTTTTGCAAAATGGCCCGCAAAATTTGCTGTATCCACTAGCTGAAAAACTAATAGATCCAATTTTATAAAATTTAGTATATAAGTTACTTGTGAGTTACCCTGGTGCTGATTAGATTTTGGTACGATTTGGAAAAAAATAACCTTATTTTTTGCGAAATGACCCCCCAAAAATCCTCAAAATCTAAAAATACTATGTATGCTCAAATATGTATATATACTAATTAACAAGTGTCCATCTGTCACGTTTTTTTTAGGCACTTCCCGATTAGATAGAAACTTGCAATTTGGTACACGGCTCGGTCGTTCGATAACTCCCCCGGGAAAAATTGAATTTTTCGAAAACATTCTCTAAAGGGGGGTGCTCCACATGAAAACGTTCTAAATGTGAAGTGATAGAAAAGCATGTTTTGCCATAAGTTAGAGACTTCAAATTTGGTGTTATGGATAAATCATTCGAAAGTTAGAAAGTGTGCAATTTCAGATTTTTAATATATTCTACTTAAGGGGGTGCCGCACACCAAAATGTTCGATTTTCCGCACACCAAAATATTCGATTTACTGAATAAATGAGAAAAGGCTCCTTTAAAATTTGATAGAGGCTTGAAATTTGGTATAAGAGCTAAACATTTGACGAATACATCCAAGACGAATATAGTTTTCCAAAAATGTTCGTTTATGGGGGTGCTCCAGAGAAAAACGTTCGAAAGATGAATTGCTAAAAGAAAAACATGCTTCGATATGAGATAGAGATATCAAATTTAGTGTAAGGGTAGATAGCTTGGAAGGAAAAAAGTGTACAATTTCAGTTTACCAATATTTTCTACTTTAGTGGGTGCCGCACACCAAAATGTTCTATTTTCGAAATAAAGTAGAAACGCCCCTTTTAAAACATGATAGAGGTTTGAGATTTGGTATATGGGTGAATTTGGTATATGGGTATAAAGGTGTGATAAAAAACACAAGAAGAATGGAGTTTTTCAAAAATGTATATTTAAAGGGTGGGTACTCCACACAAAAACATTCGAAAGGTGAAATGATAGAAAAAGAATGCTTCACGATGAAATAGAGACTTCAAATTTGGTGTATGGGTAAAAAGTTGGAAAGGAAGGAAGTGTGCAATTTCAGTTTTCCAAAATTTGCTATTGTAGAGGGTGCCATTCATTAAAATATTCGATTTGCTGTACAAATGAAAAACTCCTCCTTTACAATGGGATAGCGGCTTGAAATTTGGTATATAGACTAACCATTTGATAAATAAACCAAAGATGAATATGGTTTGACAAAAATGTTCATTAAGGGGATGCTACACAAAAAAACGTTCAAAAGATGAAGTGATGGAAAAAACATGCTTCGCGATAGGATGGAGGCTTCAAATTTGGTCTACAGGTAGATAGTTTGAAAGGAAGGAAGTGTTACATTTCGGATTTCCAATATTTGCTACTTTAAGGGATGCCACACACTAATATGTTCGATTTTCCAAATAAATGAGGCATGCTTCCTTTTAAATGTGATAGAGACTTAATATTTGGTATATGGGCCAGTCATCTGATAAAAAATTCGAGACTGAGTTTTTCAAAAATGTTCATTTATGGGTGTGCTTCACAGAAAAACATTCGAAAGGAGAAATTATAAAATAGCAATGCTTCGGGATGAGATAGATGTGGCGTACGGATAGATAGTTTGAAAGGAAGAAATGCGCAACTTAAGTTTCCCAATATCTTCTCCTTTAGGGGATTCTGCATTCCAAAATATTCGATTTGCTTGAATAAATGTGAAATGCGAATTATTCAAAAATTTACATTATTCGAGGGTTGCTTATTGCGAAACCAATGATTGTCAACAGGTATACGACTAGTATCAATTAAAGACTTGTTTTATATATAATTTTTAACAATGAAAAAAAAATTAAGACTAACTACATTACACTAGGACTAGCCGTTCTCAAGATATTTTAGTTTTTTCACATTTACGCTACGCCACAATTGAAAAAACGTCCAGTTACCAACTGAGAATGAAAATTGAATTAAAAGTGCCAATTCAATGTCATTTTAAATAATTGTGGGCATTATTTTGTGCAATTAAACCTTTGTGCAAACCGTTCTCAAGATATTTTAATTTTTTTGCATTTTTGCTATGCCGATTTTGAGTCCATTATTTGTGTGTTATTTAGTGCAATTAAACTAAATTTTATGAATTATTAATGAAATAAAGAGACAATGAATTTGAGTC
This sequence comes from Amaurobius ferox, assembly GCA_951213105.1. Taxonomy (NCBI): domain Eukaryota; kingdom Metazoa; phylum Arthropoda; class Arachnida; order Araneae; family Amaurobiidae; genus Amaurobius; species Amaurobius ferox. Next base: position 167,069,609 of record OX578133.1, read on the forward strand.
TGCAGGAAAAGTCATGTGCTGCCCACATCAGATTTTTCTTTCTACTATTATTCACTTTTTTCTTTTTTTTTTTTAGGAGATGTTTCACTTTACTTTTGATTCGGCTAATGAAAAGCGAATTTTACAAGAAAAGAAGTGAGCAAAATAAGTAAAGAAAATAGTAGGATAACGAGGCTGAATATTGAACTTTATTTTAACTTTCGTACAACAGTGGTTATTCATATCCGATGCAATAGCGATATTTTTTCAAATATGAACCAGATATTGGAGAGTTAAATTGCCTCTCCCCCCTCTTCAAGCCTTCTATGGATAAATTTCGAATTTTGGGAATTTTCTTGCCAGTTAGGGGAGACTGGGGTAATGACGGTCACCGGGTAATGGCGGTCACCAAGGTATCTCGCATCTGCTTTGTGACAGAAACGCGTTAGCGAGTGCTGCTACCTCGTGGTCATCTAGGGAACTCCCTTCGTAAGTGACGCCATCTTGGCACTGCGCATCTAGTTGTTGTGAAGGGAAGTTGTTTTTTGCATCTTGTGATCTAAGAAATAAGCATCTTTGTATCACAGTAAGTACTTGAATTTCACCTAGGAACGAATTATCGTATATCGTAAACTATACTGTAATAATTGTACTATTTAATAGTATATTTGTTTTCAATGAAAAAATAGTTTGTTATTTGGTTTTAACGTTCGCAAATATGGCGTGCTCTTGGGGTAATGGCAGTCAATCGTTCTTTCCGCAGTTGCTTAGTGACCGGTATTACTCCAACATGAAAGATTTTTCTTTTTCTATATTTCAGATGCTCAGAAATCGGGCAAGAATGACAGAAAAGGCTAAATGGACTGCTAAACAGCTTGAGCGGGCAATAAAAGCTGTTAGCGATGGCATGTCTATCAGAAAAGCTTCAAAGCAATTTGGAATACCATTTAGTACTCTGCAAGAGAGACTTAAAAGTGGGAATGTTGATGGCCCTACTTTGGGGAGAAAGTGCGATTTTCCTCCTGAACTTCAATATTTTTTGAACCTCTGTTCAAAAAATATTGAACAACAGAATGACTCAGTAGGCGTAGTGAACAAACAGCAGCATTGTAGTTCCAATAGAAGAAATTTCTCCATTACCTGGTTGCAGCACTTGGCCGGATAATTTGACTTCCAAAAGACCAAGACACAGCACTCAGAAATCCTCACCTGGACCACAATGAAGAAAAAAAAAAATGAAGAAGAAAAAAATACCAGAAAAGAAGCTAAGATGAAGAAACCAAATTATCCTAAAAATGTTAACCCCAACTCGAAAACTAAAAAGAAGGAATACTAAGAAACGACCGTGACTTTTCGTGAACTTTTCGACTCTGATGATTCCAATGATGGAAAGATGCTGTGTCAAGATGAATCTGAAATTGAAGAATTTGATAACAATGATGAAGTTTGTTTTAATTGTGGGGAAATTGAAATAGATTGAGAACTTTGGTTTCGATGGGCTCATGAAGGGCTCGAATGGGCTCATGAAGCATGTTCAGGATGGGATAGTGCTGAGGGCTACAAATGTGACTTACGCAATGAATAAAGACAATGTATTTTTATTAGGCATATTTTTATATATATAGTCTGATTTGTTCTAATGTAGTAACCCTCATGTTAGAGTATTGTAAAATAAATACAGCGAAATGACTAAAAACTGTGTTTTTAGTAATTTTACCCTTAATAATTTATTTTACTATGATTTTCAATGGGTTTAAATACTGACTGTCATTACCCCGAGCTAGGGGTAATGCCGGTCCAAGGTACAATTTTGTTAAAAAATATTTTAATAATAAAAGAAAAAAGTTAAAAATATTTTGACGATATTACTAAAAAGTGCATAAATTCTTATTGCTTTGCATGTGGTTTGAACAAAATAGCTTTAAAATTAGACTTGTATGGTAAAAATTTCCTTAGGTGATCGCCATTACCCCAGTTTCTCCTACACCTCTGGAACCATCCGTACATCAAATTGTAAGTTTCTGCCCCTTCTAGAAGTGGGTACACACTTTTGGACATATATGAAAAATAGCCCTTGTATATAGTTTTACATATCACCTACGGCCTCCTTTTTACCTAATAAAAGAAAATGTGTGTATGTGCAAAGTCTATAGTGGGAAATCGAAGCATCATCCAGCCATGAAATATGGTACACAGGTACTGCAAGAACCGGGAAGTCGCACATCGGCAATTTTTTTCTAAATTTTCTAATTTTTTCAATTAGCATAATGTTGTCCAATCTGACAACTTTGCCTTTTATTAGAAACACCAAGTTTAATATTTATACTATATATCTGACTAGGAATAGTTTTGTTTTCTTTTAAGTCCCTTGTGGTTATGGCTTGCTTGTCACCGACTCTGCTTTAAAAAGAAATTTCATTTATGTATCAAGAGTTAAAGATCTCTACTATTCAAAAGATGAATAAATAACTATATAACAGAAGGGTGAGACCAGTAACTATAAATATTTGAACATAGTACCGAATGACCTTCGACTTGAGAGTTTTCCTTTCATACAGATGCACAAGATCTGACAGACTTATTCCTGGTCTCCAGTATTTACCTTACTGTTTCAGAGTGAAAGACAGTCTCAGCCAGAGGGGGGGGGGGCTTTGCCCCCTCTGTGAAATTTCAAGATTTCTTTTTTAACTTCATATTTTACTAAAAACCAGAAAATGAAATTTTTTAAACATAAAAATAATTAAAAGAAAATGTAGATGTCACATTTCTTTTAACATTTTCATCATAATCAATGTAGATGTCACATTTCATTTCAGTTTTATTCTCATCTTCTTTACCATAGTGCCGTACACTATCTCGCACACAAACCAAGCTCCTCTTTACCTCCAGGAAACATGTTTACGCTAATGACAAAAACACCTTAAATAAGTATGTTTATATTTATTTACAAATCTAAATATAACCTTTACGAATAGCACATAATAGCACTTTTTCAACTGACCACCTAATTCAAAGATATACGGAATATTTACAGCCATGGAATTGGCATTTCCAAAAAATGGCTGTCAGCCTCTTGTAATAACTATAAATGATAAGCACAAAGTAGAGATGACTGATTTGGTCTATCCAAAGAAATGTTATCTGCAGTTACTCCTCGATTCTATATACCAGTGCCGTATGTACAGGTGGCATTCATTCTGTTTGAAGCTACAAACAACCGGGTAGCTTTATTCCTGGTGAACACCGGATGTTTGGCAACCAACGCACCAAATCATTTGAGACCAAACCAGAAAGCTAGAATTATAAATTATGAGAAAATAGAAAATATCTGATTCCTAGGAATCTTGTGGAAAAATGGTTGCATTTTGTAGGAGGACTTGGCGTATGTTCAACTAGTGTGGTCTCAGATGAGTGATATTTGTGGTGTTGAAGGCAGTGTGATATTTTGGTTTTTTTAATAAAGGTTTCCATTTGGTATGTGATGAAAAAAAACAATGTTTATGTGCTATTCGTAAAGGTTATATTTAGATTTGTAAATAAATATAAACATACTTATTTCTCATGGATAAATTTAAACAGCCCAAATTTCATTTTGCATGAGAAATCCCCAAACTGCTGAAAGACCTGCATATTATATTAAACATGTAGATTTTGATTTAAGCACAACATTTGTAAGTTATGTTATAATGGCTCTGCGCATCGCATTCTATGAAATTGTACTGATAGGTGTTTTTAAATTAAATAATATAACTATATTAGATCTTTCATTTAAAGGGATTAGTGAAACATAACAATGCTATAATTTTAACAAAAATGGGATTTTTCCAGAAATTGCTGTATACAGTTAGGTGTTATTTGATGAGAAAATCCCAGTTTGGCAAAAAGTGTCACTAGTCATGTTTGTGCCCCAAGCCCTTCATTTACACTTTTATAGTTTCGTAATGAAACTTGTTTTTACATATCTTACTCACATGATGGCATGGTCATCCAGATTCATATAAATTTATATGTGATAAATCTTAAGATTTCATTACATAACTTCAATTTTTGATTTTATTATTTTGCAACTTTATCATTTTTTACCCACAGTGGGTGTGGGGCAGGCCTGGATTCTAGCTCCGATATTGGCACAGGAAAAACGGGGCAAGATCGCCCCTTTAAATCCATCATACACATTAAAGAAAAAATGAAATGCAGTGGCCCCGACCCACCAAGAAATCTCTATAGAGATCCACCGACCATATCTGCGACTGGTATGAGTAATCAGCAATATGCTGGAGAGCATAACATGAAGGATTCTTGCTAGGGGGACTACAAGTGTTTCCGCTATCAATGGCAACACCACAAGGCACTAGCCTTGTAGCCCTCCCTTCACTTTCAACCCCTAATTGCTCCTCGAAGGGAGAAAATACAGTGCGTATACAATGGCATCTAGTACCTCAAGAAGGGAGTGAGTTCATTAGTCAAAGAGCTCAAGTTTTATAAGAGGTAAACTAAAATGGCACAGGCCTAAAATGATTAAAAATATTTATTGTACAATAAATAAAACTGCTGATTTTTTTCTTTCAACCCAGCACGTCCGACTTGCCCGAAAGTCTTAAGATATTTGCTTAGATCGCTGGAACAGTGCCATATAATTTAGACTGGAACCCAGTGGGGGTGATATCCACAGGGACCGACCTTCCTTCCCTTGCTATCAACCGCTCGGAAGGACTTTCAAATCCGCAAATTTAACTTGCTCGTACACAGGGATAGTTTAGGTAAAGCCGGAAATTGAATTCGGTTACTCAGAGTACAATCCCCGTGATTTCACTACTCGGTTATCCCACTCCAAAACTGCTATTTGTAAGACAATAACTTACAAAACTTCCTTGAGGAAAGCATATATATGTCACTTAGGTAACTGCAGTTGCTTTGATGGTATTATAACCCCCTCCCCCTTTTCAGGCCAAAATAACAGTATGCGCTCTTAACAGCCACTACTGCTGTTTGTTGAACAATTTGTTCTTGGCGGTTATTAAGGGCACATATTGCTCTTTTGGCCTGAAGTAGGGGTGTTTAATGTCCTCGAAACAATTGTAGTCACCTAACTGACATATGCTTGCTTTCTTCAAGGAGGTCTGGTAAGTTATCATATCTTTATCGACTTTGTAAATCTTTTGTATAACTTTATCGTATTGTGTGTCCCCCCCCTGAGATTTGAAAACTCTGCACCTATATATGCATGTGCATATATATATATATATATATATATACACACACACATACAGGGTGTCCAGTGCCCAATGGCTATTTCCACAACCGTTAGTCACAGAGATATACTTCCAATTGCAAAAATGTTTTAAATTTTAAAATCTATTATCTTAAAAACAGTTTAAATCAATAAATACATTTCTGAAAGAGATACGAAAAATGAATTTTTATACGGTCTCCTGGTCCTACCAATTATATATAGGAAAATCATCCTCATACAATTTCATGCAAAATAAAAAAAAAATCTTCCTTTTATGACCAAAATTCACAGAGTTATGAAGCATTAAACTTTATAACTTAAGTCGATTTTCCACTCATAAAAATGTCCTGTTTCAGGCAACCAACCAATCAGGGACCGCATTGACCATTTCTCCAGGCAACCAACCAATCAGGGACCGCATTGACCATTTCTCCAGTCAACCAACCAAATCAGGGACCGCATTGACCATTTCTCCAGTCAACCAACCAATCAGGGACCGTATTGACCATTTCTCGGCACAAAAAGTGCTCCAACTTTAAACAGCTATAAGTTGGTCAATTTTGGTCCTAAAAATATGATTTTTTTTTTATTTTGCATAAAATTGTATGAGGATGATTTCCCTAAATATAAATGGTAGGACCGGGACTGTATAAAAATTTATATTTCGTATTTCTTTCAGAAATGCATTTATTGATTTAAACTGTTTCTAAGATAATAGATTTTTAAATTTTAAACATTTTTGCTATTGGAAGTGTATCTCTGTGACTAACGGTTGAGGAAATAGCCATTGGGCACCAATAGCACTGGACACCCTGTATATACACACACATATACAGGGTGTCCAATGCTATTGGTGACCAATGGCTATTTCCTCAACCGTTAGTCACAGAGATGTACTTCCAATTCCAAAAATGTTTAAAATTTTAAAATCTGTTATCTTAGAAACAGTTTAAGTCAATAAATGCATTTCTGAAAGAAATACGAAAAATAAATTTTTATGTGGTCCCCCGGTCCTACCAGATATATTTAGGAAAATCATTCTCATACAATTTCATGCAAAATAAAAAAAAAATCATCCTTGTACAACCAAAATTCACCAACTTATAGCTCCTTAAAGTTGGAGCACTTTTTGTGCTGAGAAATGAGGGTTATACACAATAATTGAAGAGACAAATATTCCGAAGCAATTTCATTATTTTTAGCAGCAATATACATTACACTAAACAATATAAAAGTTATAATTATTTGTAACACATAAAAAAATATCAAAAATATTCGATAAAAAGCTTCATTCTCGACATTATGTCAACAAATGGAATCGAAACATAATACTTTGACTATGGAATTTCAATGTTTATACGGTCCCTTAAAGGTTGCCTGAAACGGGACATTTTTATGCGCGGAAAAGCAACTTAAGTCATAAAGTTTAATGCTTCATAACTCGTGAATTTTGGTAGTAAAAGGATATGTTTTTTTTTTATGAAATTGCACGAGGATTATAATACATATGGTAAAATTAATATTTCGTATTTCTTTCAGGAATGCATTTATTGATTTAAACTGTTTCTAAGATAATAGATTTTAAAATTTAAAATATTTTTGCAATTGTAAGTATATGTCTGTGACTAATGGTTGAGGAAATAACCATTGGTCCCCGATAGCACTGGACACCCTGTATATATATATATATAATGATTGTTAGAAAAAATGTTTATTTCATTTTCAAACTACTTTATATAAATAGAACAGAAAAAACTTAATTTAAACAACCAAATGAAATTCCAAAAAGCTCCATAAAATCACCTTATAAAAATTTGAAGAACTGTGGAATAAAACAAGGTATGGCCTTAGAAGCAAAAGTTTAGCTAATAAGTTGGTAGTTATTACATGCAACATATTTGGATCGGGCTTAAGGCAAATCCGCTAATAAAAGCCAAATTATTTTATGAATTTGCTACATGTATCGCATGCTCCACAAAACGGGTTTATCAGTTAGCCTTGAACCTGCATAGTAGGTGGGTGCACAATTCATAGCTATTTCAACGGTATGTGGATTGCTTGTTCCCACACAGCATGTATATTCCTATTACATGTATTGGAATTGTCATTATTGCATGTATCATACACAAATTGAATGCACCCCGTAATAAGTCTGTTCATTTTGTAAATCCACTATACGAATTGCGTAGTGCTGGGTTATCATTGTTGTATATAACTTATGCAGTGCCGTATCATTATCTGTGTGCCCACATAGCGGATGAATATACGATCGACACCTACTCTATAAACTGTATTATTAAACCTGACTTGTGTGTGCATAACTGAGGTGTGCTATCGATAGCTACTTCATGAACTGCACTGTTAGCCATGACTTGCGTGCATAGCGGAGTTACACAATCGACAGCTACTACAAAAAAGCTATTGGAAGTTAAGAGCTTTTTAAAACATCGACAGGGCAGGTTGCCAAAGGCGGTAATTAAATAATATAATTTAATTAAATAATATTATTTTTCTTAGGTGTTACTTTATATGTCTTTCAAGCTGTGAATGTTGTCTCTTGCTATATCAGCATGGATGTAGAACAGCAAAAGGAATGATTTTCTTAAAAATGGGAACTAATGTATATTTAAAAGCCATGTATAGGCTTTGATTATATCAAGGTAAGTTTATTTGTTATTAATACCTATATTGTTTTTGTCATATTTAGTGCGATAGTAAAATGTTTGTTGCAAAGTTAGAAATAATAAATTTAAAGGGATTACAAAATGTATTAATTTAATTCAGTCTGAAACTAATAACATTTTTGTAATTAAATTACAGTTTGAATTGTTTTTCATTTGGTCTCAGCAACATTGTAAATATATTTGACTATCTGATAAAGTATATTTAGCCTTTTATATGATAAAATATATTTTTGCTTTTTAATTTGCTGAATACTGAAAACTATTCATATTATAACTGTCGAAGCTATACTTTCATTGCTGTTAACCCTTTGTGAATGGCGGCATTCCGGAACTACCGTGGCCTAAAGGATAGCGCTTCGCCTCCGAAGTGTTACCAAAGGATGGCTAATTTCTTGCGCTAAGCCTAACCTCGAAAAAAATTCTCTAAAAAAACACCTGTTCAACACATCAATCTATTTTTTCAGGAATAAAAGAAATACTTATTTTCTATTGGATGTATATTTTTCTTACGAATCTCAATGCAAAATACTCGTTAGTTGCTTTTATTATGAATTCTACTATTCATCATCGAAAAATATGCTAAAAAAATTAATTTCCTTATCTAAATTAGGCGGCATAATATTGTGATTAATTCCAAGTATGTTCAAAAACTCAAAGGAATTCAAATATTTCACATCTCCTGTCCAAACATCATTCGCAGAAACATATACTGAAGATGGCGGTGTTGTAATAATAATACACTCAGAATATGAAGAATCACTAACATTTTCATATTCATCTTCAGAAATACCACAGTTCTGCTGGAAAAACGTAATCATTTGATCGCAAGTTGCTAATTTTCCCCGAAGTAGTTCTAAATTCCACTAACCTTCTTTATCTTACCTCCATTCATGAGAACGACTCACGGAGTTTTTCCAGTAAGTTTCTTCATGCAGATTGGAAGATCGACGTATGCACTGGCTCATTTGCATACTATATGAGTCTGACCTTAGAGTTCGTTCTGGAAAGTACCGATCTCATGGTATAAAGATAGGAAGCACACATTGGATTATCAGACAGCGACGGAGCAGACAATGTAGACTTGGTCGTCGATGTTGTAGTCGTAGTAAGTAAACGACGATAGTTAGACACGGCGGGAATACATATTAGTATTCAAATACAATGCTTTATATTTGATATATGTATTGTGCGACCGGAATAGCTGAGCTATGGTTTTAAATAGCTGTTTAGTTAAGTCGCGGATTGAATATTGCTGATCCTTAGAATGGTAACTTAATGGTCGCTTAACTTAATGTACTTGTATCGTGTTGATGGTGAAGGCAGGCCACTAAATTTTCTACGGTAGTTAGTAGAAGGTAGCGTTTAGTGCTGTCTATTGACTGTACATCTAGTCAAATCAACACTTAAGATTCCCTAAATTGTAATGTGTCTTGATAATCCAATGTCTTCCTGTGTGTGCTATAAACTCCAAATATGTATCTAGTTCAAGCTGTACTGTTCATACACCATATTTTCTTTATTGCCGTTATGTAATACTGGCAAAGCTACCTTCGTCTTTCAACAAAAATGAGGTGTACGAAACTTGACTTTTTTTCCATTGACACCACTGGGCATACTTTGCTACACTCTGTACACTCTGCTGATTTATACAGAGATAAATTCATATTTCCAACAAGTTCCACGAATCATTACTATCTGCATCACTTTCACTACTGCCTGGTTCTTTTATCATACGAATATATTCTTCCACAGAAAGAAAATGTCCTGGCCTAGCCATTCTTTTATCCAAAATAACCTAATAATTTCACTGCCGTGCATTCCTCTAAAACCCAAACTTAATAAAAAAATAATCTCTTGTATTCCTATGATTCACTAACGAAATCATAAAGTGAAAAACAAAACGAGAACCGAAACTCAATTATGAAATTGCAGAGGATACGAGAAGTGCTCTATTTGTTTATATTGCAAAACTATGTTTCACTGCTCCAGATGGAGAAATAATTCATTAGATCCCCCCTATGCCAAGGTCAAGTATCTGCAAAATACATTGGAGTTGTTCACATGGACATTTAACGCCATCTAGTACACAAATAAATTCAAATATAAACGTTACATATGAAAATGCGCATCCGTGATGGCCGTCCATTAGGTTAAAGCTTTCTCCGACGCGAATGCATGACGACCGTCCTTGAATGCAAGTTCGCAGTCGACGTGCGGGCACGTCGTCCGCAATGGGTTAAATTAGGCTTCTCAATAAAACGAAAAAGTTAGATAATTAAAACTTGGTGAAAGATTGGTTTGTTCAAACAATTGAAAAGTCATGATGAGTTTTAGTACTAGTTACATTTTTAGGTAAGTTTTTTTTTAATGGCTGTAAGAGCTTCCTGTTTTGAAAAAATCTATCTAATAGCTTTAATTGCTGTATGTTTTAGCAAACTGTGTTCAGATATTTCGGCCACATTTTTTAATTCTTTTATAAGCTTCGGACTTTTATGGTAAAGTTTATAAACTGCTTTTAGCAATCTTTCACACTTAGATTCAAAGGAACATGTTCTAAGGCATCAGAAATGGCCAATTCTAACCTATGAGCAATGCAATGTATGGTTATAATTCCAGGTGTGTCAAGGGATAGTAGAGTCGCCATATGAAATCTTGAACTATCATGCTTCACCAAAGTCTCATGTTTATAGGTACCACAACCATTGATAAATTGACATTTAGCTATAGACATTGTATCACAATTACTTTTGTTTCTTTGACACACATCGCAAAACATTTTGTTCTCACCATTACTTGAATCTATATTCAACCATGGGAATTCTTTTTTGCTTTTTAATAGAGTTCCTTGATTTACTGAAGCACAATCTTTTCGCTGTAACTTTGGATGGTCTATATCAGGAAATTTCCAGGTTGTAGAAGTGTCATCGGAAATCAAGTTTTTCATTATGCATTTAAAATGTTCGTTTTAGAGGCAGTTTGAAAAAATTAGTTGTTTTTTTGCTCATTATTTATCACTGCTTTTGATGTTTTAAGATCAATTTATAAAATTTTAAGCTCTCACAAAGATTGATACTGCGCGAGCAAAGAATATAGTTTTGCATTCATGTAATATAAACACTAACGGCATTTAAACGGTGATATCAGTTTCGATGAAGAGCTACTGTTTTGCTGTAAATCATGGAATTAAAATTAATTCATATGATATTGCTACATTTGCTCTTGCACCATGGAAGTAGCCCACTGAGAAAATAGGGGTGGCAGATGGAAAGTTGGTGCCTCTGTAGGAGGGAGCAGTGCTCGGCATTATAGGCAAAAGTGGAATTCTGGGGCGAGGGAAATTCCCTCCACCCTATAAGCCACTTACTTCTTTACCTCTTCAATAAATGTCAATATGCTAGACTTTAAGCAATTTGGGCTGATTCTTTCAGGTTATTTTAAACACTATGAAAATATAAAATTTTAAATTGACTTATTGTTTTAATAAAGGAAAAAAAGGGGTTTTTTTCCCTCTGTTACTTTTGAAAAATTGTAGTGGTTTAATTCTAGTCATAATTTGCATGATTCTGAAATCATGGTCACATTTCGCGCATGGCCCCTGCTAATTTTTTACCCTGCACGTACCTCTGTCCCGACACCATTGCAAATGGAAGCATCTGTGCTGTTGAGTCAGTGGCAGTCTTCTTAACAGGTGCCATGAGTGCAGGTCGCCATCAACAAATTGGCGGATAATGATCCTTGTCGATATAGGAGCATCAAGGGTGACCTGCACATGCTGCAAAAGGGCGATGAAAGTGGCTTGCGGAGCTGCCAATACTTGCTGGCGGATGCGTCAGTCCATGCGTATTGGCGTTGCTCTGGCCGTACCGGCACCCCTCAAATGTGCCACATTCCCTTGTTCCAACCATCTTTGCCACAGCCGGTGCACCGTAGACGAGATGTGTGTAAGTGGCTATCCGCTGAAATTTGACGTATGGACCAACCTGCCCTTCTGAGTCCGATCACCATACCCCTCGTAAAATCGTCTGTCTGCTGGAACTGCCTCAGTTAGCGGCGGCCTGGCATTCTCTGCTACTAAACATTTCCTCTGAGACAAAAAAAATTGCAAAATGATTTCCCTGGCAGACAGAACGGTGCGACTATTGCCGATTCTGCAGGTTCCTTTCCTTATATCTCACTCAACATGCACGGGACAGCTGTGCATTTCGCATCATTTACATAACTCTATGAGCTGCTTCTACCCTGCAATTTGCATATTTTTCTGCCCACTCCTTCTTGGTGTCTCATTTTCACTGTCACATAGTGTAAATTTGGTGGCATCATTCTCATGGATCCAGCTCGTTCCATTCATGGGAAAAGATACTTTTGGTAATAATTTGTAGTTGGATGCCAATAGTCATTTATTTGTTATAACTTATTTCTTCATCCATAACATTTGGCGACAAATTTGGTAGAATGTCGCGAACTTAGTGACAAATTTGGTGGAGCGTCACCAAATTGATAAAAATGATGCTTGCTAAATCAATGAAAATGATGACTAATTGACAAAAATTCAATATCTTTGAAAGAATATAAGAATCTGAATACTACAAGAATAACCTATTTTTCCTTCCCGCAACGTTTGGATAAAATTTTGGTGACAAGTTTTTCTGAATATCTCCAACTTGGTGACTTTTTTAAATATTGCCAAATTAATGAAAATGTTGCCAAATTTATAAAAATGATGCTAAATCAATGAGAATGACGACTAATTGACGAAAATTCAATATCTTGAAAAGAATAAGAATCGACAAGTACTATAAGAATAAATGATGCAATATTAATGAATATTACACCTAATTGATGAATTAATTATTAAAATATTTTAATATATGGACTATATCACATATTGAGGATGCTATCAACATTAATAATTATTAATTTAGAGTTGTGTGAAATATAAGTTAATTGGGTACTTTGAAATAGTATTACATGTTGTCATTTGGAAAATCGCTAGATGTACAATTCAATGTTGAAAACACAGTACCGTGAATCTTTTGACTGTAATTCATTTTTTGACTGCAAAATGAGTAAATTTATTGCATTGTATAAGAAATAAAGTCATGTGTTGTCCACATCAGATTTTTTTATATATAGGACTGTCTGCCCACCAACCAACATTGGCTTCGAACTCTGTTGGTAGGTTTTGTGTGCACCTACCATACCAATAAATAGTTATGTTTCTGTTTTGGTCGAACCATCCAGTAAATAAATTATATTTATAAAGTAAAATTTGCAGTCCATTCAAACATTGCTGGATAACCATATATACATACAAAATAGTAATGTTAGTGAGTGTATTTAAAAAAATATATATATCTGCATTCTTTTTCAAATCTTAAAATTTAGCAATATTATATGCACATTAGAAAATGTTTATAACTTTTAGTTAAGAATCATAATGTATATTTCTTAAGAATAATTTTAATTTAATCAGTTATACTTTTATATGTGGGTTTCCAGCATTTATTGAATAGCTGAATTATTTACATTATTTGAAAATCGTAAGAGTGAGCAAAAAAAAATTATAAAATTATATGCACATTTGTAAATGTTCATAACTTTTAGTTATGTATGATGTTTATTTAAGAATTATTTAATCAATTATGTTTTTATGTGGTTTTCAGCATTTTTCGAATAGCTACTCATATAACATATATTTATTTAGAATTTTTTTCACTATGAGCCCATGGTGTTCCCAACTTGAAATTTTTGTAGAAGTATAAACAAAATATATTTTTTTGAAAAAAAAATTAGATACACTTTTTCCGCAGTTCACGGTCAAAGACAAATCAAGTGACCTTGAAATGAAACATATCATTTACAGGGTCATGTGACATATCATAAGATTATACCTTAACCCTTTCAGGACGATTGGCATGCCCGCATGTCGGCTGTGAACTTGCATTCAAGGACGGACGACACGCACTCGTGACGGAGGAAACTTTACCGTAAACTGAGAGTGGCACACATGCGTGCCTTTACGTGGAATGTTTTAATTTGTCTACTAGATGGCTCAAATGTCCGTGTCAACTAACTTCAATGTATTTTGCAGTTGCATGACCTTGGCATAAGGAGGATCCAATGAATTATTTCTCCTTTGGAGTGGTGAAACATGATTTTGTAATATAAACAGACAAAGCAATTCTCGCAGCATCAACAATTTTATAATTGAGTTTCGGGTTTTGTTTTCATTTCAGCGTTATGATTTCGTTGGTGAATCATAGGAATATAAGAGTATGTTTTTTTTTTTGGGGGGGGGGGGGGGGGGTTTAGAGACAGTGAAATTATTCGTTTATTTCAGATAAAGGAATGGGAGCAACTAACAAGTATTTTGTATTCAGATTTGTATGAAAAATATACATC